>OZ010792.1:501808545-502201045 GCA_963932465.1 Maratus speciosus
CTGAGATGCTAAGTTTGACTAATCATAGAAAAAGAAGGAATAACTCAAACCTGTTTCATATTTCTTCCGAGAATAGTTCAATAAGGTATATATTCAGAAAACAATATATAAAGGTGCTGAGGTTCTTTCTTCAATTAAAATTTTTGTCAAAAATTCAATTTTTCACTGTAAAAATGATACATTTAATTTTATTTTATGCAATTTTTTTAACCATTATCATAAAAATACCTATTATCAAAATTTAGTTCATTCTTTACTCAATATAATGGTTTTTAAATCATTTTGATATGTTTAGAAATAAAAAAGTTAAGGGTTTCATAAAGTACTATTTTCATGAAAAACCATTTCTGACATGACAAAAAATGGATGCCAAAAAAAAAAAATTCAAAAGGTTTAAGCAGGTCCTCCTTCAATTTAGAAATATTCCGCTGTAATAGCAATTTTTGTGCCATTTTCATTATTGTACCATTGGAAATTGCATGAAGTTATGCATAGAATTGAACCACATTTTTTGTGTGTGTTTTTGGCTATGGCCAGTAGGTCCCCCTTAAATTTGAAAAAATTCCGCCTGAAGAGGGCGCTGCAATAGCGATGTCTGTGCCATTGTCATTATTGTACCATAGAAAAGTGTATAAAATTATGCATAGAATTGAACCAAATTTTTTGTGCCCATTTTTGGCTATGGCCAGCAGGTCCTTTTTCTATTCGGAAATATTCCACCGGAAGGAGGTGCTGTAATAGTGATGTCTGTACCATTTTCATTATTGTACCATCAATAAGCTTATTAAGTTATGTATAGAATTGAACCAAATTTTTTGTATATGTTTTTGGCTATGGCCAGCAATTTCTAGTTATATTTAGGGGGAAAAAAAAAAAAAATCTGCAGGAAGGGGTCGCTGTAATAGCGATTTTTGTGCCATTTAAATTTTACCATAGAAAAGTGTATTAAGTTATGCATAGATTTGAACAAAATGTTTTTTTTTTTGGCTATGGCCAGCAGGTCCTCATTGAATGTGGAAATATCCCGCCGGAAAGGAGCGCTGCGATAGTGATTTTTGTATAATTCTCTCGGTTTTTACTAGTTCTGTTGATCGTTAGCAGATCTTGCGCGCGACGGGAACTCGCGTCCTTCTAAGCCGGCTATTCACAAACAGCTGATGTACAACAGAATAACGAAACACTATTGATTTAAAAAAAGTATAATGAATGACATTAACTCTTTTTTACTAGTTGACTGAAGCAGAAATTTAAGATGAAAGAAGTCAAAGTTGGTATAGTATTGAACTAATAATATTGAAGTAATAACATCTGCAAGTACGTTTTGAAATATTAAGATAAGTTTTGGGATTGGATAATCCAACTAGGTTTTTCTTGCATCTGATAAACGGTTTCACACGGCCGGCCCTGGATTAAATCATTATTTCTAATCATAATTTTGTATTGTAGATTGTTTCCGCTTTTATAAAACTTGTATAATATATATGAAATGAATTATAATATGAAAATTTTTATTTCTTAATATATATTTTAAAGTCTTATTTGTAAAAATGTTTTGTTTACTATATAATATGCGTTCTACTATAGATTGCCTCTTTTTAGGGTTTTGTTCATCTGGAAACCCTATTTGTCTCACTCCTCTGTCTGTCTGTCTCAGAGCCCGTTCTCAGAAACTATACAGAGTGTCCACTCCAATGGTTTGCAATGGCTAATTCCTAAACAATTTAGTCATAGTTCCAATTAAAAAAATGTTTTAAATGAGGTAAAGAAATATTTAAAAAGCAATTTGGGTCAATAACAAAATTATGAAATTTAAACTTTTATGTGGTCCTTTAAGTTTTAGTAAAATTTTCCTGTTACACAGACAAATAAGACAAAAAAAGTCCCGTTATACTACGATTAAAATTGACAGAGTAATAACTGTTTAAAGTTGGAGCATATTTTTTGCTGCAAATTATGGGTCATTCACAAATTTAGTAGAAATATAATTTCGTCAAAACGGTTGCAATATAAATTAGAAATCTTTAATCATTCTGACATATTAATGCAAAATATACAATTCGTAATAAACATATGATGAGAGAAAAAAAAACAGAATTTTTGTTAAAATTATAAAAATTAACAGTTTTAGCTTTTGATAATTGAATCTTATGTATTCTGTACCGATGAATCCAAAATTGACCTTCCTTTTCTTATCAGATGTTTTGCAAATCGAAAATTTTAAAGTTAAAAAAAAGGAAAAATAGCGAAAATTTGGTATTATAAAATAGATGTCATTGCATTTAACTTTTGATAATTGATTTTTATGTATTTTTTACTGCTGAATCAGTAAATGACCATCTTTAACCATCGCGTCAGGATTTTTTTCAAATTGTAAATTTCAAAGTTAAAATTGAACCCCCTCCACCATCTCATCAGATCCCCCAGCTGCTCAGCTGTAAGAATCCTAGTATAAGCCAAAAAATGGATACATTATTGAATAAAATAAAACTAAATAAAAAAAAGTTTTACATCTGTTTTATAGTATCAGATTTTTGCTATATATTAAGTTTGGCATTTACGATTGGCAAAAAAGTTCTAACGTGATAGTTAAAAATGAAGGTCATTTTCTGATTCAGTGCTAAAAAGTGCATAAAAAATTCAGTTTACGGATACAGTGCTGTTAAAAGACACAACCATCGCAGTCTTGTGTTATCCGTTATCTAATCTAAAACTTTTTCTTAAACTTCTTGGCCGTAATCTATTCGAAATTTTTTATATTATCCTGTAAAATAAGTATAAATGGTAACCACCGAAAATCGTAATATTAGATTGTCATCGGATTTACGCCAGTATGTAAAATTTAATCTTGATCGGATATTTGAAAGAGAGTTAAAAGTTAGAGTACAAATTTTGAACTGGAAAAAACATACATACTATAGCTGAAGTTAAGTAAAAACTTATGAAAATAAAATAATTTTTGATAAGATCTTTTTCAAAGTGCATGAAGTAAGTTCTTCGAATACTTCAAGCACTTGGTATATGACCCCTCAAAGCATGGAAGAACTCATCTGCGTTAAGATACAGAAAAGTGGTAAAGTCGTGCATTTTTAAAGTTTCATAACTCTGTGAATTTTAGTGTTACATGAACGGGACTTTTTTTTTTTTTTTTTTTTTTTTTTTTTTTGTCTTACTTGTCAGTATAATAGGAAAATTTTACTAAATATAACTTATAGGACCAGGGGACCGTATAAGAATTTAAATTTCATAATTTTTTAAAGAATTGTTTTTAATGACCTAAATCTCTTTTAAAATATTACTTCACCTCATTTAAAACATTTTTGCAATTGGAACTATATGTCCATGACTAACGGTTTAGGAATTAGCCATTGGACACCGTTGAGAGTGGACACCCTGTATATGTTGGTGTTCAGTGAACATATACATTTTTCGCAATTATGATTTATGAGAAACCATTTACTGAATAATCACTTCAACTTAAATCATTTTAGTTATTTATTACTGATAAATGCTTTACATTATTCTTTCAAAAAACATCAATAAGGATTTTCTTAAATAACAGTCATAGCAATAAATAACTTTAAGTTCAAATTTTTTGTGTAGCAATAATACTAATATAGCCAAACATAAATACGTTGAATTTGCAATTTTTATAATTTTCTGATATGAATTATGAAATTAAAATTTAAAAAAAATTATTAATTGCAACCTACAATTTTTTTGATGGATTCAGATTTAAGTCCTGCTTTATGAAAATCCAAAATTTCAGATTTTTCTTCCAAGTAGTTTTCAAATTATGCTTAAAAAACGGCAAAATGATGGTTTAAGGGGCCGTATATGATAAAAGTGACTAAATATATTGAAATTTCTTTTGATATCCCGTAATCTAACAGGCTTAACTGACTGTTTAAGGTGCCTTGATCAAGAAGGGAACTCTCTCGGTTAACAATCGAATACCGAACTTCAATTTGGATACAGCCCTTAAAATACACTCGTTTTAAAATAATTTCTCTGAAACTTATGGTACGAATTGCATAAAAATTTGTTTTTTGACTAAGTGAAGGGTGTAGAATTCATTTATGCTGTCAGAATTGTGTACTGCTATTGGAAAAAAAACAACAACAACAAAAAAAAAAAACAAAGTTATGGTTCGTTTTAATATGTAGATGGTCCCCTAAACAAATTTTATATGCATCATTTAAAAGTAGACTATTTCCAATCGTTCGGTACCAGTAACTTTCTTCTACGATAATTTGTTGAGGAGTTAGTAGGGGGTGTTTACTTTTTTTTTCCCCACGACTGTACATTTCTTTATTTAGCTATTGGTTTTGAAGATGATTTTTGTGTTCTTAGCATTCCATATGTATATTTTCGTATAATGGGGCTTCTGCGAACCAGTGAAAAATGAATTTAGCTGCAGGAACAGCAAGTAAAGATATTTCTTCGTTACTGAAAATTCCATTTTTCTGTCAAATCGACATTACAAAAAATTAAAATATGGGCGACGTACCCCCAAATTTTGCCTTTTTAAAACGTATAAAAAACAAAGCAAGACAACTCAGTCTTTCTAGTAAGACCAATACAAATGGTTGTAGGGAAATAAGAAAAATTTAAATTAATCTCTTGACCTCATTTATTGTTAAATGCACGTAGGAATGTAGTCATCATTAGAAGGATGTGATAATTTAAAATATATTTTTAATTAAATGAGCAGTGCAATATACTCGCGGAAGAACATCAGTGTGACAAACTACAGTGCTGCTGAGTCTGCGGTTCGGGCCGACCGGGCAGATTAATAAAAAAGTCGATCAAATATGAAGCATTTCCAATAAATGACTTTCACGAGAATAAGTATAGTCGTGCTACACGTGCCGATGCTAGTTTGACAGCATAAATACAGAAATATAACATGGCCACTGGAGATCGGCATCGGAGAGTTACATTGTGTCGGAGACCGATTTCTTTTAGTAGATTCAGGCCGGACCGGGATGGGATCAGGCTTACCTTTTTTTTTTTTTCCTACATAGTCGAGCCGGGCCGGAACTGGGCTTAAGTGTTCCCAGAATGCGTCGTGCAGGCAATTTGTTTAGCAAAAATAATAATAGCGATAATGAACTTCTGTTAACGGAATCATTGAAAATATGAGTGTGGTTCTGAAATTCCCTGCTCAACGCACGAAACTTTCTGGCACATTTTCTGACTGAATTTTAACTGTAAAGGCATAAAGTTGACAAGTCTGACTATTGCAAAGATTTAGTATCGAATAGCATTTTCCCTTTTTTGATGAAAAAATTGTGTTGTTATAAGAGATTCTTGGCACGTGACAACAGGTTTTTCTCCTTTACCGCATTCAGAAATTCGATTCAAACACCTACTGTGATAGTATTTGCTGAAAGATCACTTGCCTTTATCAAAAAATGGAAAAGGCCATTCGATTATATAGTTTCTGGATAAAAACACCTGTCAATCTTATGATCGATTATATAGTTTCTGAATAAGAACTCGTCAATTTTGAGTTTCTGAACAAAAATGAATTTAGAAATGTGTTAGAAAGTAGCTCCTTTGGATTTGAGAAGCCTTAATAAATTAGAGACATTTTAAAAAATACATACATATTTTTATCATACAAAATCACAAGGTACGATGTTTCTTATGCTTTTTTTTATTATTATTCTCAAACTACATTGAGTCTTTAAATGAATGAAAATCTTTATTTGAATGTCGAAAAGTATGAGAGTGTAAGTAATCATTAATGTTGCAATTATGTATTTCCTGCCTTCAGAGTTGGGCAGTATCGAAAATACATGTATTTGAAATACATTTTCAAAATACATTTGTATCTTGTATTTTGTATTTTAAACCGATAAGATCAAAGTATTTTTGTAATGTATTTTCTGATGGTTTCACAATGTATTTTGTATTTTGAAAATACTCAAAATACATTTTTTTCCATATTTCAAACTACCATGTTTAAACCGCAGAGAGAACAGCTGCGATTCACTAAAAGGAAATACACGACTGTCTGTTTTGATTAGTTTTCAAATTCTGTTTTGGAAGTTAATATAAACACACTTTTCGACTATTGCTGAAATAAGGAGGTTGATGAATATGTTGTTTTGATACAGCAAACATATTCTCCCTGATTAGTTACAAAAATAACTTTTATATATCTTAATGTTGCTGCGGGAATTACAAGAAAAAAGAACATGTATTGTGATAGACCGGAAGGATCTTTCAGAGTTGCGCAGGTGCAGCGCTCTATTACCGACAGTTGCCCGTTGACCACACATATAAGGAACTCAATTTTTTTTTTTTTTTTTGTTTAACAGTTTTATTTAAAAATATTGAAGAAGGGTTTCTTAAAAATTCGCCTGCTTCATTCATTATATAATTTTTGTAAAAAAAATACATTGGACAGTAACCGCAAGAAAATTGCTACAATGAACTTTTAAAGGAACAATTTGACTATGAAAAAATGAAATGTATGACTTTGCAAATTTTGCATTCGAATTATTCCTACTTTTTATAAATATTTTATAAGTGTTTTCTTTTTACGAATGTAAGAGCTTTCATATTTTTCCTGCTCTATATTAAAAGTTTCAAGACTTTCATAGTAAGTGCAAATGATTTCTTATTTCTTTGCGTTTATATATAGTTTGATATTTTACCCGGTGTTTTAATTTTAAAACTGCTTATTGCGAAGAATTCGTACTTTTGTTAATAATAATAATTCAACTTTTGTTAAAAATTGTCTATTTTTTTCATTCATATTTTTGCATTCAGTAATACATATTTTAAATTTCGTATGCTTTATTTCTAAAAAGCACCATAATCGAAAAATTGTGCCCCAAATATTTTATTAGTGGATGGCCTAAAAAATCTTGCGTAGTTGGGAGCTCTTATTAAACACATGCGCATTATATAAAAAGAAAACAATACATTTAAACTCATTTAAACAATTTTATTCGGTGTCATTGTACATATGAGATTATTATAAAATGTGTTCTTTTATAGACATATACTAAAAAAGACGGATTGAAAAGACTGATACTAGACTAATTTGTTTTTACATTCTTGTAATAAATAAGAAGAAAGTATTGGTATCGTGAAAATTTTCGACTTTCGTTTTTTTGCTTGATTTACACATTTCGGGATACCTTGAACGTGATTTAATTATTTTTGGGAAATGTGTGTATGTCTGTTAGTCTGTGTGAGACACAATTTTTGTGGCCCTACAATCTCAAGAATTAATGCATGGAGTTTAATACTAATCAAACTTCAGATTAAGATAGACCTAGGTATAACTTAGCTTTGGGTTTATTTCACCCAACAGTCGGTACTGCTATGCTTAACTATTTTATTCCATGATAGCTATGTTGTAAGAACCAATATACAGAATTTCATCAAACTACTTGTAGGCCTGAACGGAAATACTTGCCGATTAGCTTTTAGCGTATATCGCTTAAAGCTAAAGGGTATCAGGTGGTGCTGCTATGCTGGGTTTTTCATGATTTTCCCGATAACTATATCCAAAAAACTAATGGACAAAACTTAATCCAATTTCATATTATTTTAGATCTTGAAATAAATTAATGCTGATAAAATTTGGGGGTGCATCGCTAAGGAGGTGGCGTTCTTGTGCTGCTTTTTATGATTGCCGTAACATGTATGTAAAACTCTCGTTTTTTTATTTTTTTTTTACACCCACCATGTCAAAATGGTCATATTTGTAAATCGAATTGAAATGAAATAAGTACCACGTAGATAAAAAGGTGCCTTTTTAAAATAAATTTTCTGGCATTTATATGATTTTAAAAAAATTTGAAGTTGGCAGGTGTGCCGTGGGAGCTATAATTCAAGAACTAGAGCACGGAATTTCATCAAACTTCGTCATATTCAGTTAGTATGGATGACATTCTGGTGTATATCGTCCTAAAGATGATTTTTTTCTGTGCTGTGTTTTTTACGATTTTCAAGATTTTTATATCTCTGCAGCCATTGAATAGAATTGCACCAAACTTTTTATGCTTTTTCTGAAAATCAATACTGTTTCAATTTTGGCTTCAAATACTCAGTAGCGGGCGGTGCTATCTTATGATTCGTGAAAGAGATTCCTTATCGATCCATAATCTAGAGGTCTGCACGGGTCGGAATTTCCAGACACGGGTTCGGCCCGCTCCGCACGAAAGTTATCTTATCCCGGCCCGATGAAAAAATTAAAAGTTAATCAGTGAAAACAGGCCCGGCCCTTGGGAAAATCAATTAAATGAGGCTCGATTCAATTTCTACAAAAAAAAAAAAATAAGATTTCTGTAAACATACAATTAAGATTCCTTTAAAGAATACTGCATACATATTTATGGAATAACTTTACAGTATATTTTAAAATTACTATGTGTTCGCAAGACAGAAAATACACAATAGCAACACTAATGGTTACTTAGAGTTTTCAATGTTTTAACATTCAAATAAAGATTCATTAAAAAATTAATGTAAGTTAGAATAAAAGGAGGATTAAAACATGATAATTTTTGAAGCTGTATAAGAAAAAGCAGATTTGTGAAACTGTTTCTCTGCCATTTAATAAGGCTTTTCTCAAATCCCAAGGAGCTACTTTCTGATGCATTTCAGAATTCATCAAACCGCGAACCGGGCCGGGGACAGACCTCGGACCAAGCCCGGGTCCGTGCAGACGTCTACCACAATCAATTCATGCAGTTATTCCTACTGAGTAACTACCTTTAAAGGGTAGTTTATTCATTATGAGTTATTCTTGTAACTTTCGTACACTTTTAAGCACATTGTTGCCCCAATGTTTCAGTTTTGTTTTCTTTCGTTGAGGCTTAATTGATTTTGCTTTTTTATTTGGAAATTTATAATTTTTAAAAAATTAATCAGTTTTGAAAATCAGCTTTGCATTTGACTAATGCAGTTTAATGCACAATCGTTTTTTTTTCTTTTTAATGTATTTTGTATTTTAAATGTATTTTCAAAATACATGTATTTTGTATTTTGAATTTTTGAAATTTGGAAAGTATTTTGTATTTTGTATTTTAAGTTGAAAAAACAATGTATTTTGTATCGAAAACGGTTTTTCGATGTATTTTGCCCAACTCTGCCTGCCTTACGAACACATAATAATCTAATATGCTGTATAATTTCTCCACATTTTTTCATATGCAGGGTGATTACAAAAGAACTATCCTGATATAGTATGAGCCCCTAGCTATCATGCTGCACACAGAAACTGAATGAAATTTTGGTCGAAAGTATTTTGATGTAAGTGCTCAAGAATATCATGAAAAACAGTTAAACTAACAATTACAGTTACAAAATTTCAAAAGGCAACACATTTTTAAAAAATTGGAATATGATCTCTATAGTGAAAAACCATAAACAGCGTTGGAACGGTACCAATAGCATGAAAATCGCCAGCACTGACAAGACTTGAAAACAACTGTGGCGCTCACCAGGACATCTCTAAAGCTCTCACATTTCACACTGTGTCTTCCGCTTCGATCCCAACCTACAGAATCTCCTTTGAAACGATAAAGACACAAAGGTACGCTAATTTCCTGGTTCAGGTTAAGACACTGTCATGATTGACGTCGTCACACTAACCAGGCAATTGTCCACCAACCTCTGCCTGTAGGCCGGGATTTTTTTGTTACATAACATCTTTTACCAAGCACTTTATACGAAATATTAAGGGTGTTCTCAAATCTAAAAGGGCAACTTTATGACATCTATCGTAAAGTTCCGCACGTGATAATTCATTGTGCATGAAAACTTATATGAATATATATACATAATTTTTCTCGATTTTCACAATATTGAAAGGCCTTTCTTATAGGCTTTAGATCTTAATAAAATAAATTTAACAATTTCTGATGCTCATGTTGTGGAAGGAGAAAACTTACATTATAAAGTCTTTCGTACCTTGTTGCATTAAATCATTAAGTTTTTTTAAAAAAATTTTTAAATTCCTATGCAGAAAATACGTTGTAAATTTTAGAAGTAATTGATTACTTTGACAACTTATTTTGTTATGATTGATTGATGAACTTCATTGTTTTATTCCATGAACAAATAGCGAAATTTTGTAAGTGGGGGGAGGGGGGGGGGGTGTTAGTGATCATTTAACAAAAATTGCCCTTTTATTTCACGACCGTTTGGGCCCTTTTATTTCACGACCGTCGTGGCTTCATTCCGCGATCATTTTGGCAAAAGTCGTGGCTTGACATCACGACCGTTTGACGAAAATTGGAGTTCTATTTCACAAGTTGATGAAAATCAGTTTTCCCCACGATCATTTAAAAAAAATTACGAATTCTTAAAAAAAAAAAAAAAAAAAAAAAAAAAAAAAAAAAAAAAGGTGGAAATCCACCATTTGGTGGAAAAGTGGCATCACTGAAAATTGCTTGACCAGACCTGCCAACCTTTGAAAATGAGAAATCTTAGCACACAAAATTAAAATTAATCTGGAGATTGGTTGGTTGGTTTTTCTTGTTTCGCAGCCATCATTTGACATTCGTAAAAGAAATGTTTCAGTCTTTGAACTCAATACAGTAAAATTTTTCCTCTGAAAATTTGATACAATTTTTAGCCTTTCTTCTCGTTTCGAAGCTTTTTTTTTTTTTTTTTAACATTTGTTCCAGATTTTTTTTAGCCCAGAGCAGTAAATTTTGACGAAATTCGCAATCCCCCCCTCCCCCCATAATCGTAATTCACATTTTTCTATCATGATTCCTTGTTGAAATCCACACTTTTTACCATGAACTTTCATAGACGCCAACATTGTAAAGACTGTATCAGGAGTAAACCAGTTAAATTTCAGGAGTTTTGGACACTCTTCAGGAGTAAAATGTTCAGGTTTCAGGAGTCATTTCAGGAGTTGCACAAAGTTTTTTACGAGCTATATTTTTTACAAATATTTTCAGTCCTCTTGCAGCTTTTGCATTTATCAACACAAACATAATTTAAATAAAGGTTACTTAATTTACTTTTACTTTTAATGTATTAATAATTTTTTATAATAAATTTTGGAATTTTTTTTATCTCTACGGAGCAAAAAATTCGTGATTGATGTGAGTGTGAAATCCCGCGACCAATTAACAAAATTCGCGATTTTCCGCCGAGATTGACTGACGAAAATCGCGAATTTTTCGCCGCGACTGACGAACGAAAATCGCGAATTTTTTGCCGCGACTGACAAACGAAAATCGCGATGTTTTGCAGCGATTAGCAGACGAAAATCGCGATGTTTTGCCGCGACTTGCGGACGAAAATCGCAATATTTTGCCGCGACTTGCGGACGAAAATCGCAATATTTTGCCGCGACTTGCAGACGGAAATCGCGATGTTTTGCCGCGATTTGCAGATGAAAATCGCGATGTTTTACCGCTACTTGAGGACGAAAATCGCGATGTCTTGCCGCGACTCGAGGAAGAAAATCACGGTGTTTTGCCGCGACTTGAGAACGAAAATCGCGATGTTTTGCCGCGACTTGAGGACGAAAATCGCGATGTTTTGCCGCGACATGAGGACGAAAATCGCGATGTTTTGCCGCAACTTGCAGACGAAAATCGCGTTGTTTTCTCGCGACTGAACGACGAAAACTGCGATGTTTTGCCGCGATTGACGGACGAAAATCGCATTATTTTGCCGCGACTGACGAACGAAAATCGCAATTTTTTACCGAGAACTCACCGACGGAAATCGCGATTTTTTGCCGCGACTGACTGACGAAAACAGCGATTTTTTGCCGCGACTGACTGACGAAAACAGCGATTTTTTGCCGCGACTGACTGACGAAAACAGCGATTTTTTGCCGCGACTTACTGACGAAAACAGCGATTTTTTTGCCGCGACTGACTGACGAAAACAGCGATTTTTTGCCGCGACTGACTGACGAAAACAGCGATTTTTTGCCGCGACTCATTGACGAAAACAGCAATTCTTTACCGCGTATGACTAACGGAATTCGAGATTTTTTTGCAGCGCAGCGAGTGATTGACGAAATCCGCGATTTTTATCATAGGTCGATTACCGGATTTCAGGATATTTTCCCCCCAACTGATTAACGCAATTCGCGATATTTTGCCGCGGCTGCGATTTTTATCAACGACCTATGGATGAATTTCACGATTATTTGCAACGACTGATTGACAAAATTTGCAACTTTTTTCGACGATCGGTTGGCGAAATTTGCGATTTTCTGCCGCGAGCGATTGTAGAAATTGGCGGTTTTATCGATTAACAGACGATTTTCGCGATATACTTCAACGACCGATTGACGAAATTCGTGATTTTTTGCCGCGATCGATCGAAGAAATTCGCGATTTTTTTGTCTCAAATTTCCGTATTTTCTACCTTATTACCGTACTTCCGTATTTTATCCTACATTTCCGGAGAAACTCCGGAATTTCCGGAGATATTGGCATCTATGTGAACTTTTGACAAAATTCGCATTTTTTACCACGATCCTTTGACAAATTTTGCGTTTTTTACCACGATCCTTTGACGAAATTAATGTTTTCTTTCCGCGAAATTTGCGTTTTCTTACTGAACTGTCGATGAAATTTCCATTATCTTTTGACGAAATTCGCCTTTTCTTTCTGCAATATTTTGACAAAATTCAAGTTTTTATCACGATCCTTTGACGAAATTTATTTTCTCCCGCGACCAGTTGACGAAATTGAATTTTTTTAAAAGGTCATTTGTCGAAATTCGCAATAGTTTATCGCAACCGATCAGCAAATTTTTCGATATCTTTTCGTAACCAATTAACAAAATTTACTACTCGTTTCCGCGACCTTTTGACGAAATTTGCAATATTTCCCCCTCGATAATTTATCGAAATTTGTGATTTTTTGCGCAATCTTTTGACGAAATTCGCAATTTCTTTCTGAACTCTTAAGGAAATTAGCGATTTTATTCAGCGACCAATTGAAGATAATCACTATTTGTTTCTGAGATCTTTGACGAAATATCCGATATTTTTACATGATCATTTGAAGAAATTCTCATTTTTTTTCCGCGATCGATTCACGAATTAATTTGGGGGGAAATTCCATAAACGAAAAAAAAAAAAATCGCGGACTTCCAAGAAATTTCAAAATATACTCGCAAAAGAATTATAGGTCTGTGGAAGAATTTGCAGGGGGAAATACTGCACAGCATTTTTCATTATGCAGGACTTTCCTTTTCCGTGTATAAATCGTGCGGTTTTGCACACTATTTCAAACCTTGCCTCTCAAAGAACCACCTCCCCTCCAGATATTCTTAAAATGACACCCCCTGTTTCTAAGGAAGGAAATTCCTGTATAAATATTTACAAAAACTCGATTCATTCGTGGTTAATATACATAAAGAGGGTTTTATGTTAAGAAATTTGTTTTGCAGCCCAGATTTTTCGTATCTTTTTTTCGTATGAGCATTTTTTAATGTCTTAATGAGTGTTTTTTTGCAAAAAATCTTAGTTTAAGACCAATATTCGTAGCATCGTAGTTTATATGTCCAAATCGTAGCAACTACGAATTTTTCGTAGCAGTTGGCAGGTTTGCTTGACCCAACCTTGTTACAAATTAATATAATTTTAGTTTATAGAGCTGAAATGCAAAACATGAAAAACAACACTTTCACGTCCACATCTTGTATAATTAACATTTCGTTTAATCACTGAATTACAAACAGCTTTGTCAAAAGAAGAAAAAAAAAGAGGCATCAAAGTTAAGTCATTTTTACTGGACTTGCACAGACAAACAACTTCTGTTCAATAGGTAGGTTAGGTAACAACTTTAGTTTCAATTTATTCTCTGATTTCGGCAGGTTAACCACTTCACCGGCGACGGGTATAGGGAAAGTGCTTTTACCCCCGACTTATCTCGGGGCAGCCATTGAAGTGGTAAAATTGGTGAATATGATTTCAGGTTGATGGAGAATTACTGGGTGGGTACATGAAAGAAAAGGTACTGTGAAATGCATGAAAAGTATTTTACTTTCTTGCCCTTTGAACAACATGCCACTTACAGGGAAAGGTGGGAAAATTGTAAAGATTTATTGCCTGAACGGAGAAAATTCTACAGAGGCATTGAGTGCCTACCACAGAATATGCAGATAACCGTGTACTGTAAAAACTGTATGAGACTACACAGAAATTTGAAGAAACTGGTTGCACATGTGATCGATCTCGGTCTGGATGACCCTCTGTTACTGCCAAGGCTAGGCATGGGCTTTAAACCGATTTAAAGCATAACATCAGAAATCCGATTTAACCATTGGTCTTAAAACGATTTAAGCTAATATCGGAAATCTGATTTAAACATTGGTCTCAAATCAATATAAAAAGCTAAAATCAAAAATCTGATTTAAACATTGGTCTTTCAACTTAAAAAGCTAAAATCAGAAAAAGATTTATCTACTGGCTTTAAATTGATTTAAAACAAAATACCGATTCATAGCTAACATCGGAAAACTGATTTATCTCACAGATGTATCTACTGCATGCATGGCAATCAAACTGAGTAATCATTATGAATAACTGTGTCACACTGTAGTCGTCAAATTTTGATGTAAGCGCAATATAATCATAATCAAGATTTCACACCGATTAAAATAACCAAATCATAATCACAATGAAATCTGTATCGAAAAACCAATTGTAATCTCTCATAAATATAGGATTACATCTCCCCCCCCCCCCCCACCTCCAAACCAAAATATACTTGGTCGGTCAGTCAGCTAAACATTGTACAAGGAAAGGAAGAGATCAGTTCACGTTTTCGACCTAAAGTGGGAGCGTGAAGGTCAGAGACCACGTGAGACAGTAGATAGTCTTTAATGGAGCAAAAGTGCAACAGAATGTATACTGTGCACTTCATATACAAGTATAAGGAGATAAAAATATTATTCAATTTGACTTTGTTAACGATATGGGAAAATAAACTTGTCATGTGGTCAATCCAAGTGTCGGAAAACAGTATGAATCTGTTGTTGAGCTTCGGAATGCACTTAACAATGTTTGGGACAAATTTTGCCAAAGTGAAATATAAGCACTCAATGATTCAATGCCAAACAATCTTTCAAAGGATAAAGGCAAATGAAAAGAAAACTTCTTACTAATACTTTAATTTTCATATAAAATATCCTACTTTTTTTTTTTTAGTTTCATGTAAGACACAGAAACTATGTTATGAAAAACAAATTATCTTCGTAATTTATTTTTGATTACTGTGATTTTATATTCATTTAGTAGTAAACTGTAACGAAAATAAAGAATTTTGCGTTAACATAATCAGTTGTGCTTTTCTTAGAAAAAAGTCTAGTGTCCTACTTTTTTTTTTTTTACGCAGTGTAAGGGCTTGGCTCAGTGTTTCAGCTTCCCTCCCTGGCTAGCCATGATTTGTTTACAACTCAAACACTTCAAATGCTGAGAACAGAATTTCAGTTTTTATTAGTGCATTTATGAATATTTTTAATAGTTGCTCATTAAATTGTCTATGTAATACTTCAGTTTGTTTTAACTGATATTGGACCACTGTCCTATAAATAGGACAGCTACTGAAACATTTTAAAAAATAAAATTGATAAGGATTTATAATTCAATAACTAAATTACTAAGAACAATAACTTTATTCAACCATCTATTTCTGCAATAAAGTGAACAGAACCTATACATACGTAGGACGTTTGGCATATATTTATTACCCCCTTTGAGCAGCTGGTAGAAATAAGAATCTTGGTAGCTCATTCTCCATAGAACAGTAACTTTTTGGTAGCCCAACAATCTGATAGTTCTGAGGCAACAGATAAAATGTTTTGGTACGCTCATAGCTATACACACATGTGGTAATAGAGTTTCGCTTTAACCCTTAAATGCCTGGTGTTGCTTTTCGGCAACATACCCAATTTAGGCTCTAAAATACTATTAGAATAATATTGAAGCTATAATGCCTAATGTTGCCAATAAAATACATTCTGAAAATATTATTAAATCAATTTTCAAAATTTAGATGGCAACACCTGTGCTGTTTAAGAATAAAGATAAATTTATTTTTTCAAATGTTGCTGCTTGTTCTTTTTGATTTGTTTGGAAGCTTGCGAAATACCCTATTTTGCCCTACAGTGAGCAAGTAAAATTTATTTCTATTATAGTTCCTAAACTTCTTGTGTGTTTAATATTCTAGAATTTTATCAAAGAAATTATTTTTTCAATTAAACACCAGTATTGCCGATTAGTAAAACTGTTTTTAGCCGTAAACTATACTTAAAACAAAATATCATTTTTTAAAGTATTTTTCCCATGATTTATTTAAAAAATGAAAGCCAAAAAACATTACAATGATTTTTGAAAAGTCTGGCATTTAAGGGTTAAATTTGCTGTGATTTCCATGTAATAGTTTTCATACTTAAAAAGTTCATTAATTGTTAAGTAATCACAATAAAATTTAAATATATCATGAACAAATAAAGAGCAAATGCAGACATAGAATTTAATCTAAGATTATTATACATTTAAAATTTTTGGCAGTGTTAGAATCAGCATAATAAACCATTTTAATTTGCAAACCGCAGCTCTGATTAAAGTGAATATGTCAGACTGTCCATTAATTCGAAGTTGACTAAGTAATGAAAAAATACCTGAAATTTTAGCGAGAATAGTTTTGACTCTAGAACTAAAGGGCTCTCAAGGAGAGAGGAGATTTAGTAAAAAGTACACTCTTGCATCCAGTTCCAAACATACTTTGAACTGATCTGTTCTGTTCAGAGACCTCTTTATCAGTAGTACTCGCCCACAAACCCATGCCTGTTTGATCCTTTAAGTAATAGTGTTTAGTCAAACTTTCCAGTATTTAAAAGTTTGTAATATTGGTGGGCTCCTGTTCCTACTCACAATGAAGTGGAATTTTTTTTTTCTTTTGTCTTGTAAAAATTTCACATGAATTTAGCATGGGAATTAAGATAGTTAATAGACAATTTTGTCCCAAGGAAGGGTTAACATTCAATTTTAAAAATAAAAACAGGCATTTTACAAGAAAAAAAATACTTTTTAGGGTTATTTTCAGATTAAAAAAAACTTTATAAAAGGATAACAGACAACGAACGAATTTCGAGATTCTTTCCCTGAACAGATTAACGAACTTTGTAATTTTTCCCCACGACCGATTAATTAAAGTAACTTTGAACACATTCACCCCTGATTAACTGTAACAAATGAAAATGCTCCAGTATTTCATTTTAAATAATTGGAAGTTAATGTTATAACAATCAGATATTACAGAATTTTTAAGATTATGGGCGGGGAAAAAAAAAAAAAAAAATCAATGTCTCTTTATCAAAATCTTATTGATAAAATGGCTATTGAAACAGAGGAAAAAGATTTAAAAAAAGATGTTTTCCAAAATGACTTTTGATATAGAAAAAACAAATAGCTGAACAGCTTTTGAATGAAAACAAGATAGAAGATACTAAGAAGGCTAGATTAGTCTGAATGATTCTAAAAATCCGATACGTATATGTGATAAGTATAGTGAAATTATAGCGGTCCAGACAGTATACTATGCAATTTAACACTTTTTTTTTTCTTTTAACATGAAACAAAAGTCGTACCACGAAAAAAATTCGCTTTCAATCTAGTTAATTTCAGTTGAAATTGGTAAATTTTGTATTAAAACCACCGAATTTTGGGTGAAAATCAGCGAATTTCGTATTTATTGTAAATTAGCTTATGTTTTATTAGCACAATGGCTGAGAAATCGGTGCGAAAACAAACTGCTATTTTGCTTCAAATGAAGACGCTTCATGCAGTTGATTGAAAAGGAGGACGAAAATAGAAATCTGCAAAGAATTTGGCATTGCCAATTCTACTTTATCAACAATAATAAAAAACATTGATCCCAAGTTTGAACACAGTATGTTTAAGTCAGAGAGAAAACGTATGAGAATTGCTAAGCAAGAAGATTTAGAGAGAGCTTTGCTTATTTGGTTCAAACAAGCTAGATCTCAGAATGCTGAAAAAAGACACTTGAAATCTAAATAAAATTTGACGACGTAGAAGATATTTGTAAGGTTTGTTCTTTTTCTCCGAACCTTAACGCAAAATTCTTTTAACACGAAAATTTTTTTCGGTTCCTTCAGTTTCGTGTTAAACGTATTTCACAGTAAATATAAACTCTATCAAGCTTTTATCATTGTGTACGATAATGACAACTTCCACAGGTTCAGTTGAGATTGTTTACAAAAATGAATCTTATGAACAGACCTCTAAACATGGAAATTGATACATTTAAAATTAATTCATTTGCATTTTTTATTTGAATAATTAGGTCATTTGAAATGAAATATTGTAAATAGAAAAAATGTATGTAGAACTTTGATAAATATTGTTTATTCCATTTCATCATCTTTTATGAGAAGAATCCGGTTAAATGTAAATCAAATTCTAATCTGTTGCAAAATTTTTGTTGTCTACAATGTATCATTGTGTGGTTTAGTGTTAAGAGTGCAACTATAATTTTGAATATTTGAGATTTTGGTGTTCTATATCAAAGACTTATTTACAAGATTAATGAGTAAGAGTTTGAAAATGCAGTTGTGCATAAATAAATGTTTTGTTAACAAAATGTTTTAACAAACTTTTAACACTAAACCACTATTTTCTTTTAATTTTTTGAAAGAGTCCAACTACACAAAAAGTATAAGCATATCTGCCAACTTTTGAAAATGGTAAAGTGTAAAATGACAATTTTTTATTCATAAGAACACGAGACCCATGTAACCCAATTTTTATGTAACTCAAACGATGTTTACACACCTTTTAAAAGTACATACAGTAAAACCTCGTTACAACAATATTTTAGGGACCAAATAAATATATTGCTGCAGAGGGGTTTATTGTTATATCGAGGGCCTACATATTTTGGGCATCTAATAAGGTATTTTTTTTTAAGGTATACACCACTTAAAAAAATTATATTTAGAAGAAATTAATTAGCAGCAATTTTTGAGACAGAATTCAGTTATAGGCAGATTTCATTTTCACAGATTTTACGGTAGTTGTAGTATTACAAATGAGACATTTAAAGTCTCATGACAGTCAAGACCATGTAATATAAATCACATTGTCTTAAGAGGATACACTAGTCACATGAAGAAACTCGCAAGCTAATTTTAAAACTATGAGAGCGTTCTTTTCAAATTTCTCGCATGCCTTTAAATATTTTTAAATGATTTTTTCTGTTTGAGAAAGCTGACGTTGATCTCTAACCAAGTTATTGTTTACTTTTTCGATTTTTTCACTTTCGGAACCTGTCCCCAAAGTTTGAAATCTGACCAATAGCCATTCTTACATTAAAAAGATATGTTGAAAATCAACAGCGAGTCTTGTTTAGACGGAAAAAATGGCAAAAGATAAGATTTTTTTTCAGCATTTGAAAATCAAAATAACGGTGAAATTTGAAAAGAAAAATCGTTTTACAGAGGTTTATTGCTCTAGAGAATATCGCAATATTGAGGGGAGGTTAACATTAGTTTATATGTAAATTTGTCGGGACCACGAAATATTATTGTGTTAAAGGGAGTTAGTTATTGTTGTATCAGATATCGTTGTAGCGAGAGTTTACTGTATTCATATTGTTAAATAAATACAGTTATCCCCATTAAAAGATTAATTTGACGAGAGAAAATATGAAAACCATTATAAAATTCATAAAGAAACTGATTTTAAAGACAGTTTTTTTTTTATATACAATGAAAATTAATAGATTAACCTCTACAGTTTTTTGACAATGAAACCTGAACTCATTTCTTTGACAATCACCTAATTGCTTTGATTTTTTGCCTTTTTAAAAAAGCAACATGAAAGTAATTCATAATTTAAGGGTAGAAAAATGAAACTTAGGGGAAAAACTTTGCAAAAAAAAAAGTGTAAATATCCTAAGGGTCAAAGTGTAAATTTTACACTTAAAATGTAAAAGTTGGCAAGTATACAAGTTTTTTTTTTTTTTAACATTACATGAAATTACTGGACTTATTTGTTTCAATGAAACATTCTTTATGAGCCTTCAAAAATAAAACCTGGACTGACACCTGGCTTGTTTAAAAAGATTCTAGATTCTTTTTTAAAAATTCGATGGAATATATATAAAAAAATTACCGAATATTTAATAAAACTACCTTAAACGGTATATTATGTGATAAGTGCTTTTAATTTATTTATTATAATTCAAAAATATACGAAATCTCTTACTATTACAGTAAATTAATCTAAAATTAAAAAATATTTGAAAAAACTAATTTTCTTGATCTTTGCACAAGAACATTAAGAAAATAAGGCAGCATTTTTCATATTAAACACAACGAATTAATACATAAAAATAAAAGTCGAGTTTTTTTATGTTAGTGAAAAGATAAAAAATAATCTCAAAAGTGATTTACGCACATATATGTATTAAAAAAAAAGAAAAAAATCAAAATATTTCATTGAGTTGTATAAAAATTCAATAAATAATGCACACTTTTCGGATTTCACATTTTATTTCGCCAAGAAAAGAAGACACGTCGAAACAAAGAAGCGGGATTCGACATTAATCATTCTCAATCCCTAGTAGAAGTAATTACACAATACACTGATGAAATAATACACTACAAAAAAAAGGAATGAAAGGTTTATAGAAGGCCCGAACAGAACTTCTACACATGAGTCGATGAAAGACGATACTATAAATGTTAAAAAATAACTTTACATTACACATATTCTACAAAATAAATGTTAAAAAATCACTGTCTCCTGTTTAACAGCGATCAGATTAAACGCTCAAATTAAACAGCGGTTTCATTGCGGAAGGCGATACGATGATGGAAATATTTGAGCGGGTCTTCGAAGCGGCGCGATTCCCTGCCTTTTCAAAAATACGACGGTCGGCGAGTCGCTGAGGGCAGTGGAGCCCGGCTACTTCTGTAGGGAACAAAAAACATTCTGTGAGTAGCGAGAACGCAAGGACTTTGCGTGATAAACTAGCGAAATTACTTAAAATAAAACATTTAAAACTTTTGTATAAAATGCATAAAACTAGAAGAAAAATATAATTCACACTAATATTACTGTGGATGATGCGTAGTATGTTAATGTGCTATTTTTAAAAGGACAGATTACCAGAAAATTAATCACTGAACTAATAAAATAGAAGGAAAAATGTTTTCATAAGCAAGAATCTTAACATGCAAAAGGTCATTCACAAGGGAAAATTAATCATTACACCAATTGTTAGTGAATTATAGTCAAGAACAAGACTTGATTCAGCCTTTAAGAAATTATTTACAATTAATGTACTCAATATTACAAATGTGAAAAGTTTTAAAAGACTTAAGCCCTTCACATTAGATAATTTAAATACACAAAATGCAAGAACAGAAATAGAATGAATATAAAGATTTTAAGTCATGCAATGGCATGCTAAAATAATTTCAGATGTAATATAAACTGCATGCATAATATGCAGAATGGATCATAAATTTTCATACATACTTTTTACACATTTTTTTAATACTTCAGATACCCCAAAACTAGTGTTTGAATAAAGAATTGAAATCATACTGATGGCGTGATTCATGTTGTTAATCATAAAATAAAAAAGGTTAACTGTAATTTTTCTCCATGTATGGAAACTTATGGCCCATACTGTTTAGTTAAAAAATATATAAAAGTATGATCTGAAACTTACCCATTAGCAACAGAATCATACCAATAAGGAGTCCTAAATAAAGAATGTAAATTTAACATATACATATGACACAAATTACTGTTATAACTAAGGATATACCAAATATTCAGCTATATTCGCTGAGTATTAAAACATTCGGCAAAACTGAATAATTTTTTTCTTAAATCCTTACATAACTTGTTTCTAATTTCAGTAAATAAAGATATTCAGAATAATTAGATATGCCCACTCCACACACGACTCTGGTGCATTTAGAAAATTTCCTTGCTAAATCAAAAGTAAAAAGAAAGTTATTCTTCTGCTGAGTAGCCACCACTAGAATTTTTTTTCTATCTCTCTCCCTTCTTCACAAACACTATGACTAACGTTTTCTTTCTAATTCCTTAAAAATTTGTGTTTTAAAAGTATTTGATTCAGAATCTATTTTAATAGAGTTGGGCAGTATCGAAAATACATGTATTTGAAATACATTTTCAAAATACATTTGTATTTTGTATTTTAAGCCGGTAAGATCAATGTATTTTTGTAATGTATTTTCTGATGGTTTTACAATGTATTTTGTAAATACTCAAAATACATTTTTTCCAATTTTCAAACTGCCATGTTTAAACCGCACAGAGTAAAACTGTGGCTCACTAAAAGGAAATGCATGACTGTCTGTTTTGATTAGTTTTCAAATTCTGTTCTAGAAGTTAATATAAACAGGGTCTTCGACAATTGCTAATTTAAGGAAGTTGATGAATATGTTGTTTAGCTACAGCAAATGTATTCTTGCTGATTAGTTACAAAAATGACATTAATATAACTTGTTGCTGTAGGAATCATAAGGTAAAAAACAAACATGTATTTAGATAGACCGGGAGAAGAAAGAGAGAGCTTTCAGACTTGCATAGGGGCAACGCTCTATTACCCACAGTTGCCCATTGACCACAAATATAAGAGGCTCAATTTTTTTCCGGTCTAGTAGATTTATTTTAAAATATCGAAATGAGATTTCTTAAAAATTCGCCTGTTTCATTAATTATATGAATTTTGTAAAAAATACATTCGACAGTAACCATAAGAAAATTGTTGCAATGAACTTTTAAAGGAACGATTTGACTATGAAAAAATGAAATTTATGATTTTGCAAATTTTTCATTAGAATTATTCCTACTTTTTTTAATAAGTGCTTTCATTTTACGAATGCAAGAGCTTTCATATTTTTTCTGCTTTATACTAAAAGTTTCAAGACTTTCATAGTAAATCCAAATGATTTCTTATTTCGTGGCGTTTATACATGGTTTGATATTTTACCTAAGTGTTTTAATTTCAAAACTACTTTATACGAAGAATTCGTACTTTTGTTAATAATAATAATAATTCAACTTGTGTCAAAAATTACCTAAGTTTTTCATTTATATTTTTGCATTCAGTAATACATATTAATTTTTTTATACATTATTTCTAAAAGCCCCATAATCGAAAAAATGGTGCCTCAAATATTTTATTAGTGGAAGGTTTAAAAAATCTTGCGTATTTGGGAGCTGTTATTAAACACACGTGCAATATCTAAAAAGAAAAAAAATACATTTAAACAATTTTATTCGGTGCCATTGTGCATGCCAGATTATTATAAAATGTGTTCTTTTGTAGATATATACTAAAAAAGAATGATTGAAAAGACTGATACTAGACTGATGTTTTTACATTCTTCTAATACATAAGAAGAATGTATTGGTATCGTGAAAATTTTCGACTTTCGTTTCTTTTTCTTTTTTTTGCTTGATTTACAACAATTTGGGATGTCTTGAACGCGATTTAACCATTTTGGGGAAATGTGTGTCTGTTAGTCTGTGTGATAAATAATTTTTGTTGCTCTTCTACCTCAAGAAGTAATGCATGGAGTTTAATAATAATCAAACTTCAGATTAAGATAGACCTAGGGATAACTTAGCTTTGGATTTATATCGCTCAACAGATGGCACTGCTATGCTTAGTAATCTTATCCATGATAACTATATTGTAAGAACCAATAAAGAGGATTTCATCAAACTGCATATAGGCCGGAACAGAAATACTTGCAGATTAGCTTTTAGTGTATATTGCTCAACAAGTGGCGCTGCTATGCTGTGTTTTTCATGATTTCCGCGATAACTATATCTACAAAACTAATGGGCAAAATTTAATCCAATTTCATATTATTTTAGATCTTCAAACAAATTAATGTTGATAAGATTTGGGGTGCATCGCTCAAGGGATGGCGTTATTATGCTGTGCTTTTATTATTACCGTAACGCGTAACATGTATATAAAACTCTCTCGTTTTTTTTAGTCAAAATGCTCATATTTGTAATTCAAATTGAAATGAAATAAGTACCACTTAGATAAAAAGTACCTTTTTAAAATAAATTTTCTGGTTCGTGCTATATTCATTTGACTTTTTAAGAATATCTGAAGTTGGTAGGTGTGCCGAGAGAGCTATATCTCGAGATCTAAAGCACGAAATTTCATCAAACTTCATCATATTCAGTTAGTATGAATGACATTTTGATATATATCGTCCTACAGATGATGCCTCCGGAAAGAGATTCCTTATTGGATCCACAATCAATTGATGTAGTTATTCCTAGTGAATAACTACCTCTAAATGGTAGTTAATTCATTATTAAGTTATTCTTGTAACTTTCATACACCTTTAAGCACATTGTTGCTGCAATCTTTCAGTTTGTTTCTGTTACCTTTCGTTGAGTTTTAATTTATTTTGCCTCTTTATTTGGAAATTTATAATTTCTAAAAATTTAATTAGTTTTGAAATCAGCTTTGCATTTGAGTAGTGCAATTTAATGCACAATAGTTTTTAATTTTTTTAAAATGTATTTTGTATTTTAAATGTATTTTCAAAATACATGTATTTTGAATTTTTGAAATTTGGAAAGTATTTTGTATTTTAAGTCATGAAACCAATGTATTTTGTATCGAAAATGGTTTTTCGATGTATTTTGCCCAACTCTGTTTTAATGAACAGAAGCCTAAAAGCATATTCTTTTTAATGAAAACTTTACTATTTTGATGAAGAAAGACATTTTCACAAGCATTTGTGGTAAATTGCTTTAAAATTCACTTAACTTTTAAACATTGAAATACAAGAGCATTCTGCCAGGCAAAACCAATATTTGGTACATCCCTATTAATAACTACAATAAACAGATTCTACTAAACAGATAGCATTATCAAGTTTGAGTCCTACAAAAGTACATATACAGTAGAGCGCCGATTATCTGAGCTCCAATTAACCGAACTTCCAATAATCCAAACAGCCTATTTCTCTCAAAAAATATTTAACTGGACCAGTTATAGGAACAGCATACTAAAGAAATTTTTTAACCGAACTCCAAATTACCAATTGGCTTGGTATAAAATTTTAAATAAAGATAAAAAACTGATAGTGGATCAGAAAATGAGGAATGTAAAATAATGAAGGAGATGAGGAGAATCCTAAACTATGAAGAAAATGAAATTAACAAGTGGTTACATAGTGAAGGACATGACACTGGATATGATTTTAAATGATGAGATTCATGATGAAAAAGAAATTGAAGAAAACGAATACACTGAAAATAACCTAGGTCCATCACATAACAAAGCCTGTGAATGTTTGGAAACAGCTATGAAATGGCTCGAACGGCAGAAGAACGTTGATCCTATTCAACTAACGTATTTCAGAATAATTCGAGATATGGCAGCATTGAAAAGAATGTCTTCTTTGAAACAAGCAACAATCAAAAGCATTTATACTTAAATTATAAACTCTTGAGTTCAGAAGATGGTAAAAAAAGTAAAAGAAATTTTAAATAATAAAAATGTAAAAAAAAAAATCAATAAGACAATTTTTAAACACGCCAGCACACTAACTGGTACTGACAATCCTAAGCCTGGATAAAGAGTGAAAGTTTAGTATAGTCAGGAACATCCCTTAAGTTGTCTGTCCATTTATTCGAACTTTTGCTTATCCGAACATCGGTCTCGCCTTGTTCGGATAATTGGCGCTCTACTGTATTTATATTTAAACAGGAATTGTATAAATAATTCTAAAAAAAGGCAAGGTGCAGCTGGGATTTTAAAAGACAGAACACTTAATAAAGATTTTATGTGCAAATTTAAAATGACCCAGTACTTTTGCATGGTAATAAATTTAAATTAAAATTATAGATATTTCTCTTAGTATAATCTAGTGCTAAAATTTTCCTGGCCATACATTGGACATTTTCAAAAAAGAAAATACCAGTGTCAATTTTTTTTTAAGGAAATCTGGTATTTTCTCACATATTAAAAATACAGATGAGGAGACAACAGGCCAGACAAAATTTAAATAAATTAAAAAATTATGAACCATAACCTACATCTTACAAGGAAGATCGCAAAGTGCATCTCAAAACATTTTGGGAGGGGCAAAATAAATGCTAATGAAACTAATAATCTATGTAATAAAGGATGTAAATTCAAGAGACTGAATTCTAGTAGAAAGCCTGTAATAAATAAACTTGAATATTTGATGCAAAAAGATGGAACTTCTGTGCAGTTTGGCAAGCTATACTTTTCCTCGCCACACACAAGCAATGATGTATTAGCAAATTGCTAGTTAGAGTTTTTAAATATGCAATTCTTAATGAATTTAAACTTAAATTATGAAAGTTTATTATTTCTTCTGTAACATTATATAAATATGTACAATTTTAGTGTTGCTAAATTTATTTTACACGGTTTCACTAGCTGGATAAATTTTAAGTGTATTTTAAAAGTAACTGTCCCATTAAGAAAGCTCTTCCTATATGTTCTGATATTGAATAAGTTGTTGCATCCATGGCAAAAATACTATACACTTGTTTGCTACGACTAACAATATCGAAGCCAAAATGACAATGCTCAAAACCTG
The DNA here is from genome assembly GCA_963932465.1 of Maratus speciosus. Classification (NCBI taxonomy): domain Eukaryota; kingdom Metazoa; phylum Arthropoda; class Arachnida; order Araneae; family Salticidae; genus Maratus; species Maratus speciosus. The sequence goes on from OZ010792.1 coordinate 501,835,180, forward strand.
ACATTAATTTTAAGTTATTTTACTTTTGTTCTACAGCATCATTAAATCTCCTTATAGATACATATAAATATATGACAAATCCATAGTTATAAAGTACATTTATTCAAGTACAACTTACTTAAACTAGTCTAATATGAAAAGTAGAATAAGTTCCTTAAATTTATCACAAAAGTAATTCTTTTTTTTTAATTTTATTGTCATTTCTTTTCGAACAAAGGTTTTTTTTTTTTTTTTTTTTGCGATAATTTCATAAACAGTAGTTTTTTTTTTTTTTTTTTTTTTTTTTTTTTGAGGATGGGATGATTGTGCACACATTAAAGACAAATTTAATAAAAATGTACAGAAAAAAAGTGTCCAGAGTTAGTAAACATATTTTTTTAACAAGTTCACTTACCAATGACTATATATATTTTCAGGCTTAATATTTAAAAAATAAATAAATATAGAAACTAAAACATATTACACTTAACACAAAGACATAATACAATATTATTAATGACTCTTTCCCCCATCACTTACAACAAAACCCACGATCCATTAATTGCAAACAATTTGCTTCTTATACTATACTAAAATATATATTATTTAAAACTTGAACAAATATAAGCTTGTCTTAATTTTTTAACCTGATGTACAGTTTAAATTGAACTAAACCAGAAAAGATTCTAATGAAGTTGTAAATATTGTACAAAATTAGTTACAACTTTTCAAAGCTTTTTAAATTAATACTGTCCCACATAATTATTTATTTTACATTTAAAAATTCAACAAAGTCTAATCTTTTAGTCTTCTGGAGTGAAGGGAATGAAGCAATGTTTCAAAGACAAACATTTTTATCGATAGATTGGCATAATCAAAAAGTTTAAAAATTTATGTACAATTGTTTTGATTGAACATGCACAATATTTTGGAAAAATAAAATATATAGCAAACATATTTTGTAAATGAATATCTGATGATATCATGATATGATATATATCTATTGCAGACTAATTCAAATATTCAAAATTATGTTAATGGTACATTTAAGTCTAAAAAAAATTACCTCATGGAAGATGTAGGAGGAGGTGATCTTCTAGAATATAAATAATCAGAGCGTTCTGCCAATGGACGTCGTTCATATAAGTCATCTCGCATACTCATGGGTGGAAGTGGTCTTGAATAAGGATCCCCACCTCCCATTGGAGGCAAAGGTCGTCTTGGATATTCATCTCTCATTGGTGGCATAGGGCTACGACGCTCATAAGGGAGTGGGTAAGGTCGCATTCTTTCTCGGCCAAATCCTCCAAATGGACGGTCATAAAATGAGTCCCCTCCACCCATGGGTGGTCTATCAAAATGACGATATCCATTAGGAAATCCACCACCATATCCACCTCTTGATGGAGGTCCATATCCATTTCGTTGAGGTCCACCACCTCTACGACTAAAAAAAAAAAAAAAAAAAAAAAAAAAATTTACAAAAATAAAAAAGTACAGTTGACCTCGTTATAACGAGCCTCTCACGTGCCAAGATGAGAGTCGCTATAACAAAAGTGAATGGGGAAAAAAAAAGCCTAATCATGTGCATGAAAATTAAAGTTTCAAAGGAACATTTATAATACAACATTATCCCAGCAGCAGAATTTTTTTCAGTCTGCAACACAAGCAGAAACTTTAAAAACAATATGCAGGACTTGAAGACAAACGCCCTCTTTCCAATCCCTCATGCACTCAACCCCACACCCCCCGCCAGTATTTGTGATTAACATAAAAGGAAAGTACTTTTTAAAATAATTTACCTTTGTCCTCAAAATTTTTAACACCACTATCTGAAAAATCTTTCATAAAATTTGTCAAAATTTCTGTGAAGTTAGAAAACAGAATATCAGTAAAAAAAAACATATGAACACCAATTTCTAAAATTTTTGAAAAGATTGATACAATGCGATAATATAAAAATTATATATAGATGTGATAATGCAGGGATGAAAGTGCACTAAAGCCACTTTGAAGCAGCAAAAATCTAATTTTGTAGCAGCAAAAAACTAATTTTTTAGCAATAAAACCTGTTATTGGAGCAGATTGAAATTCTTAGAAAATCAAATTTGAGTAATTATGCAAATACTGTAATTCTAATGCAATGTTTTATGTAGCAATCTTAGCTACTTGTGCAATTCAAAAGTTAACATGCTTTCACTCAAAACATGGCTAACTAATATTTAACCTGCCACTCAGTTTGATGTTTACGTTTTTTGGCGATCTTTCGAAGATGTTCGCTTTTATTCGCGATCTTTCGACGATGTTTGCGTTTTTTGGCGATCTTTTGACGAAACGTGCGTTTTTTCCGCTGATACTTTGAAAAAAATTCGTGTTTTCTTAGAGATCTTTTGTCAATATATGCGTTTTCTTAGAGATCTTTTGTCAATATACGTGTTTTTTTAGCGAAATTAGCTTTTGCCCACGATTTTTCGACGAAATTCGCGTTTCCTCCACGATCTTTTGACGAAATTAGCGTTTTTACGTTATCCTTTGACGAAATTAGCGTTTTTACGTTATCCTTTGACGAAATTAGCGTTTTTACGTTATCCTTTGACGAAATTAGCGTTTTTACGTTATCCTTTGACGAAATTAGCGTTTTTACGTTATCCTTTGACAGAATTTGCTCTATTTCCGCTATCATTTGTGAAAATTAACGTTTTTTCTCGATCATTTGATGAAACTTGCGTTTTCCCGCCATCCTTTGTAGAAAGTAGCTATTTTTCCGCAGCCCTTTGACGAAATTGGCTTTTTTTTCGATCTTGTGACAAAATTTTTGCCATCTTTTGACGAAATTCACCTATTTTCCACGATCTTTCGACGAAAATCTCATTTTTTAAAGAGATTCTTCGATAAAATCCGCGATCCTTTGACGAAATTTGAGTTTTTTCCGCGATCCTTTGAAGAAATTTGCGTTTTTCTGCAACCCTTTGACGAAAGTTGCTATTTTTCCGCAGCCCTTTGACGAAATTGGCTATTTTAACTGCAAACGATTGACGAAATTGTTTTTTTCGGCGAACATTTGTCGAAATTCGTGATATTTACGTCCGAATTTTTGGACTAATGACCGATTTTGTTTTAATTTCTAAAGAAATCACCTCTACGAGGATTGACTCATTTAATAATGGGCGTTTCACGATCGCGTGTCTAAAGTTTTCTCCATGAATTATTTATATTTTAAAGAGAATCGGAGCTTTGTCAATCGCATGTGACTTGGATCGCATTATTATGGCACATGGCAAATAATTTCTAGCAAACTTTTTTCCTAAATTTTAACAGTTGAAAAATAGTCTGCAGACCTTCTCAAGAGTCTGCGACGTACGTCTCAGCGTTGCGCCGATTCTGCACCCGGGAACATTATTACTAAATTCTGTTTACTTTCGTACCAAACATTGACAATGAATAATCAGGGGTGGGGAAATGCATCCTTTTACTCACTACTGGCGAATGAATTTTCTGACAGGGCGAGTGAATTTTTAGGTAGTCTTTGAAAACTGCAATCTATAGACATATGCAAAAACTTTTTTTTTTTTTGTACTCTGCTATATTTTTCAACTTTCCTAATTACTGAGATGTAAACATGGTACTAAGTTCTATTTTATATTAATCTTTCATCTCTAGTATATATTTCTTAATTTTACAGAGAAAAAAATATGAAAATGCATTATAATACTAACCAACCATTTTTAAGTTGCATAAATTTTGTCATGAAATTTTTCAACTGTATGTTGCATTTTACTGGCTGGTGAAATAAATCCTTGGCTGGTAAGATTTTCTAAAACTTCCCCATCCCGGTGAATAATTATAAAAATCAATTCAAGAGAATGATTATGTATTTCTAAAATAAAATTTACAGTAATTGTCACACAAATCAAAAATCACACACAAAAAGTTACCTATGTATTAACATTCATTTTTTACAAAAATAATTCGAAATAGTTATTTTTTGTGCATTTGATATTCTTAAAAAAAAAAATTTCTATCTCAGAGATAAGTAAAAAATGTTTTAGTGTCATTTTAAGACATTTTACAATAGGCATCAACGCGCGGTGAGCAAAGAAAGTAATTTTTTTGGGGGAAGATATGGAGGAAAAGGTCAATTCAAACACTCTATTGGGAAATAAGTTGCTGGCCAGATGTTATATTGTATGTAAAAATAACATAAAGGAGATATATTTCAGCATCGGTCATTATAACAAGTGTCGACTGTAATAATGTAACTTATAAGTTCAAAGAACAGCAAGTAAGCGGATATAACAAACAGACTGACATGGTTAAAGTTCTAAGACAGGTAACTTGTTATATTCAAGATTCCAAGTATTTGTGTAAAGGTGAGGGATAAGGAAAATCAAATTTTTTAAAGCAATGTCAAGCTGCTATTTTCCCCTAATATCAGTATATTTGCATACCTGCCAACTTTTTAAAATGGCGAAGTGTAAAATTACATGTAAAGAATGTTTCACAATGTTTTTTCTTATGAATTAATTAGGGCAGGGGTGGGGAATTTCTAGAAAATCTTACCAGCCAGAAAACTGCAACGTACAATTGAAAATTGTTATGACAAAATTTACGCAACTACAGTTACTTAAATGCACTTTTTTTTCCCTTCTATAAAATTTAGAAATCTATATAACAGAGGAAAGTTTAATATAGAACTTTTTGGAAAGTTACAAAATATAGCAAACTAGTAAAAAAAAGAAGTAAAGTTTTCGGCATCTCTGTGATTTGCAGTTTAAGACCATCTGAAAATTCACTCGCTAGTGGTCAGTATTACCCACCCCTGAATTAAGAGAAAGGTAGAAAATGTTTTCATAAAAGATTAAAGTATTTCTAAAACAAATTCTTTGAAATAATTATCTTTGCAAGTAAAGTGTCAAACACTGGTTCACTTTGTATCAGTTGTTGGCTTTTCAAAATGAAAAAAAAAATAATGTTTAATACATTGTATAATTTTGTCTACAGTAATTTTTAAAAGTATCTACTACTCTTTCAAAAAGAAAAATAAGTGTAAAATTAATTAAAATTTTCTTAATAGTGATTGGAAGAAGAATCTTTGAAGTGTCAGTTTACTGGGGATTTCACCCTACATCAAGTTATTAAAAAAATTAGACAATAATAGAACATAACTTTTACAATTCTTTTTCCATTTAATATATAAAATAGTTTTCTTTATTGGGAAAAAAAAGTTGGTATCCGGGCTAAAATTTGGTCGAATATTCGGTATTCGGCCAAATCACTGTTCGTTACATAACCAATTACATATTCTTGGATAGTTTTTTACCAAATGTTATTCTAAATTGATCAACTAGATATAATTCATTCGATTCAAGGTTCGTTTGGAGAAACAGACCAGTATAGCGGGCGATGGCTGCTAGTTTCTTTTATAAAGTAAAAATAGTAATGTCAGGTTCTGAGAAATATCTCCTATTAGAACTGGGGTTCTATATTATTTCTGTCTTAATATATTATATGGGCTGTGTACTGGAATTTCAAAATAACAGTCTTTCCCTATCTAAAACTGGATCTAAGCCGGTGAAAATGTATAGATGGTATGAGGGGAAAAAAAGATAGTTGGAGAGGTGTATGCCCAACCTTTTGAGATGTCTGTGCAAGATGTGAAGACAAACGCATTCCACGAACGAAGAAAAGAGCTTGAAATGGGAGCCAGGTAGAAAACTCCGAAGGGGTTACGTTGAGAAGGGGCAAGGGGTTGCTGGAAGGCAGGCTCGCCTGCTGAGAGAATCAGAGCGTAGCGCGCAAAGTGGATGGGTGTTCCTTGAATAGCTCAGAGAGTGCGTAGGGTTGAGAGAGGCTCGGAGAGCTTAGGCGTAGAGCCCATATGTTGGGAGATCGAGATTGATCTCCGGAAAGCTAATTTAACGTGTGTAGAGAGAGTGATTTAATGTAGTAACAGTACACAGTCAGCATTTACTGTATTCAATTTAATGTTGAACCGGATCATCTATATCAGAGTTTGTAAGTGTAAATAGTCTTTTGTTGGTGTGTAAATAAAGTTAATTTAGTTAATTGAAAGCATTGCTTTTCATTTAAACAATCTTCTCAGTGCGTGACAGATATCACGTAATATCGGTGGTGGCAGCATATAAATAATAAGGATTTTCTTCGAAGTTGTGCGGACTAAGAGGAAACTCCGACAAGTAATACAGTACAGAATCATTTATCGAGAATGGTTGGGATGAGTTGCATTTCAGATAACTGGTTGGGCATTAAACCAACATCTATTTGATCAGATTTGTAGAATATATGTGGTTGATGGTGTTTTGATCTCAAATTATTAGATTAAAAAAAAAAAAAAAAAAATCAGGGGCAAACAAGATCAGACGTTAATCAATGTTTAAAAAAAGGCAATTTATAGAAATACCTTGGAAACAAAAACTTTTTTTTCCCTTATGCATAAAAATCAAAATGCCGAATATATAGCTAAATATGCTTCCATTTCAAATGTTAGTTACTGAAATCAAATTACATCATGCACATTGTAATGTTTAAAGCAACATACATATCAAACTGGGACTGTGTGGCTCATTTTTCGGAAATAAGTCAATTGGAAATTAGGAATGTAATGAATTATCGGCCACTATTCAATATTCGGCCCATTTGCCGAATATTCTAAGATATTTGGTTAAGTAAGTTCCAGAAAATCAAAACAAAATGTGATTTTAAATATTTTCAAAAAATAATATTAAAAAATATCTAAATACATTAATTATTATAAGAAAAAGAAATCTCAATTGTAAAGCTTCATGACAACTTATTAATAACTGTATATTATGATATTACATAAACTTCAGCTTCAGGAGGCATCTCATTGTGAAATATGGGATGGAAGAAGTATTATGAGGGGGGCTTGTTAATTTTGAGAGAAAGAAAAGAGAAAAGTAGCAGAAAAGAATAATTATATTTTAAGGGAATGCATAATTATATTTTAAGAAAACTTTTTTCTTTACATACAGAATGAAAATTTAGTAAGTTTGAGTTGAATGAGAATGGATATAAAAAGAGAGGACACATGCCAAGTTCTTATTTTTGGGAGGTGAAAAGATTTCACTAAAATTTAAAAGTGTAATTTTTACAGAGGTAATGAGCAGAGTTGTATAATATAGACGCACACGGCGAAAATTTTCCGCAAAATTCGGAACTATGCGGAAAATTTTTTAGGGAAAAAAAACGCAATTTTTGTTCTTACATTTTTTTTTTTAAAAATACCGAAAAATTAAAAATAATCCCCAATTTCATGTACGATTTATTTATTGTTTGCCAGGGGTGATTCTGTTCAGAATTTTCCGAAAATTAAAAATCGGCCATCATTCCGAAAATTCAGACATAAACAAAGTATCACTGAAATATATTGCGGATTATTCAATTAGCAAATAGTCGCCGAAAATAAGCCAATTTTGTCAATCGTTCACAGAAAAAATCACTAATTTCGTCAAAGAATCACAAAAGAAAATCAAATTTCGTCAAAGGGCTGTGGAAAAAGCGTGTATTTCGTCAAAGCATCGCGAAAAAAAAAAAAAAAAAAAAAAAAAAATTTCGTCAAAAGATCACAGAAAAAAAACGAGTATTTCGTTAAAGAATCGCAGAAAAAGGCAAATTTAGGCCAAGGAGCACAGGAAAAAACTAATTTCATAAAGGCATAGTGGAAAAAGCGCGAATTTTGTCAAAAGATCACAAAAAATGCAGATTTCAATCAAAGAATTGCAGAAAAAACTAATTTAGTCAAAGTATCATGGAAAAAAAAATGCTAAAATTTCGTCAAAGCGCCACGGGAAAAGGCGTGGATATCGTCAAAATATCGCAAAAAAAAAAAAAAAAAAAAAAAATGCGAATTTCGGCAAAGAATCCTGGAAAAACTAATTGCGTCAAATATCGCGGGAAACCCCCCCCCCCCCGCTAATTTCGTCAAAGGACCATGGGGGGGGGGGGGCAATTTCGTCAAAGGATCGCGAAATAAGACGCGAATTTTGTAAAAGCGCTGCAGAAAAAGCGTGAATTTCTTCAAAATATCGTGCAAAAAGACAAATTTCGTCAAAGGATCGCGAAAAAAAAATGCAAATTTCGTCTAAGAACAGAGAAATAAAACGAGAATTTCGTCAAAATATAGCGCAAAAAGGCAAATTTCGTCAAAGAATTGCGAAAAAAATGCACATTTTGTCAAAGGATCGTAGAAAAAAAAACCGAGAATTTCATGAAAGGGCCGCGAAAAAAGCAGGAATTTCGCCGGCCGCAATAAAAATTCATCGGTCTCTTTAATGATACCTATGAATGGACCTCTCCTTACAAAATATGATTTAGTTGTTTCTGAAGCAATGAGTGTATTCAGAGGTGCATTTCGCGCCGCGCGCGCGCTCAGAAGTTTATGTCATGGAGTAGGTCTTATCGAAGAAAGGAATTTTAACATAATTCAATTATTTCATTATTTTTAATGGTTCAAAAAAGGTAAAACCAACGACTATATTTCTTTATCCTTCCAAAACATGGTTTTCGTAACAGGACTACATGCCTATGTTCACTCAGATAAAATCTAAACTAGTCGGGAAAAACATCACGTGACCTTCTTTATCTACTTTAGCCCATTTAACATTTAAAATTAGTTAACCAACCGCACACAAACTCCGCGCAAGCTGCTCAAAAAAATTGTGTGGGCGATTTGATCACGTGATTGTGCGTTTTCTGCTTATGTGTTATTGGTTGTGCTTTGTTTGGTAGGTTGATTGATACAATTTAAGAATTCAACTGGTGATCTAAAAATTTTAACAATTTTCTTTTTATTTATTTAAAAATGATTTATCAGTTGATTTATAACTTCTGTGATAAATAGAATGCTGTTAGTAAAACAAGATTGTGATATCAACATATGAGATTTGTTTGTAATCTACTATACTGGATGGATTTCAATGGAATTTGGCACTGTTAGACAGTTTTTCAGAGAAGGTTTTAATATATATATTTCTTATTTTATGATTGCATATTTTAATACCGTGTGGATAACAGACCAAAATACATCATAAAACATGAGAAATAAATGGCATTCAAAATTCTGTTAGTATAAGCAAAATACTTACTTATACTTTCAGTAGAAAATTTATAAACATCCTAATCATACTTTATTCACTACAAAACTAGACAGCAGACCTATATATTTTATCTCTTTAAAAAATATATCTACAGATATTTTTAGTTAAAATAATCTACAACTATTACATTTTATTTTTATAATGTTCAAAGTAAAATATGATTTCCAGCCTAGTCTCGATAAAAATTCACTCTTAAAGTATTAAAAAAAAAAGAAAAAAAAAAAAAAAAAGAAAATCAAGGAATTATCCTACGTGCAAAAGGATATTTTTGCACAATATAGTATATTATTTCTTCATTTGGATTTGCTTAATGTTTATATCATTATACATATATAATCACTTAGAAACGAAACTTTAAATATTTAAAAGGCATTCAGATGTAAAACTTTCATCTCGAAATACCTCATTTTCTCGCATTTAAATAGATATTTTATTATAATAAAAATACACGTGCCTCTGTATAATAAAAATAAAAAATATATCTTCATCAAAAATATCTTATTCATTATGAAAAATATAAAATAACCAATAAACAAAACAAAATTATGATTACAATGTGGGACTGGAAGGATTCGAACCCAGAACACCTAGTCTCGAGTTCACTGCCTTATCCATTCAGTCATCTAGCACACGTTCCTTTTGCAACAAAATATCTTTATAATTAGTACCATAATTAATCACATCCATGATCTGTTCCTGAACACACTACGTGTTATTCCATCCATGATATTTACCCACTCCATGTTCCTGTCTCCTGAGCTCGCGCGCGTGCAGCCTGAACACACTCAATGTCACATTATTGCTGTGAACATTAAGACTGGCAATTTGTGCGAAGAGGTCACAATATTAAGGATTGGGCTGTTTGTAAATGTATTGACAAAATAATTGATAAGATCTCCTTTCCTCATGGATTTTTAGCTTTATTATTTTTTTAAATAACAATTATTCTCTTAATTAATATTTAATTTAAATGTTAATTATTTTAAAACTACTTGTTTTTAATTATTATCGTCAAAATAATATAACACGTTATTTTATTAAACATTAAATTAATTTTCAGAAAATTTTTGACCCAATATTTATGCGCACAGAAAGTTTTTGGTTTTATACAAGTCTGGTAATGAGTTTTTATTTTAGATAAAATACATATAAATTACTAGAACTATCTATGGATTAAATAAAAAATTATGAATTAAATTATTTACACTTTTGAACAAAAAGTATATTCAGCTGTTATGAATTTTAAACACAAAAAGTTAATCTCAATTAGTCCTTAATTTAATTTTTGATTTTAAAATTTAAAAATAAAAAAAATTTAAAGTCTGTTTCTGCTATTCGGCCGCTAACCGTTACATCACTATTGGAAATATTCTGGATAACTGGTTTCCGGATACATACTGTATCCATACTGTATACCTAACAGTTTCGAGACCATTTCTATTATTAGTATTTTTCTGATTTCTGTACACATTTTAACTTTTGGAATCAAACTTGCATCTGTAAAATGTATATAATCAATGCTTAGATATATTTTAAATTAATCTTACTGAGGTTTTTCAGCCAGTCTTTTCTTTAACATACAGATTGCAAATGTTGAAATTTAACCTAGCTTTTCTCCCAAAAAATTTAATTTTGTTACCATTCAGTTTTGCAACATGACATAACGCCACCATTATCTTTGTTTGCAAACAAATCAAATGTCAAGACAAGAGCAGAAAATACTTAAAAACTCATGTAAATTGATATGTTTTGCATGAATTATTTTTAGATGATTAATAAAATTTCTTAAAAATTCATTTAATTACATGCATTTACTTTTGTATTAAAAAATAACATTGTTTCGCAATGCCATCTTTGTATTTATTTAACACACTACAAAGCAATAATTAGCTGAAATGCATATTTTCCTGGAATGATTAAAAATTAATGTGCAAGAGATCAGTTGTGTTAATGCAGCGGTGTGGTGTAGTTAGAAAAAAACCCCAGAGGGTATACAGCAGAGTATAGGGAATTATTAATTACAGTATAATAACGGAAGGTATTAATTACACATATAACATCATACACTACATATGATTAATTGGTAAAATTTAACGTTAATAGTTCTCTTGCCTTATGACTATAAGAAATGTAGAGAATACTTCCTATACAGGGTTGTCACTCTAATCTTGAAAAAAAAAAATTTCCTTGTATTTTCCCTGTACTACAACGTTTTTATTACTATACTGAGTGTGCAAAATATACGTGTGTATGTATACTAGTTAGTCATCTTATAATTTACCATTACCCAACAAACTGACCAAATAAAATATATGAGCAAATAAAAAAACTTACACTTATTAAATCCCACATTTTACATTAATAATAATAAAAACAGTAAAGCAATACTCATACATTCTGCTAAAAAATACTTTATGAATGTTAGAATATGTAAAAACTTTTTATCTAATAATTTAAAGAATATAAAATTTTCAAGAATCTTACCTAAAAACCAATTATTTCAAACATAATATCACAAAAATTGGAGGGGAAAAAAAAAGAAAAGGCTGCTTACTTCATGCATTCAAATTGAAATATGGACACAGGGCACATAATGGCAGCTTTGATACACAACACTGGTTTATTTTTTACTTTAAAAAATATTACAAGATTAGCAAGAGATACGATTTAATGCTTAATCAAAGCACATGACATTTTTTGTCCTTATCAGACTTTTGAGGAGCAAGTTGGAAAAAGGGAGCTAATCCATAACAAATCAAATAGGACATTTTTGTGCGTCCTAAAGTACATTTTTTAGCAATATCACTGTCTGGAAACATGTGACAAAATATCTCAGATACATCATTAAATGAAGAATGTGAAGCAACAAGCTTCATAGCCCACAAAATTTCGGCTTTGAATGTATTTTCCTGCATCACGAAATGAAACCTTTTTTATTTTCATTAGTAACACACGCCAACATTTCTGAAGAAATCAAACTGTTATCTTCTTTCTTAACACTTTGGGTACCGCCGACGTTTCTGAAGAAACCAAAGTTATCTTTTTTCTTAACACTTTCTTTGAGTACAAAATCAAACATTGAAGTTGATTGTGGAGTTAGTTTTTTATTCTTTGCATGACTTGTAACAGCTTGCTTTCCCATGTTGCTTAGGCTGAAAATCCTCTTGCAAAGTTTACAATATGCAGCAAATGGATTTTTTAGAATCGCCGCAATCCATCCAGAAAAATCAGGATTTATATGCGAATCTATCCAATCCGTATTAAATACGGACTTTGAACAACTCATTATAAGAAATTTAAACGATTAAATAGCACATCTTATTAAGTCAAACAAAACACAAACTAAAAATAAACGAAACCCGAACATCCGTGAGAAAACGCACGCTGGTTGCATCAACAATGTTTTGTTTTGCCGCTACAAGGTGCACGGACGGGCTGAACGGAGAAAACGAAGAGATAGAACGTCACGCGCAGTCGCATGGGAATTGGGATGAAGCGGCTGCGTTTTTAGATTCAGCCATTGAAAGAAAAGAGGTGTAGGTAGGAACGTGCTTTTAAGAAGTTTCGTTGAAAATGAATTTTCGCGCCGCTTTTTTTTCCCCTTCTGCGGCGTGAATTTTTTTTTGAAAGCCGAGAAAAAATAATTTATGTTTGAAAATACCAGAAACAAAAAAAAATTCCCTGCATTTCCCCCCTGTTTTTGGAGGGTAATTTAAAATTCCCTGTGTTTTCCCGGTTTTCCAGGTGGCGTGGCAACACTGCTATAATATAAAATACAAATAATTCCAAAACTAGACAAGAAATGTGGAGAATACCTATAATATAAAATACAAATAATTCCAAAACTAAACTCCATACTAATTTAAGATATTGAAATTCCTTGCTCTTTAAAATTTCAACTTACTTCATGACAGTCTGTTTATTAGCTCGGCCAGGTGCTCCTGGTTCAGGATGAAGTTTGCTTTTTGATGGCTAAAAAGAAAATTAAGTTTTAGCCAAACAATGATTATGATATAAACAATTTACATTTCACTATCATGAATACAGATATGCCCATCTTGGCTATAAAAAATTTAAATTGAAGATTTTTTTATATTAAAAAATAGCATGAAATTTGTTATATCAATAATTTCTAAATTCTTATTTTAAAGAATTAGGGAACAGATGTGTTATTATCCCGGGTCTGCCATCTTTGATTTTTTTCTTGGCTTGAATTAAAATTATTTTTTTATTAAGTTATAATTATTATATACCAGTTTTTTCAATATTATATTAACTTATCAACAATATTTAACCATTGGCGGCATTACTACTTGGCGAAAAAGGAGTTTTCATGCATGAAAAAAATCCAAGATGGCCGACCCCGGGATAACACATCTAAGCCAGAATTACTTTTAAATGTTATATATTTTTACTTAAATTTTCAGAAATTAAAAATAACTCGTAAAGCCAATTACTAAAGACAGAGTTCCACCAAACAAATCTCGATGTCTAACTTCATATCTCTTTATTTATTAAAATAGTGTTGTGGAGGATATAGAAATGGAAACTTGTCATGTTGATCAATTATTATAATCTAAGTATTTTGCTTTTATAAGCTTGGTTCATAAAATTTTAACAGTGGAAAGGGCTTCAAATTAGCAAAATGAAACTTTCAAATTATTCATAATGCATGGACAATGAAACTTTCAAATTATTCATAATGCATGGACAATGAAACTTTCAAATTATTCATAATGCATGGACAATGAAACTTTCAAATTATTCATAATGCATGGACAATGAAACTTTCAAATTATTCATAATGCACGGACAATGAAACTTTCAAATTATTCATAATGCACGGACAATGAAACTTTCAAATTATTCATAATGCACGGACAATGAAACTTTCAAATTATCAGGTCTAGTACTAGGATTTTTGAAAATTTTAGGGGGGAATTTTGGGAATTTTTTCCCAAATTTTAGGAAAATTTTGGGAGCAATCGAAGTTATTTTTAACATTACATGTAAGTAATAACAATATATTTATGCTAGTTAAGCACAGGTGGTATACTGCCAAACAATATTCCTATCCTTTAAGATCAACTTCAATTCAATTAAAATACATATACTTTTAAAACATTTCATTAAAAAGGAAAACAATGTAAATAATGTAATAGACAAACATATCTTAATTGTAATTGGTATTTACATATTATCTAGGCCATACGATAGATCACAAAAAAAGTTATCAAATAAATTAATAAATAAACTATAAAAAGAAAAAAAAACATAAAACAATATACTAAATGTTATATGTCTTATTATGTGTATGCTATAAAGTTGTCAAAAAATACAAGTTATTGTAATTAGTAATAACTGATGCAGTAATATTTGACATGGCCTGAACAATACATAAGTACTAAATATTATTTCTAATTTAGGTGCAGAGAAAATAATGACCAAGAATGAAACGTTCTTGTTCATATTTGCACCAGATAACATCAGTTCTTAATCCCATATATTTCCAATATTCGGACATATTAGCCCATTGTTCAACAGGGACTGCTGAGAGCCACCTACTGTTTACATGTTTCAAAAGAAACTGTGCAGTCTCATGTGTGATTTCTTTCAACACATTTAAAATCTTTTCTGCGTACAGCACTGTTTTTTAAGAAAAAATGCACATCGTTAGCAAATTCATCAAAATTTATATCCAATGCATTTAGAAAAGTGTTAAAGGCATTATTTGCTACATGCAAATTGCATGCACCGACGGGTAACAATCGCGGACGCGCTATAGCGCGTAAATTACATGAAAAATCGGAGACGGGACACAAAAAATAGCTCTTACGCGTCCCACGGGACGCGTAATTGCGTCAAAAAATCGCGGAAAAAGCCGATTTTCGTCAAAGAATCGTGAAAAAAGCGCAAATCTCATCAAAATATCGCGCAAAAACAGCGATTTTCGTAAAAAGACCGTGAAAAAATAGCGTATTTCGTCAAAGGATCGCGAAAAAAAAAGCGAATTTCGCCAAAAAATCGCGGAAATAAGCGCAAATGTCATCAAAATATTGCGAAAAAACGCAATTTTCGTAAAAGGGCCGCGACAAATTAGCGTATTTCGTTAAAAAATCGCGAAAAAATAGTGGATTTCGTCAAAATATCGCGTAAAAAAAGCAGATTTTCGTAAAAGGGCTGAGACAAAATAGTGTGTCGAAATATCGCGAAAAATAGCAAATTTCGTCAAAAAATCGCGGAATACAACCGAATTTTGTCAAAGTATTGTGGAAAAAACACTATTTTCGTGACAGGCTCGCGAAAAAATAGCGAATTTCGACAAAAGGATCGCGGAAAAAAACGCGAATTTCGTCAAAGTAACGCGGAAAATTTATTTAGAAACTTGAAAAGCTCCAAAAAAGATGTGCAAACTAAACTTATAGGTAGAAAATTCATAAAATGGGATTTAATTTTTTTTAAATGAGATTCCTAAAAATACAGCATGATTTCAGTGTTCTTTGATAATGTATTCAGTAGGTGGACCAGTGAAACCCCCCCCTCCTTCTTACTGCATTGAAATGTCTCCCGCCTTCAGAACATTTAGGATTTGATGCTTATTAATGATTTAGATGTAAATTTCCCTTCCAAGGAAAATGTCCAACATGATTCCAACACAGACCCATGCCGACAAATAATTCAATGGGAAGTACAATGAAAGCACCCATTCATTCAACAAAAAGTACATCTTTACTTAACATAAGTATTCTTTTTTTCAGCAAAAATATCTTTTTCAATAAACCCGTCTTGCCCCTTTTTAAAAGAAATGCGAATGTTAGTGATACTTGTTATAAGTTGAACTTGGTATCTTCTACTCTTAAATAAACATTACTTTACAATTAAAATTGTATTTTGCATTTTTACTTTTAAAAAAGTAAAGAAAATTTCTCTTAATATTTTTAAAAAATATCTTATTTGATTGCAAATAATACTGGTTTTAATTCATTATTTAATTATTATTGAAACAGTGATTAATGCATTTCATTTATCTTTTCCAAATAAACAAGTTTCATTTATTCCTTTAAAATATAAATTATTGATGGGGACCCGCTTTTGTAAAAAAGGGACCCACATTTTTGGAAATCCTGGGTCCCGGGGACCCAGGTTTTTTCAAGTACAGCGGTATCACTGGTATCATTACCAATTTTCTCTGAAAATTTTTTCAAAACACTTATTCACATTGGGGTTATCCATAGATAAGCATATTATTTTATCTAATGGAATTCCAAAAACAGACGTAGCATCTAAAAGTTCTTTCAAAATTATATCAGCTGTGGCATGGCCAAGAAATACATTTCTGAGATATCTACAAGTAACTAAATTCAATTCTTTCGACCAGTACCTTGCATATATATCTAACTGCCGTTTTGTCTGGATGTTGGTAGTTTTGTCAAATGCCAATGTTATTCCATGTGAGCTGTCAGCGATATCTTTAACTAAAGATTTTTCAAAATATTTCGCAACACCGTGTTTTAAAACATATGCAACTTTCTTTTCCTTAAGTTGCATTGACGATGCAATAGATGAATCGGGGAACATTTCTTTGATTAGTTCCAACGTAGTATTACACGATTTAAATGAAAAATTTTCATTTGCCACATGCATGGCCTATAGAGTTTCGGCCTTTAGAATCTGATTTTGGAAACTAAGAGCTCCAGCATTAGTGTTATTCTTTTCTTCTATAGTTTTAGAGAGCGACTTTTTTTTGAATCTGGTATTAAATTTCAGCAAATGTTTTTTGCCTCTATGATGTGAACGCACTTGATCTATTCCACTTCTGCTTATTAAGAACGTTTCAGAGCACAAAATACACTTAGCTGAATGTATATCATTTACAACCTCTAACCACTTTCCAATTAGCACTCCATCCCATTCTTTTTGCAACCAGGAATCCTGGAATTTTGTCAATCCCTTAGGCATAATTTGATAATTCAAAAAACATGAAAACACATAAAAATCAAATCGGCAGTAACACTATAATCAGCGTAACGGAAAAACAACAAACACAGATACACGTGACTGAATGCTATGCTACACAACACTAGAGAATCTCGCGTGATTGAGCAGGCTTAACCAGAATGAATACGCTCCTTCGCTTTCTTTCGGACATTCTTTTTCTCCGTGAATCTAGAAAACAAAATATTAGAGGAGGAGGAGCTACACTGAGCTTGACTGTGATTGGAAGAATTATACTGACGTTCGAAATAACAGCTATTTTCAACCAAACAAATAGAAGGAAAGTGACGTGCTTTGACGATCTCGAAATACTTTGTGATTTACGAAGTTCGTGAGCAAAAAGTATATTTTTTTAGGAATAAGAAGGAAATTGATAGAATTTTAGGAATTTTGGGGGGTAAAATAATAGTTGGGAACTTTAGGGGGAATGCGAGCCCTGGATTATTCATAATGCATGGACAATGAAACTTTCAAATTATTCATAATGCATGGACTTTGTCACAACCAGTTTCCTTTTGAGAAACAAACAGTACTAAGTGCATGTACGCCATTATGTACTGTTATGTAAATTTGATATTCTGGACATACACATCTTGTCATATTAAAAAATAAAAGTGCATTCTTTTATAATTGTGCTACATATTATTTCAAAAAGCAGATTGAAAACAAAGTGATTTAATTCAATTTTTAGAAAATACAGTAGACTCCCTCAAATCTGCACATCACAGGTGTAAAAAATGAAACTTCCAGTTCAGATGTAGGGACAAAATCATTCTGTAGGCATATTAATATGTAATTCCTGTTAATATGACTTAACTTATGTTTTTTCATGAAGGAAGCATAAATTAATTTCTGAAAAAAATCAAGAATTGCCGATATCACTGGTAATTGTAATCTTTTTACCAAATATATTTATGTATTAAGCGTATTTGGCTATTAAGTCTGGCTAAATCTGAAATAAAATCTCATTTTATGATTTTTATATGAATTAGTAAGGTGTACCATTTATTAGGGAAATTCCATTCAATAATTCAAGATAAATGTATCTCATCTGTATTATACATATTTCAATATACATTAATTATTTATTT
Source organism: Maratus speciosus (assembly GCA_963932465.1). NCBI lineage: Eukaryota > Metazoa > Arthropoda > Arachnida > Araneae > Salticidae > Maratus > Maratus speciosus. Next base: position 501,853,382 of record OZ010792.1, read on the forward strand.
GACCTTTTAATTTGAACTTTTAATAATTTCACCATTTCAAAAATTCTTGTAGTCTTGTATGTGGAGAATACTTACTATAATATAAAATACAAATAATTGTACATTTTAAATTTTATTATTTTAGTTTATTACTTAATTATTTTGAAAAGCATTCATTGTAATTTTGATTGCATTATTACATTGAAATTACTGTTTAAAAATGTAAAAGAAATGACCAGAAATTCACTAAATTCCAAAATCCGCACAACCTCTGGTCCCAAACTGTGCAGATGAGGGAGTCAATACTGTACTAATTTTAATTGATATCCGTTTTTACAACTAGAATTTATGCATAAAATAATCCTGCACGAGGGGTCAACTTTTTTTTTTTTACTGTTACAGAAAAGCTTTTAGAATCCCACCCTACCCCCTAACTTCCACAAAAATCCAGAGTTATGTATTGAAAATACAGCTACAATAAATGTAAAAAATACACATATTTTTGTTACCTCAACGCTTATACTAGATCCCATAAGATTGTAGTTATTTAAATTCTTCACAGCTTCTTCAGCTTGTTCTGGAGTTTTCATGTGCTAAAATAAAGAAATCGCGTAAAAATAAATACATAATACAAAAATAGTAATTTTGGATTACGTTTAACAGAAAAATTGAACAGTTCCTTACCACAAAGCCATATTTGTTAATAACATCACATTCGGTTACTTCCCCATGTTTAGCAAATAAAGTACGCAAGTCATCATCAGTACATCCATCAGGCAAATGTCCAACAAATATCTTAGTTTTCTAAATAATGAAAAAAAATTTATATATATATATATATTCAATTCAGATGTTTATGACTAGATTCAGCGATAGAACTGATATATATTTAAAAAAAAGGTCACTGGTCCCATGGATCAGTAAGCATGAGAATTTACTCGTCCGCTACATAAAATTCAACAAAGTCATTTTACAGGGTGTCTACAGAAATTGAAAAACAAAGTTCCCTGATTTTTCCATGATTTCCCTGACTATATTTATCAGACTTCCCTGATTTCTATTATTAACAATACACATACAGTATTTTTTCATGTATGCCGATTCCTTGTATAACACACTTATCGAGATTGCTAATATCTCATTTGGGAGAAAAAACAAGAGAAAAACATAAAAATTGCCTAATATTCATTAAGTATTGGTTGACAGTTTTATAGATCCAAACTCAAAATGTAGTCCAACAACTTCATAGAGTGGGCAATGGATATAGGGTGACCAGAAAATTTCCTTGTTTTCTGAAAAATATTCAATTGTAAGACTTATCTAAATCTGACCGGATAGCTACTAGGATTAAACTGGCCACCTCGTCAGGTTTATGCTAATGTATCATTTAAAAATGGGTAAACTGACTTCAATATAAGCAGTATCTACAGAAAATGATTACCTTAATTTGCATTAAATAATCAAAATCTCATACCATGTGCATCTTTTTTTAAATATTAGGAAAGAGTAATCAGCATGTGAAAAAAATATAGTATATAAAATAGACGAACCAGTCTCGTTGGCAAGGTGAAAATGCAAATATTTTTGCATATAAACAAATTTCCCTGATTTTCCAGTATTTTTACAAAGTTCCCTGACTTTTCCAGATTGATAAACCTCCCTGATTTTTCCATGATTCCCTGATTTCCAGATTCTGTAGACACCCAGTTTTAACCCTTTGATCAGGATGATTCCGAGTAAAAAATTTTTTTTTCTGAAATTCATATCGCATTTTTTGAAATACGGGAGAGGGGGATGAATGTACTCACAGCACTAACTAGGTGGGTTTTTTCATGCCCATTTGACGAAATTTGCTTGTTTCCCCCCCACATGTATGTGTATGCTAGCCAAAAAAATTATGAAAATGAGTTAAACCCATTCAAACACACATACAGAATAAATATAAGGATAGCCAGTTATATGTGAAATCCCCAAAATATTTATATACAGGGTTCATACAGAGTTGGGAAGAAAAAGAAATCCAAGGAGTCCAAAAAATTTTTTAAGGATTTGCCCCCCCCCCCTTTTTTTTTTCTTTTTTTGGCGTTTTTATGTGCTGCATTATTATGTGGTATACATACTCCAATTTTTAATGCCCAATTTGGAGAGAAAAACATTTCGAAAACAAATTTTACTCTATTAGAATCTAATCGTTAGTTCTGAAATTGCACAGTATTCACAATATATTGCTTATTGATTTCGTAAGTTTAAATACAAAATTGACAATCTACTTTTTTATGCAGTGGCCAATGGTCGTGTCACAGGGGTGATTCTGAAAAAAAAAAAAAAAAAAAAAATTCTGAAATTCACGCAAATCTTCTGAAAAGTTACACCAGCGAGGGAGAGGAGTGGGAAATCCCCTCCCGACACTAGCTATGCGTTTTCTCCGTGGCTCTTTGACAAAATTCGCGTTTTGTCACGATCTTTTGACGAAATGTGGGTTTTTCGCGCTCTTTTGACGAAATTTGTTGATTTTTATCGATCTTTTGACGAAATTTGTGGTGGTTTTATTCGTGACCTTTTGATGAAATTTGTCGTTCTTTCGTGATCTTTTGACGAAATTTGCCATTTTTTCGCGATCTTTTGAAACTTGAAATTCTGACGAAATTTGCGTTTACTCGCGATCTTTTGACGAAATTTTTGGATTTTCGCGATCTTTCGAAGAAACTTGTGGGTTTTTTCGCAATCTTTTGACGAAATTTCTAAGGTTTTTTCGCGACCTTTTGACGAAATTTGTAGGGTTTTTTCGCGATCTTTTGACGAAATTTGCGGGTTTTTTGCGATTATTTGACGAAATTTGCTTTTTTTCCGCGATTCTTCGGCGAAATTTGTGTTTTCTCCGCGATCCTTTGACGAAATTGGCGATTTTTCTGCAAACGATTGACAGAATTTATTTTTTTCGGCGACCATATCTCCGAACTTTCGAACGGGTAGCAGATTTTTTTATATTTTCGGAAATGAATGCCTTAGATTTTCGGAAAATTCGGACTAGATTTACCCCTAGGTCATATAAATAGAGATTAGTCAAACCCCCAAACACTTATTATGTCTATCATATACATGATACATCTTAAAGAAAATTTTAAAAAGCAAAAAATGAATGCTAGATGCAACATACAAGAAAAAATATAACAAGTTTTGTATTTATTCTTTTAGACAGCAGTAATCGCTTTCATTGAAGGTGAAATTTTGACGAATTCGCATTTTTTCTTTATCTTATGATGAAATTCGCATTTTTTTCCGTGACCTTCTGGGAAAATTCGCTTTTTTCGCGATCTTTTAATGGAATTCGCGTTTTATTTCGATTGTTTAACTAATCTCATGTTTTTCTTCGCGATCTTTTGATGGAAACCGCGTGTTTTTCACGATCGTTTGACTAAATTTGCGTGTTTTTCGCGATCCTTTGACGAAATTTGCGTGTTTTTCGCGATCCTTTGACGAAATTCGCGAATTTCCCCAGAAGATTGCGAAAAACACGCGTTTTATTTCGATAGTGACTAAACTAACGTTTTTTTCGTGATGTTTTGATGGAAACAGTGTGTTTTTCGCAATCCTTTGAGGAAATTCGCGTGTTTTTCGCTATCTTCTAAGAAATTCGCGTCTTTTTAAGAAATCCGAGTTTTCCCACGATCTGTTGGAGAAACTTGCGTTTTTTCATGATCCTTTGACAAAATTTACAATTTTTTTCCGCGATCGATTCACGAAATTTGACGGGGGTTTTTTTCACGGTTTTTTTCGAGACCTTCTGGGAAATTCGCTTTTTTCGCGACCTTTTATTGGAATTCGCGTTTTATTTCGATTGTTTAACGAATCTGATGATTTTTTCGCGATCTTTTGATGGAAACTGTGTTTTTCGCGATCCTTTGACAAAATTTGTGTGTTTTTCGCGATCCTTTGACAAAATTCGCGTGGTTTTCGCGATCCTTTGAGGAAATTCACGTGTTTTTCGCAATCTTCTGGGGAAATCAGAGTTTCATTTCGATCGTTTGACGAAACTAATGTTTTTTCCACGATCTTTTGATGGAAACAGTGTGTTTTTTGCGATCTTTCGAGGAAATTCGTGTTTTATGCGATCTTTTGAGGAAATCTCCTTTTTTCTCAATCTTTAACGAAATTTGCGTTTTTTCGCTGTCTTTTAAGAAATTTGCATCTTATTAAGAAATCCGAGTTTTCCCGCGATATCTTGGAAAAATTTGAGTTTTTTCACGATACTTTGACAAAATTTACGAATTTTTTCCGCGATCGATTGACGAAATTTGACGGTATTTTTTTGGAACATATTTGCGAAAAACGCGATTTTTCCGAGATTCTTGGCTAAATGCCAAACATCGATAAAATTTAAAATAAAGGTCGGCTAACAGTGTCGAAAAACAGACTTTACGGAGCTAATAATTGAAAAACGGACCTAGTGGGAGCCTTGCTATTAAGATTACCCTACCCAATCAATGTTGTGCTTCAGATGAATGACATTCATAAAGGATTTACCGTGCGTTTTTCAATCACGATTTTTTTCCCCCTCGGCCGCAATAGAATATAAGGAGTTTCTAAGTAGTGGTTTGCTTATCTAAGTAGTTCTAAGTACTACTTGGGAATGTTTTCATTTCTAAGGAGTTTCCAAAGAGTCTGTGCAAACCCTGTATATAACACCATTATTACCTCTCAATGGTTCTTTATGAAAAGTTTTGCCGCCATTTCAATCCCTAATTAATTTTTTTATTTAGCAGGGATTCCGCGGACGCGCTATAACATGAAAAATCAGATACTGGACGCAAAAAAAAAACCCTCTTACTCGTCCCTGTAGGATGCGTAATTTTGTCAAAAAATCGCGAAAAAAAGCCCATTTTCGTCAAAGGATTGCAAAAAAAGCACAAATCTCATCAAAATATCATGCAAAAAACGCGATTTTTGTAAAAGGGTCGCAAAAAAAATAACGTATTTCGTCTAAGGATCACCAAAAAATCGCAGAAATAAGCGCAAATTTCACCAAAATATCACGAAAAAAAAGCACGATTTTCGTAAAAGAGCCGCTACAATTTAACGTATTTCGTCAAAATCGCGAAACAATAGTCAAATCGATTTAGACAATTTCGTCAAAATCTCATCAAAATAACATGCAAAAAACACTAATTTCGTAAAAAGGGCCCGAAAAAATAGCGTATTTTGTCAAAAGAGTGCAGAAAAAAGCGAATTTCGTCAAAAAATCGCAGAAATAAGCGCAAATTTTACCAAAATATCGCAGGAAAAAAAATTAGATTTTCATAAAAGGGCCGCGACAAGCCAGCGTATTTCGTCAAAAAATCGCAGAAAGAAGCCGATTTTTGTCAAAAGATAGTGAAAAAAGCAGATTTTTGACAAGGGATAGTGAAAAAAATCGCCAAAATAGCGAATGCTGTCAAAAAATCATGTAAAAAAACCGATTTTCGTCAAAGGACCGTGAAAAAAAGCACAAATTTCATCAAAATATCGCACAAAAAACACGATTTTCATAAAAAGGCCGCAAAAAATAGCGTATTTCGTCAAAGGATCACGGGGGAAAAAGTGAATTTCGTCAAAGGATCGCGGAAATAAGCGCAAATTGTATCAAAATATCACGAAAAAAAAACTATTTTCGTAAAAGGGCCGCAACAAGTTAGCATATTTCGTCAAAAAATCACGGGAAAAGGCAGATTTTCGTCAAAAGATCGCGAAAAAAAGCAGATTTTCGTCAAAGGATATCGAAAAAATGTATTTCGTCAGAAAATCGCCAAAAAAAAAAAAAAAAAAAAATCTCACGGAAAAAACGATTTTCGTAATAGGGAGGCGAAAAAGTAGCGTATTTCGTCAAAAAATTGCAGAATAACGCCAAATTTTGTCAAAGTATTGCGAAAAAAAAAAAAAAATTCTCGTGACAGGCTCGCGAATTTTGACAAAAGAATCGCGGAAAAAACGTGAATTTTGTCAAAGTAATGCAGAAAAAACGTGAATTTAGTCAAAGCACCAAAAAAGATGTGCAAACTGAACTATAGGTAGAAAATTCATAAAATTGATTTTTTTAAAATGAGATTCTTAAAAATACAGCATGATTTCAGTGTACTTTGATAATGTATTCAAGGGGTGGACCAGTGAGAAATCCCCTCCCCTCCTTACTGCATTGAAATATCTCCTGCCTTCTGAACATTTAGGATTTGATTTGATTTAGGATTGATGATTTAGATGTAAATTTCCCTTCCAAGGAAAATGTCAGATTCCAACACAGATCTATGCTGACAAATAATTTAATGGGAAGCATAATGAAAGCACACATTCATTCAACAAAAAGTACACCTTTACTTAACCATAAGTATCTTTTTCAACAAAAATATCTTTTTTAGTAAACCCGTCCTGCCTCTTTTTAAAAGAAAGCGAACATTAGTGATAGTTGTTAGTGGAACTTGGTATCGTCTACTCTCAAATAAGCATTATTTTACAATTACATCTTGCATTTTTACTTTTAAAAAAGTAAAGAAAATTTCTCTTAATATTTAAAAAATATCTTATTTGAATGCAAATAATACTGGTTTTAATTCATTAGTTTATTATTAAAACAATAATTAATGCATTTATTTTATATTTTCCAAATAATCAAGTTTCAGAACAACTTGCGAATTCGCCCGGAGTCCGCCATCTTGTTTCTTTGTTGGTCATTTATAACCACTTTATAGCTTAATTTAACAACATAAACAACAACAAACATAAACAATATAACCACTTTATGCTTAATTTAACAACATAAACATAAATAAAGAAATTTAAAATCGGCGATGATCAACAAAGAAACAAGATGGCGGATTCCGGGCGAATCCGCAAGTAGTACCCAAGTTTTATTTATTCCTTTAAAATATGAATTATTGATGGGAACCCGCTTTTGTAAAAAAAAGGACCCAGATTTATGGAAATCCTGGGTTCTGGGGACCCAGGTTTTTTCAAGTATAGCGACATCACTGTTTAGTATATGAGTTACAAAGAAAAAAACAAAAAAAAATTTATTCAAACTATACCAAAGAAGCTCTTGCTGCATTCATTTACAATTTAGCTGTTGAGCAGATGTCAGTCTTTCATTTTTCTTTCACCCGAGATTGCTATTAATTTATTATTACAAAAGTAGTACGAGAAACTAGGACATTGACTATTTATTCTTTTATTTGCAGAAATTTAAGGCTTCGATGTCTTATTATCCTGAGATCCGCCATCTTGGATTTTTTTCTTGCATAAAACTTTTTTCGCCAAGTAATGTCGCCAATGGTTAAATATTGTTGATTAGGTTAAATTTAATACACTTGCTAAGATTATTTTACATAAAATAATGCATAAATTGATTACCTAAAGGAAATTATGCCATTGCAAATTATATTAGATTTAAATATTTTTAAATGAAACTTAATGGTTTTTAATTTTTTACAATATTCAGGAATTGAGCTTAGAAAAAATTATTTAAAGCTCTTTTTTTGTTTATTAATAAATCAAATTACCTGTAGAAGCTTTCAAATTATGTTAATCTTAGATTTTAAAACTTTTTAATATTGTAAACATTTAAAAATTTTTTGATTTTAATCAATGATTTAAATCAACTTAATAAAATCATTGACACCCTATGTAAAATTGTTTTAAAACATTTTGTACATTTAAAACACAATATAACATTGTATACATTTTAATGCGTTTAAACTTTGAAATGTAAAAGTATTTGAAAAGCCGAATAGGCTTAGATGCCGTATGTTCCCTACGCCGTTGTTGTTTTGAAATGTTTGGCAATTTTTTGTTGGCGTGTTGACGGTTGTTATGGATATGGCAACCTCGATATGTTGAATGTCGTGTGACGTGTTTTTGTGACGTGTCGTTCTGGCAACCGAGAAGTTAATGTTGGAATATTGTGAATGTATTTTGATATCGTATTGTATAGTTCTGCCTTTTTATTTTTATGTGAAATTTATTGAATGTATTTGATTAACTATGTTTTCTGTAGTCCGTTTAAACGCTGTTGTTGAAATAATTAGGAAATATGAGGAAATTTTGACAAGAAAAGAAGGTTTGTTTATAGTTTGTGAATACGTATTGATAAGCCTACTTAGGAAAATGTCGGCGATAATATTTCGAGCTGGATCTTTCAAGAAAGCAGATGTTTGTTAAGGTATGTTGATAATTTTATGTATTTTACTGCTTTTGAGTTTTTTACATTTTGTGATTGCTAGAAAGCGAGAATTGCTGAATTTTGAGAATTCTATATCGCGAGAAATGCTGAATTCGGCGATGTTTTTTTTTCGGAAAATGTGCGTGAAGCGCACATACAACGATTGCTGGTTGCCATTTTAGCGAATTTTGTTTTTTATGTGTATTTTTGTTTTAAAAGTTTTTTATATTTTGAGATGGCTAGAAAGCGAAAACTGCTAAATTTTGAGAATGCTATATCCGAGAAATGCTGAATTCGGCGATGTTTTTTTTTTCGGAAAATGTGCGCGAAGCGCATATACAACGATTACTGGTTGCCATTTTAGCGAATTTTGTTTTTTATGTGTATTTTTGCTTTAAAAGTTTTTATATTATGAGATTGCTAGAAAGCGAAAACTGCTGAATTTTGAGAATGCTACACCTCGAGAAGTGTTGAATGCAGTGATGTTTTTTTTTTCCGGAAAATGTGCGCGAAACGCACATACAAGGATTACTGGTTGCCATTTTAGCGAGTTTTGTTTATTATTTACATTTTATTTTCGTTAAGCCAAACATGCGTATAAACCGGTACTTGGCGACATTTACTACTTGGCGGACAAAGGGTTTTCACGCCAAGAAAATTCCAAGATGGCGGCCGGGGGGAACTTATGACATCTGTTCCGCCGAATATTCGGTAATCGACCAAAATCACTATTTGGTGCATACCTAGCCCTGTGGACCACTAAATTTTTCGGCTGAATCCCAATACAGCCGAGACACTTGGCATCGTTCAATTTGGCGAGGCGATAAATGGATCTTTGTTGTTACCAGTTCGTTTCGTAAATTCTTTCCACGCCTACAGTTGTGTGATCTTTAATTTGGATTGGTTGATTTCTTGCGTATTGGATGGCTACGCCTACCTTTGACAACTCAACTCCGCATGTTTTGTAATTTTTGTAGAACGAGGTGTCGAAGAAAGACGTTTTGTAATTGTAAAATTAAATGACAGTAAGGTAAGAGTTTGTTATTGTTAATATTTTCTGCTGTTCTTAGTTGTAAAATTTGAATGTTAAAGTACTGTGTAATTTAGTTTGAAATTGTGAGTATTTGTTCATTTTTTTTTTTTGCTGGAAAGTTAAATGAAGTTTATCGACGACTAGAAATTTACGAAATTATGACAATTTAACATTTTATAGAGTTGGTTTTCAAGAAAGATGTTTGTTAAGGTATGTTAATAATTTTATGTATTTTTTATTATAGTGTTTTATATTAGCCGTTTATTGTATATTTCTCATGTATGCTGAGCTGACCTTACGAGTTTTGTACATTTTGATATTGCTACGCATTGAGAACTGCTGAATTTTGAGATTGCTAGGTAGCGAGAACTGCGGAATTTTGAGATTGCTACACACCGAGAACTGCTGGTGACAGTGATGTTTTTTTCGGTTAATGAACGCGAAACGTTCATACATGTTCTCGGATTGCTGCTTTAACGAGTTTCCTGCGTTTTTCAGATTGTTGCAGAACTAGGTTGCTGGATTCAGTGATATATATATATTTATGAACGCGAAGTGTTCATACTTCTTTAAATTAGAAATGAATTGTTCAATGTTTATTTTTTTTTATGTCAATTTTTTTTTTGCTGGAAAGTTAAATGAAGTTTATCGACGACTAGAAATTTACGAAATTATGGCAATTTAACATTTTATAGAGTTGGTTTATCGTTACTCTGATTTGAAAAGGTACTTTAAAAATTTCACATTTTCAATAAACTTATGTTGAAATCGTTTGTTTTATTTTGAATCTCATAAAAAATCAGCTTTCCTGTGTTTTCTAATATGTCGTTATTTATAAATGTTGTATTTCCCATGATTCCAGGGTGATGACGTAGTTAACACTCTGGAAGCATTCAGGAAAATGGACCAATCATGTTAGTTTTCAGGTTGCCGCATTTTAGATTGGCTAATGTGGGGTATTTGGCGCGTGTCAGAATGGCGCCAAATGGGGCGTCTCGGGTGTTTTGGGAATCTGCCAATTTTTTAAATTAGCGTCAGATTTAATTTCTGGTGGTTACGGACCACCAAGAATTTCGAACGCTGCATTTAGTATTTTAAATCATGTATCTAATATATCTAAAAATACTGATCTTGTGATAATCGCAATAATTAAACAGTGAAACATTTGATTAATTATTGATATCCTAATTGTTAAATTTATTTGAAAATAACTAGTATTTTGTTTCATTAGTAATGCTTTCACTAAATTCTGTTTCTAGTCATAAAAACAATTATATCTTACTTTTTGTGGGATGTCCATTACTGGACTTTTGGGTGTTTTGCTATAGTTCTGTTATTTAAAGTTAAATTTTGATTCCTATTGGTTAATGAGACTAAGAATGGTTAATATTGTTTAGAATATAATAACTTAATTCAGCAGTTCAGTACAGATGTCATATACTCTCTACTTTGGTGCAATTTTTTTCAGACGCCAATTTCATGAAAACCTCGTTTTCAAATACTAGTTACACACATTTTTAAAAAGGGAATAACAATGAAAAAAATTTAATAACTAAATTTATTAATTAACAATTTAATAATAAATAATATACGGGTTACCATATTAAGCTTAATAACGGCACTTTGGCAACAGTTAAGTACCCCTGTGCATATGACATATGTGCCAATAATTCCTTAAGGGTGTCAATTACTGGCACATCTACCTCCTACTATATTCTATCCATGATAAAAATTATGGTCACAGAGCAGTAATTAGCAAAGCTGATTTTAAAAAAGAAAAAAAAAAGTTGTCAAATACAAACTAATAAAATTTTAAATTACTACGAAGAGATGACAGTTCAATAAGGTTTATTGGCATTTTAAAAATTCAATCCAGGGCATCAATAAGACAAACACATTAATAATTTTATTATTACTCATCTTTTGTAACTTTGACAATTTACAAAATTGGGATTTAATTATAGAAATCTTATTAGATAAAATTTAATGTTTAGAGCATGCACACTAACTATAAATGCTTAGAATTAAGAGATATGTTAATATTTTATAACTTAAAACAGGTTATTTTATAATTTATACTTACAGGAGCAGACATTTTTCAAGAAGTGGAAGACCTGAAAATTAAAAATACGTAAGATTTTATAAAATTAATGAAGCACAATCATAACTAACATCAACATTAAAATGTATAATTCGTAACACGTGTTTTCTAAAATGAGGATCACCAAATTAGTAATACTTAAAAAACACAATTTAATGTTTATAATATAAGTTTTTCAACTGAATTATAGTACCTTAACTTTGTAATGTCAAATACTAACTTAGATGACAATCCTCTATATGAAACAAATATTTTAATGAGCAATGGCGACTGACAAAATATCTTGAAATATAAAAAGATTAACATCAAATTAAACATTAAATGCAGACCGAAATAAACAGATTTTATGCAATTATAAACTTCCTTTAATCACCAGATATGTATTTCAAAGCTTTCATACAAGTACTTTACAATTCTTCCAACTTACTCACTACGACGACTTATGCGATACTCAAAATGGCTACAGATTACTGTATCATTAACAGAAAAGATTTCATTATTATACCTGCATCTTAGTTTTAATATCAAGAAAAACGTGTATCATCATACTTTTAAAAGCATAGTTTACTTACCCAATAATTTTAATCAGCTATAATTTAATGAACAATTATTTTTGCTTCAGCATCTACAGAGTATCAGCTCCGGAAAAAAGTCTCAACGCCGGCACGAAGAGAAATCTGTGTTGCCAGATTCGAATATCGAAAGTTCACAAGGAGTGTGTTCAAGAAGCACGCGCGCAGCGCGCGCGAGCTCAGGAGTCAGGAACATGGAGTGGGTCCATATCATGGATGTAGTGTGTTCAGGTAGTGTACAGGTTGGCACGTAGTGTGTTCAGGAACAGATCATGGATTTGATTAATTAAGGTGCTAATTATAAAGATATTTTGATACTGAAGCAACGTGTGCTAGATGGCCGAATGGATAAGGCAGTGAACTCGAGACTAGGGTTTCTGGGTTCGAATCCTTCCGATCCCACATTGTGTCGCAATTTTTTTTTTGTTTTGTTTATTGGTTGTTTTATATTTTTCATAATGAATAAGATATTTTTGATGAATATATATTTTTTATTTTTATTATACAGAGGCACGTGTATTTTTATTATAATAATAAAATACTTATTTAAATGTGAGAAAATGAGGTATTTCGAGATGAAAGTTTTACATCTGAACACCTTTTAAATATTCAAAGTTTCGTTTCTAAGTATGTATATGTATAATGATATAAACATTAAGCAAATCCAAATGAAAAAATAATATATATCGCACGTAGGATAATTCCTTGATTTTTTTTTTTTTTTTTTTTTTTTTTTTTTTTTTTTTTTTTGAGTACTTTACGAGTGAATTTTTATCGAGACTAGGCTGGAAATCATATTTTACTTTGAACATTATAAAAATAAAATGTAATAGTTGTAGATTATTTTAACTAAAAATATCTGTACATATATTTTTTAAAGAGATAAAATATATAGGTCTGTTGTCTAGTTTTGTAGTGGATAAAGTATGATTAGAATGTTTATAAATTTTCTACTGAAAGTATAAATAAGTATTTTGCTTATACTAACAGAATTTTGAATGCCATTTATTTCTCATGTTTTATGATGTATTTTGGTCTGTTATCCACACGGTATTGAAATATGCAATCATAAAATAAGAAATATATATATTAAAACCTTCTCTGAAAAACTGTCTAACTAACAGTGCAAATTCCATTGAAATCCATCCAGTATAGTAGATTACAAACAAATCTCATATGTTGATATCACAATCTTGGTTTACTAACAGCATTTTATTTATCACGGAAGATATAAATCAACTGATAAATCATTTTTAAATAAATAAAAAGAAAATTGTTAAAATTTTTAGATCACCAGTTGAATTCTTAAATTGTATCAATCAACCTACCAAACAAAGCACAACCAATAACACATAAGCAGAAAACGCACAATCACGTGATCAAATCGCCCACACAATTTTTTTGAGCAGCTCGCGCGGAGTTTGCGCGCGGTTGGTTAACTAATTTTAAATGCCAAATGGGCTAAAGTAGATAAAGAAGGTCACGTGATGTTTTTCCCGACTATTTTAGATTTTATCTGAGTGAACATAGGCATGTATTCCTGTTACGAAAACCATGTTTTGGAAGAATAAAGAAATATAGTCGTTGGTTTTACCTTTTTTGAACCATAAAAATAATGAAATAATTGAATTATGTTAAAATTCCTTTCTTCGATAACACCTACTCCATGGCATAAACTTCTGAGCGCGCGCGCGGCGCGAAGTGCACTTCTGAACACGCTCAAGGTTGCCGAAAATCAAGCAAAAACGTTTTGCGAATATTTTCAAATCTTATCGCAAAGCATTAAAAAATATATAATAAAGTATATAGATACATTTATGCATATATATTTATTTAGAGAAACTTTCGTTGAGCATATTGCATTTTTGAAGTTAATTAACCTGTCTTTCCTCAATGGTCATCATGATTTCTCGTGATTTCTGCTACATATCCATAAATCACGAAGAATCAATCAACTCATGCGAATGAATATTAAATGTTTTGAAATTCAAAGTCTTTTTTTTGTAACATTTTATTTCCTATTATTTAAATGTTGTAGAGAATTTTGTTGTAGATATTTTAGATTAAGTGATAATTGGAGGCAGTTTATTGTAACTTTTCCTGTTTTTAGTAACAATAAGTTTACAGTACGAGAGAAAATTGCATATAATATCTTCTTGCAATGTTTTCCAGTATCAATAAGCTGAATTTAATTTTCTCATATGCTCCGAGGAATTTCTTAAGAAGTATGAATTATTTTCTGCATAATATTAAGAAGTTTCTAGAAACTTATGTTTTTGAGAAAATATTCTTAGGTTTTTATATTTAATTCACAATGCAACTTATTTTTGTTGTTGTATATTAGTTATAGGGTAGATGTGCCAGTAATGGACACCCCTTGATGTTTTTGGTTCATAAAAAAATAACTAATAAATATTTAGCTTTAATTAATTTTTTTATAATCCCCCCTTGCATGTTTTATAAAACTGGGTTATTGTCAGGGTCGCAAAAAAGCCAGGCCGGTGGCTTTTATTGGTTTTAACCGGCTTTTTTTGGCCATAATTGGCTTTTATACAATGAAACATTATAATTATAAACTACACATTTTAAAGTGTTTTTAATTAAGTTTTAATGACATTTAATTGATTTAGAGTTTAATAAGTAACCCAATATCTCAATAATGAGGACATTAATACTGGAATAAAACTTAATGATTTTGCTTGTGATTTGTAGTCAGAATTGCAACTATGTCAGCTAAATTTTAAAAGGGCCATACCAACTGCTAATTTTTTCATTTTTACTGCTTTATAAAATTAAAGAGGACAGTGGTTACTTAGTTACATGTTTCATTACTTAATTTTAAGAGCTATTAATATACAAGTCTTATTTTATTTCTAGTAAACATTTAAAATTATACATAGTCATATTAATAAAAACACCATTTCTCACTATTAAAAACAATATGAATAGCATATGCATGAATATACTTAGCAACAAGCAGACTTGTATAAAACCAAAAACTTTCTGCTCACATACTAAATATTGGGTCGAAAACTTTCTGCAAATTAATTTAATGTTTAATAAAATAATGTGTTATGTTATTTTGCCGATATGAATTAAAAACAGTAGTTTTAAAATAATTACCATTTAAATTAAAAATTAATTAATATTAATTACAGAATAATTATGTTGGTTAAAAAATTAAAGCTAAAAATCCATGATAAGAAATGAATTCATATCAATTATTTTTTGTCAATGCATTTAGAAACAGCCCATTCCTTCTATTGTGACCTCTTCGCGCTAAATGCCAGTGATTCTGTTCACAGAAATAATGTGACATTGCTTCTGAAACAACCGAATCACATTTTGTAAGGAGAGGTCCATTCATAGATCATCATTAAAGAGACCGGTGAGTTTTTATTGTGCCCTTTGACGAAATTCCTGTTTTTTTCCGCGGCTTTTTGACGAAATTCTCGTTTTTTCCGCAATCATTTGTCGAAATTCCCCGTTTTTTCTGCGATCCTTTTAGGAAATTCCCGCTTTTTCTGCGATCCTTTGACGAAATTCCCGTTTTTTCGTATTCTTTTGACGGAATTCGTGCTTTTTCGGCGGCACTTTGACAAAATTCTCGGGGTTTTTTTCATGATCTTTTTATAAAATTCTTGCTTTTTCAGCGGAACTTTGACGAAATTTGCTTTTATCGCAATCTTTTGACGAAATTTGCGTACCTTCTGTGATCTTTTGACAAAATTTGTTCTTTTTTTTTCGCGAACCTTTGACGAAATTAGTTTTTTTCCGCGATTCCATTAAGAAATGTGTGTGTGGTTTTTTTTTTCGCGATCCTTTGACAAAATTTGTGTGTTTTCCGCTATGCTTTTACGAAGTTCGTTTTTTTCCTGCACTCCTTTGACGAAATTTGCATCTTTTCTGCGATTCTCTGATGAAATTATCTTTTTTTTTTTTCATGATTCTTTCAAGAAATTCATGTTTTTTCCGTGGTCCTTTGACGAAATTCGTGTTTTTTCCGCGATGCTTTGACAAAATTGGTGATTTTTTCTGCGAACGATTGACGAAATTGGTTTCTTTTCGGCTACCATTCGTTGAAATTCGCAATATATTTCAGTGATATTTTTTTATGTTTGAATTTTCGGACTGATGGCCGATTTTTTTCAATTTTCGGAAAATTCGGAACAGAATCACCCTTGGCAAACAATAAATAAATCGTACCTAAAATTGGGGAATATTTTTAATTTTTCTGTATTTAAAAAAAAAAAGAAAAAAGTTACAAGGACAAAAATTGCGTTTTTTCTCTAAAAAATTTTCTGCAAAGTTCCAAATTTTGTGGAAATTTTTTCACGCACGGCGTGCGCACGTGCATCTATATTATACAACTCTGGCAACAAGCTTTTCAAAATTTTATTTAGAGAAATTTTTTTCCCTTGTTTAAATGCTCTATTTTTTATACACTTATGTACCACTCTCCTCAAATATTACATCTTTTTCTAATTTCTCTTTTAACATTTATAACTTAATCTCTCCATATGGACACATAAGAATGTTTCTATTTTGATGTGCTACATTTTGTCATTAATTAAATATAATCTTTAAAATGTGTAATATATGTTGAGCTATGTAATATAGAATTTCAAAACACCCGTTTGAATCTTAACTGATATGCTTTTCAATGTTTATAATTTTTTTTTTTTTTTTCAGACATAATGCCTTCACAGTTGCCTTCTAGAAGTTATAAAGACTTATTTATTTGACAAAATTTAATAGGAATCTATAATTTTTTTTAGTAGAAAATATTTATAAGTGTATTAAAAATTAATTGATCGAAATTTAAAATGAATTAACTGTAAACCAACTTAAAAAAATAAAAACCGGCTTTTTTAAAGTGGTTAAAACGACCGGCTTTTTTTGGCCTGGCTAAAAGCTGGCAACCCTGGTTATTGTTGACCATTTAATCAAACCAATCAGGAAGCAGAAAATAATATTTCAAAGTTTCGCTGTTTTTCTGTGAAAATCTTAATGAAGAGGCTTAGAGCTGGCTTCGTTTAATTAATTTATAGGGTAGATGTGCCAGTAATGGACACCCTTAAGGAATTTCTTTAAAAAATATTTTTTTATTAATAGTTAAAATTATTATATTCCAGTTTTTTCAATATTATATTAATCTATCGACAATATTTAACCATTCTTATAGCCTCATTTCCCAATATGAATAGAAATTTAATTTTAAATAACAGAAATATATCAAAACACCCAAAAGCCCAGTAATGGACACCCTCTGGCCCAGTAGTGGACACCCTCTGTTCCAGTAATGGACACCCCATAAAAAGTAATAAATATAATTGTTTTTATGACTATTTAGAACTAGAATTTAATGAATACATACTAATGAAACAAAATAGTTATTTTCAAATAAATTTAACATTTAGGATATCAGTAATTAATAAAGTATTTGTGATAATCATTTATTGTTTGTATCAATTATTGAAATTATCAGAAGATCATGTTTTAATTATTTTAGATGGATAGATTAAAATACTAAATATCAGGCAATTACAGCTATCAAATTATTGTAACAGTGGTGGATTTAAAGGGTAATTAAAAAAAAGTTTTGGAATATCAATGTTTAGTTTTGTGCCACTATTTTTAAATGTTTAGTTTTGTGTCACTATTTTTAACAATCTTCCAGGCTCTACTTGATATATCATTTATAATAATTAATATTACAAATATGAAAGAAATGATATTGTGAGTTGAATATTTTAAATACTAAATAAAATAATTTCAAAATAAAACTGTAGTACTGATGTTTGAGGCCAATGATCTGCAGATTTACTATAGTTTCATGAATATTATCTGTAACTTTCATTAATAGTATTACATTTTTTTTTAAATAAGGAAACATTTGAGACAGAAAATAGATTTTTAATAGCTTTTGTAACTTAATTGTTTTTATTTAAACGGAGAGGGATTAAGCCCTATGAGCCCCTCTTTGACTGTGCTCTTAAACAATATTTTTTGCTTCCTGGCTGGTTTGATTGCCGGATTATAAAATATGCAAGGTATATGTACTACATAAAATAATAATAATAAATAAAATAAAATATTGAAATTTCATAAAATAACTTAAAAGCAGCTATTAAAGTTTTGGTGTTATTACATTTTGGTAAGTATAATTTAAAAATTAAATTTGATTATTTAGGTTTGCAGTTAAACCTAAGTATTTTATGCACTATAAACATTACTAAAATTGTATTTTTAGCAATGTCTACATGGGGTGTCCATTACTGGAAAATGACTAATTAACCATCCCAGTAATGGACACCCCTCTTAAAATCTTAAAAATAAATGAAATTTTGTAAATGGCCATTGGTATATAAAATTCAAAGTTTTCTATTGCTACTCAAACAAAAACATTCAAATTTTGCAAGAAAATAAATAATATATAAATTGATTAAACGAAGCCAACTCTTAGCCTCTTCATTAAGATTTTCACAGAAAAACAGCGAAACTTTGAAACATTATTTTCTGCTTCCTGATTGGTTTGATTAAAAGTGTCAACAATAACCCAGTTTTATAAAACATACAAGGGGGAATTATAAAAAAAATAATTAAAGCTAAATATTTATTAGTTATTTTTTTATGAACCAAAAACATCAAGGGGTGTCCATTACTGGAAGGGTGTCCATTACTGGCACATCTACCCTATATAATTTATTTTCTTGCAAAATTTGAATGTTTTTGTTTGAGTAGCAATAGAAAACTTAGAATTTTATATACTAACGGCCATTTACAAAATTTCATTTATTTTTAAGGTTTTAAGAGGGGGGTGTCCATTACTGGGATGGTTGATTAGTCATTTTCCAGTAATGGACACCCCATGTAGACATTGCTTAAGAATGCAATTTCAGTAATGTTTATAGTCCATAAAATATTTTGACTTAACTGCAGACCTAAATAACAAAATTTAATTTTTAAATTATACTTACCAAAATGTAATAACACCAAAACTTTTATAAATAGCTACTTTTAAGTTATTTTATGTGATTAATAAAAGTTCAATATTTTATTCTTTTTTTTAAATGTATATATACCTTGCATATTTTATAATCTGGCAATCAAACCAGTCAGGAAGCAGAAAATATTGTTTAAGAGCACAGTCAAAGAGGGGCTCTTAGGGCTTAATCCATCTCTGTTTAAATAGAAACAATTAAGTTACAGAAGCTATTAAAAATCTATTTTCTGTCTTAAATGTTTCCTTATTCACCTCTGACAAAAGAAAAAAAAATGTAATATTAATGAAAGTTATAGGTAATATTCATGAAACTAGTAAATCTGCAGATCAGTGGCCTCAAACATCAGTTCTACAGTTTTATTTTGAAATTTTTTTTTAGTATTTTAAATATTCAACTCACAATATCATTTCTTTCATATTTGTAATATTAATTTTTATAAATGATATTTCAAGTAGTCTGTGGAAGATTAATTGATAAAAATAGTGAGACAAAACTAAACACTAATATTTCAATTTTTTTATTTAATTACCTTTTAAATCCCTCACTGTTTCAATAATTTGATAGCTGTAATTACCTGATATTTAGTATTTTAAACTATCTGTCTAAAATAATTAAAACATCGATCTTCTGATAATTACAATAATTGATGCAAACATTAAATGATTATCACAAATATTTTATTCATTACTGGTGTCCTAATTGTTAAATATATTTGAAAATAACTGTTTTGTTTCATTAGTATGTATTCATTAAATTCTGGTTCTAAATATAGTTGTAAAAACAATTATATTTATTACTTTTTATTTTTCCCCATGTCCATTACTGGGCCAGAGGGTGTCCATTACTGGGCTTTTGGGTGTTTTGATATATTTCTGTTATTTAAAATTAAATTTCGATTTGCATTTGATAATTTTGGTTAGAGCTCTTTCTTTTATTCAAGTCTTGGCACAGATATCATATTGGCATGATTTGTTTCTGACGCCAATGTCATATATGCAACGGTTACTTAACTGGCGCCAAAGTGTCGTTATTTTGCTTGATATGGTAACCTGGATGTTATTGTTTATGCTGTTGATGTTTTTGCCAAATTGGCGGTGGAAAAAAATCGTGCCAATATGGGGCATAATATGACATCTATGCCCAAGTTTCTTCGCATTTCCATTCTAAATGGATTCCTTTAAATATTTTGAAGTCGGAATACTGAACTTTCTGGTTCTTCAATTTCCTTTTCCTCTACTTGCAATTGAAAGTAAAATTATTGTACTTTTCCTTTTCTTCATTTATATTACATATGACTTTTTGAATTCTCAAGTAAGTGCAGTTTTAAGATATTTAATATTAATTTAAACTTATGAAACTTATTTATTTTAAGTTATACATACTTTGCAAAAAATGTTTTCCAAATAAGTTTATTATTGGTATAATTTTGAATTAAAAAAATTTTAAACTTACGCAACAGTTGTTGATTTTTGTCTATAAAATTAAATAACATAAAATTAATCCTTATTAATTACTTGAAAGTTTGGAACAGATGTCATAGATGCACCAGGGTTAGTGCATTTTTTTTTTGTGTGTGTGTCTCTGCGATTTTGGCTCGAAAACCCAGTTTTTGAGCCCAATGTGCATATTATTTCATTTTATTATTGGAGTAATTTGTTTTATTATGAAGCATACACATTTGGTAAAAACATGCAATTTTTATTCTAATCAAACACAAATTATTTCATTATAAAACACACAAGATCTTTAACATAAAACATGCACAATGTCAAGAATACAACTTATTCAGCTATTAATATGAATATCAGAGGACTTAAAGCAGCCGGATTGTCACGTCATGCAAAAAGTCATTATTTTTGATCCAAAAAGAAACCATGGTGCGTCTGCAACATCTGTATCAAAAGTTTTGTTGTTGTCTTTTTCGTCATAAAAAATTAATACTAATAACTATAAAATAAAGATTTTGAAACTTTTATTTTGATCTTCTTCTCATTTCTCCTCCCCAAAAATTTTGAATTTAACTATAAAATAGCTTATATATTACATGAATTAACAGAACAAATAGATTTATTCAATGCCATCGCCACCCGTTGGTGACTTTTGTTTTTTGTTGTACTATCAATGATATATAGTAGACCTCTTCAAATCTGCATAGCTTGGAACCAGGGGTTGTGCGGATTTTAGAATTTTACGAATTTCTGGTCACGGTTTTGTTTACATTTTTCAAACTGTAATTTGAATGTAATAATGCAATAAAAATTATAATGAATGCTTGCAAATATAGTAAAATAATTAAGTAAAGAAATAAAGTAAAATGATAAAAAAAGTAAGATAATTTAAAAAAAGATTAAATTATTAACAGTAAAAGTCAAGTAAATAAGTAATAAAATATAATTAAATATGCATAATAAAGATGAGATACATTCCCAGTAGCATAAAATTCTCCAAGTGTCTGCGACACATTCCCCAGGCCCAGGGGCAGAAAATAATCTGCAGGTAAAACATTTTACAATTGAAGCATTAATTAACCAATCACTTACTTATAACATGTTTATCCATTTTATTCATTTTTATTAATAATAATCTTAAGGTTTTGTATTAAGTAATAAAGAGCTAAACATAATATAAAGCAAAATAAAGGTTCCATGGAAAACGAATCTGCAAAAGAGATAAGAAAATCTGCGACACCCATCTCGAACTTTCTGTTACCGGGGGTGCATTTTCCTTGAATTATTCAATGAAACTTTCCTCATAAAGGTATCCTGCTCATTCACATCAAAATCATACTGTAAGGAAGTTTTATTTTAGGGTTAACCAGTCTTAATAACCAAAACAGCTTTATTAATATATAAATATATTTGGTAAAAAGATTGTGATGACCAGTGATATCAGCAACATCTTGATTTTTTTCAGAAATAAATCTATAATTCCTTCATGAAAAACGATGAGTTCAGTCATATTATCGAGAACTACATATTAAAATACACACGGAATGATATAAAACTAAAAAATTCTATAATTTTGCCCCTACATCAGAACTGAAATTTTCATTGTTTACATCTGTGATGATGTGCAGATTTTAGGCATTTGTGGATTTTAGGGTTGCGAATTTGAGGTATAGGTCAAAATTAACATTTTTACCCACTGGCCAGTACACTGATTTGTTTCACTGGCCAGTTTTTTATAACCACTGGCCAGTAACAAAGTTATGTACGCTCCATACAAAATTGTGTTTTTTCTAACTATCAACATTGTAATTTACTAATATATATTACTTACCATTGGATATGCTTACACTCAACTGAAAAATTTTATTTTTACTTTTAATTGCAATGAAATAAATTCACAGGAAATTTTCAGAAAGGTTACAGCAGAGGGGGACCCCCCTCCCCTCGGCTCTAACTAATATGCATTTTTCTGCGACCATTTAACGAATTTCACGATCTTTTGACAAAAAATCATGTTTTTACGTGACCTTTTGCAAAATCTGTGTTTTTCGCGATCTTTTGACGAAATCTGTATTTTTTCCACGATCTTTTCACAAAATTATGTTTTTTTTTTTTGTAATCTTTTGACGAAATTTGGGTTTTTTTTCGCCATTCTTTGAAAATATTTGCATTTTTTTTTCAAGATTTTTTTGACGAAATTTGCGTTTTTTCCGTAATTTTGTCACGAAAGTTACGTTTTCTCCGCGATCTTATCACGAAATTTGTGTTTTTACTGCGATCTTTTCGCAAAATTTGTGTTTTTCTGCAATTTTTTGACAAAATTTGCATTTTTCCACGATTTTGTCACGGAAGTTGCGTTTTCTCCGCGATCTTTTACCGAAATTTGCATTTTTTCCGCGATGTTTTGACTTGTTTTTTATGTGGTCCTTGGGCAAAATTCACGTTTTTTTTCACGATTCTTTGACGGAATTGGTGATTTTTTTTCTACGAACGATTGACGAAATTGATTTTTTTCGGCGACCATATCGAAATTAGCAATATTTTTATTTACTGATGACCATTTTTTTTTCTTTTTTCGGAAACGAATGCCGTAAATTTTCGGAAAATTCGATACAGAATCACCCTTGCTACTTTCTTTTCTTGCGTTTGGGAGAATCGCCGGTTTGGATGCCATAAATTCCGAACGAATTTCACCCCTTTCCTCCCTGGCATCGATCTTTCAACCATCGCTTTTGACGAGTGAGGACAATAAAATTAATCATCACGTTTTAAGTGTTACTCGACACCTGGCGAGTGGCAAGTGCTAATTTTGTGCTATAATTTGAGGGATTCTACTGTATCTCATTCAGGAGTACTAGGTGTATTTGGCTTACTAAAACAAATGTATGAATCAGAGTTGCTGGATCTGGCTTTAAAAAAAAGCCAGCTTTTATTTTAAAAAGTGGTTAATTTGCATTAATTTATTTTTAATATGCACTCATGTTGTTTCCTACTAAAAAAATTATTAAATTTTATCAAATAAATAAATCTTTATAACCACTAGAAGGCAACGTGTGTAAAAGAAAAATATATTATTAACCTTTCACAAGAAGGCATCCTGTCAATCATACATAACATAGATCGAAGACAATCCCAATTACCTTCAAATCGGCATAGAGCAGAAAAGGGAAGGTTGCCATATTTCCCAGCTTTGTGATATTTAGCCCTATTTATTTATTCATTATTACTATTCATTTTATAGGGGAATTCAGTATTAAGATGATACATAATAATATAATTAAACAAAAGCCAAATTTGAAGAATAAATTAAAAAAAACAAAATTTATTTCCTACATTGTTTAAGCCCGAGAAGGGACAGATATTAAGATATTTCATTCAATTAGTTCTACATTTAATGTTAAATGTTTGTAACAAATTAGTTAAGCCAATTGAAGATTTAAAAATAAAATTCATACAATATGATACTTAAAACACCCTAAAAAATTAGATTCTGTTCAAATGAAATCGAAATAAATATTAGACTTCTTCCATTTTTAATTGAATATATTTGTATTACAGATTTCGTATTATGTTTATGACGATTGTACATAAAATAATAAGATGCATGCAAAATAACTTTAAAAAATGTCTAAGATTTATTTTGATTTCATTTGAACGGAATCTAATTTTTTAGGGTGTTTTAAGTATCATATTGTATGAATTTTATTTTTATTTTTTAATCTTCAACTGGCTTAACTAATTTGTTACAAAAATTTAACATTAAATGTAGAACTAACTGAATGAAATGTCTTAATATCTGTCCCTTCTCGGGCTTAAACAATGTAGGAAATAAATTTTGTTTTTTATAATTTGTTCTTCAAATTATGTTTTTGTTTAATATGTCAAGTTTTTTAATAACTACTGCATTCAGACGAACTCATTTCAAAATTAATAGAGGATATCATCATCAGGTTTTGATAGATGCGGTATTGCATCACAATGTGTGATGCAGTTTACCAATGTATAATTCAAAATATTTCACCACTGTAGTAATGCAGGTTGCTGCAGTTTGGACAAAAACTTCCAATCTGAACGTAAAAAATCTATAATCAAAACATAAAAAAAATAAGTTTTGATTTAACTTTTATTTTAAGCACTGATGAGGAAACCTTAGAGGTTTTGAAACAGCTGTATGCTTTTAAACATATTTTATTTGTGCCTTTATACGTTGTTTCTTTTTCTTAATAAAAAAAATAACTTCACTTAAATTTAGATACCCTATTCACACAGGAACGCTATGAATGCAAAAATAAATTGTGTTGAATCCTTACTGCTAATATTTAACAATATTATAGCTGTGATACAGTAAAAAATAAAAGTTTTACTTAAATTTTGTTACCTTATTCTCTCCCAACGGGCGATGTAAACACATCAGAAAATTATTACCTAAGTTTAACTTGGGGTATAAATAGTTCTCATCTCGGAAAAAAAATACATTTTAAAATTTAAGTTATATAATTCCTGACTTAGTTCGCTACCTGCGTAAAAATAGCTATCCATTTGAAACTTTTTACTAAAACATAAACTTGACCAAAGCAAAAACTTATTCAGAAAATATCCTTTTTATTTCCACTATAGTGGAAATAATGCGTCATGTATGACACCATATTCACCTTTTTAATTCTTGAAAAATAAACTAGTTCAATTTAATATTTCACGTGAAAATTTTTCAACTAAAAAGAAATAAATTACTATTATGGCTTTTGAAATTTTTGTAACAATGAAGAAAAAATGTTACACTTCTATGAAAAATGTCCATTGATTCTTAATGAAAAAAGCGAAATTTGGAATTATTAAGAAAAATATTTGAATAATGTAAAAAAAAATTGGCTTATGTTTCTCTCTGGGTTATAATTCACCTGTATGCAAAGGCATTTTACCATTCGTTTTGACCCTGACGTCAGGCAAACATTTTTACACTTTAAATTTATAATATCATTAGAATTAGTAAAGAATAAAAAATTAGTGGCATCAGGGACAAAAGAGTGGGAAGAAAAAATGAAAAAGTTATGATCTCCATAGGCTTTTCTATGTTAAATTAACATTAAGAAGAGACACTGGAAATAAATAAGTATTGCGCTGCCGCGCAATACTTAAATATAGGGGAGAGCGGGGTACAGTGGACCACCCTTATATTTTACTTATATTTAAAGCTTTTCTTTTAGGGTAATTGATAACAGCACTGGATTGATTACTTATAGCCTCCAGAACCCATCTTTAGCTCAGAATGAACCCTTTTATCCTGACTGGTTGTTTTGAACTCCTAATAGTAAAATTTTTCATCATCATACTTTTCTTTATTGAGTAATTAAAGGTTATGGATAAATAAGATAAAACAACTTTTTTGAAAAGTTAAGACACTGGTCTTTATTTAATTTAAAAGTTTATATGCTTAAAAGAAAACCTTAAATAATATTTTTATGAATATGTATTGAACTTCAACATGGGGTGCAGGGTCATTCCATGGAGAGTGTCACACACGTAACGCAGGCTTTAATTTGCATTTATTCAATTATTTATTAAATTTTAATGTTAATTCTGATTTTAAGTGGTATGGTAAATAAGTTATTAGCATATTTTTAAATTTAAATGTATGGCAATAAAACCCACAGAAGTATATCATTTAATTTCATTACTCAAAATGTGCTTTTTTTCTACTTCAGAAAAAAAGCACATTTTGAGTATGAAATTAAATGAAATATTTCTGTGAGTTTTACTTACACACATTTAAACTAAAAAATATGTTAATAACTTATTTACCATACCACCTAAAATCAGAATTAACATTAAAATATAATAAATAATTGAATAAATGCAAATTAAAGCCTGCGTTATGTGTGTGACTTTCCGCATGGAATCGCCCTGCAGCGGACCGCCCACTGCTGGGGTACAGTGGTCCGCAATGAATATTGCTCCTGTAATGAAGAATTTTCAAAATATTTAATAATTGCTTATTCTCTATAAAGAAATGTTGTTTTAAAATAGTTATTTAACTATAAAATAAAGTAAACAAAGAAAAATGACTATTTAACCCTACAATGCATAGAGTAGCCATTTGGCTCACTTTAAATTTATGTTATATGTTTCATGATATATGATTATAATGTAGCCATCTGATACTTTAGTTTTCTCCTAAATTATGGATAACAGTTCACATGTGATTTTTAAAATAAGTTTTCTTGTTCAATAGCAGTTTTTTTTAGGGAGGGGGGGGGGGAGAAATGAAAGTCATGCATTGTACTAGAGTTAACATAGTAAAAAATATTTTGTTTTGTATTTACTGCCTTTGAAAAATATAACTGTAGCCTAATAAGTAATAGATGACCTCACTGGATAGGTTATTTATAGCTTCAGAGCACATGGTTAGCTCATGATGAACTATTTTATCCTGACTATTTTGAGCTTCTAATAAATTTTTCATCATCATATTTGTCTTAATGCTTGCTGATTTTTTTGTACTTAATTAATAACTTATTTGCAATCACTCCTGTATCTTATATTGTTATTTTCAAATTATAATAAATTTTTTGGTAATTCTTTAGTTTTATGTTTTTTGTTTCAGAATCCTACTTACAAATTTGTATTATTATATTGTTTTGGAGGTAAAGGGGAAATAAAAAAGAATTAGATTAATTATAAATAGATTTAAATTGTATTTTAGACAATAACTAATAGTGGACCACTGTGCCCCAGTGGATGGACCAGAGTACCCCGCTTCCGGGACACACTGATCCACTTTACCGGTGTATATAAAAAAATTTTTTGGAAAAATGTATTGGGAACTATGTTCTGTGAAAATTATGAGGCATGTAGAAAGGTTTAAAGAATATTCAAAAATATTTTCAGGTAGATTGGTCTTTCCGTTAAAGAGAAAAAAAATGTTAACTGCAAAAGTGATCCACTGTACCCCAGTCTCCCCTATATTGTTTTAAATTATTACAATAATGACAATAATTAAGTATTTTTGTTTTAATTATATTAAATGAAAGGTACAGATGTCTACATTAAAACATAAGAACTTAGTATCATGTTTACACTGCTATAATTTGGAAAGTTGCAAAATATAGATACAGTCGAACTCGCTTATAGCGAGCACGAGGGTACCGTGATATTTGCTCGTTATAACCGGGTGCTCGTAACAAACGGGTTTTGTAAAGAATTGTAAAAATTCATGCATACTTACTTTATTATAGATACTTTATCTATTTTTTATTTCTGTACAGTACAAAAGAAGTTGGTTAATTTGCTTTGAACTGTCTTATTGTCGCTTTCTTGTATTATTGTTCGTCACAGAAGACTCGTGGCCCCAAAAACAGTCATTTGCACCCCTGGCTCCAAAAAAAGTTTAAATTTTTCTGTGCACTCAAAAGGTATTGAGTATGTTGGGGGTGGTTTAGTTTGAAATTCTTCACATTCGTCGT
The DNA here is from genome assembly GCA_963932465.1 of Maratus speciosus. Taxonomy (NCBI): domain Eukaryota; kingdom Metazoa; phylum Arthropoda; class Arachnida; order Araneae; family Salticidae; genus Maratus; species Maratus speciosus. The sequence continues at coordinate 501,881,167 of OZ010792.1, forward strand.
CATAATCGTCGCTTTCATAATTTTTTTCATTATCTTTAGCTTGAATTTCAGCTACAATTTCCTTGGTGTGGATATCTCGGAAGCAGGGTTGGAAAAAAACCGGGTTTTTTTGTAAAAAACCAAAAAAAACCGGTTTATTTGGTTTAAACCAGGTTTTTTTGGTTTAAACCGGGTTTTTTTAAATATAATTTCCTACTGCATACAGATGCATATCTGGTGATAAAATAAACATTTTTGGATATTATATAAGTAATATAACTTTTGAAAATATTTAAATTAAATAATTACAGTCAATTGTATAGAAAATTGAAATCATTTCTAATTTAAAAAACATTGGTAACAACTATGTCTTATGTTCAAAGTAAACCGCTCTACACAGTGAAACATTGATACCTTTTAAAATCGTATGAAGAGTCCTTTGACTGATAATATAATAATCAATAAATAAACATTTGATGCAGTTTCATGAATATAATATATTATTCTATGGTTGTTATTATTATTATTTTTTAAATATCCAAATACTTCTGGTTATTTTGTTTTCTGAGTGATAACTCCAAGTGTCCAAGTCTACAGTTTTGGCCATTAGATTCAGCAACTAACAGAAAAGATTGATTGGTATTGGTGAAATGCTATAACTAGCACTCAATTTTTGCAAGCTGTGTTATTCAATTTTATATGTTAAGTTACTCTTTTAAATTCTTTAAGGATAATCTTTCCGAATCCAGAAAATTTTCTTCTACAACTTAACCAAAATCTTAAAGATCATTGTATTTTATTATTAACTGCTGTAAAATAATCTGCATTTTTTAAATGAAAATATTTTATGCTAAATATTGAATATTATTTATCTATTTTATCTTTTCTAATTTCACATGTTTTAAGAAAAATCTTTAGTGTACCAGATATGTTCATCAGCACATGCTAATTTTCATTCTACATGCATAGAAACATGACCTAGGCTCATTATGTCTCATGTTGACTGCTGAGATGAAGTGTTAAAAGTAGAAATTACTTCTATCAATAATTTAAAACAATTAAATTACAAAAAAGAGAAAATATTATATCAGATTTTTTCTAAAAAAACCAAATGGTTTTTTTGACAAAAAAACCAAATGGTTTTTTTGACAAAAAAACCAATTGGTTTAAACCATGGTTAAAACCACTTGGTTTAAACCGTGCCAACCCTGCTCGGAAGTGACAACATTGTCATCAACAGAAACATAATTTTCAAATTCTTCTCTACTCATTTCCAAATTTTTCAAGTTGTCTATTTCTTCTTCCTCAGATATTCCCCCCCCCCTTGAGAAATGTCCAGTCTATCCTTGCGGAAGCAATTGCTAATGCATGTTGATGCAACCTTTTCCCATGCATCATTCATTAAACGTATCACTTCCAGTATGTTTACATTAGCATTTGAGGTTGTTCCTATTTTTTCTCTTCTATTGAGAAGCATCAAAATCAAGTGCTTACGAAAGTTTGATTATAAACTTCTGATGTCCCCTTGATCTACGGCTGGATAACACATGTAGAATTCGGTGGTAAAAATTCAATGCTGATGTTTGTAAGTCCAGTGATTTCAGGATGCACAGAACAAATATCAATTAAAAGGATAATTTTACGCTTTTCTTTCCTTAGTTGGCGCCCCCATTTTTAAATGAATTTTGTAAAAATGTCCACGATCATACAGGCATTCTTGCTGTGGTCATAATCAACAGAAAGCTTTTTTACATGCCTAAAACAGCTAGGTTTTTTGGACTTGTCAATAACCAACAGTTTCTTCTTGTCAGTGCCAGACATATAAGAGCACACTAAAGCTGTCAATCGATTTTTGGAGAGCTTGCCTCGGACACACTTTTCACCCTTGAACTTAAAAGTGTGCTGCGAGATTATGTTGTGCAAAATGCCCATTTCATCGGCAATATAGAGGTCATCTTTTGTGTATCCTTCTGATGACTGGCCACTTTTCACTCATCCCTGCGCGATATCCTCCATGTTTGCAAACTTTGCTTCACCGCAAATGTTTCCAAGGGTTATCCTATGTAAATTCTTGAATCGATCAAGCCATCCACTCAAACATACAAATCCAGAATAGTCAAATTGCTCAGCAAATTTTTCTGATTTAACTTTAAAAAGTGGACGACTTACAGGTAAATCTACATTACGTTGCACCTTCATCAACTTCAAAAGAGCTTCGTCCAAATCGTCTTTAGCACATTTCTTCAAACGTTTGCAGCCATTCTTATTTTGAGCGTACACAGCCATTAATTTTTCCTTCTTCTTTAACAAAGTTGAAACAGTAGAAGAAGATAAATCATACTTTTTGCAGATTTCAGAATTTTTTAAGCCATTCTCTAATTCCCGTAAAGTCCTTACTTTTTCGGCAACTGATAAAATTTTACGTTTCGACATTGAAGATAAAATTTGGCAAACGTACTCTATGAATGCAAATCAAAGAATGACTTCTACACTAGTCTCCTATGCAGAGTATTTCCATCCAATCACCAACCTTCGTCCTCTCTGTACGTCTCCTCAAGGAATGTTAAAGGAATTTTCCCAAGAAATGATTAACTGAGCTGGAGAGGGTGGAAGCGAATAGAAATTTCATGAATCACAGAAATATTACTCGCTATAACCAGGGTTTGCTCGTTAAAAGCGAGTTATGCTCCCATAGACTTAACATTGTACCAACCAAGCATTTCTGATTTCCTCGTTAAATCATGGCTCGTTATAAGCAATTTCAACTGTAATTTCATTTGGCACAGATGTCATATATGCACCATGTCGACACGATTTTTTTCTGATGCTAATGTCATATACATAGTCAAAATATCTGAGCCAAAAAGTTTGACTGTTTGGCTAAGTCATGTACTTTTATGCATTGCTTACAAAATAGTTGTAGTGTACTTTAATAATACAGATAAATTCAATTGAGCTTGAAAATGTATAACATCACTAAAATATATTTCATAGAATTTCCACATAAAATATTGCTGATTTTTACAAAAATTATGTATCGTTTACAAAAGTCATAACATGTACTTTTTGTAAACATAATACTAAGTTCTTATGTATATATGCAGATTTTTTTCTGACACCAATTTGGCGAAAACCTCGTTTTCGAATACCAATTACATATGCAGTAAAACCTCCCTAAACCTCCCTATGTTCCATTCCAATAAAAAGGGGTCGCTCCAAGAGGTGGTCTCTTAATGGAGGTCATGTTTAAATCTAGATTTTAATTGTTGAAAAAAGGTAACAATGCTACTAAAATTTATTTTTCACATTAGGAAAAAATATATAAATTTAAGTATCAAAACAAAAGTTAATTACATAAGTTAATTACTGCTGAGTTAAAAAAAATGAATACATTGATGTTTGCTTTGATTTTATGGTTTTATCTTTTATAACTTTTATTTCCAAGTCCTTTCGAATTTCAGTAAATAAATGCAATTTTTCTTTTGGACGGGAAGAAATAATGGCGATTTCATTAATTTATCTATTTCTTTGAGATTTTCCTGACAGAATAGGTCAGAGGGGGGGGGGGGGGATGTTATCAAAAGTTACTGGAATAAAACAATATCTAAACATAGTTTAGAAGTTTGATGAATAAATAATGTGCTCTCCAGAATTATTTTTCTAATAAAACCTTCTTCATGCGACCAGGAAAAAACGGAATTTGTTTCATTTTCTTCAAAGAAATGGGTCGCTCATGGAGGGAGTTCAACTGGGATGGTTTCTGAATGGAGGTAAAATTAGTATTGAGCCTATGAGAATAAATTTCGTTCCATGAAAAAATGGTCTTTCAGGAAGGTGGTCGCACAGGGAGGTTTCACTGTATATTTTTTAAAGGGGAATAACAATAAATAAAAAAAAAAGTAATTAATAATTAATAACTATAAAATAAAACAATTTATATAATTTTAAAAAATAAAATAAAAGTAAATGAACAATTTATTAATAAATAAACAACAACATCTGGGTTACCATATCAAGCAAAATTATGACACTTTGGTGCCAGTTAAGTACCCCGGTGCGTATATGACATTGGCATCAGAAAAAAATCGCGTCGACATGGTGTGTATATGACATCTGTACCAAATGAAATTATCTATATTTTGCAACTTTCCAAATTACAGCAGTGTAAACATTATACTAACAAGGGAACCACTTTTGGTTTTGCTCGCACCTAGCATTGAGACCTGGTGCATTTTAAAGCCCTATATTATGAAGTTTGAGAATCGATAAAATTTTTCTGTTAAAATAATATTTCTTGATTATACAGCAGCATAACTTTCTGAAAATGCAATTTTCGAGACCTCTTATCGGACTATTAACAGTGAATTTTTTTTAAAGAAAAGCATTTAAAAATAAAAATTAGTTAATAATAAGTATAAAATATTGAAAAAAGTTTGAAAATTCCTTACAAAACCCACGAATTTGATTTTGAAAAATTGCAGCTTTATATTCATATTTTTGGCGGGGAAACAGTTGGCGGTTATTTTCAAAAGTAGTGCTTTCCGGCAACCCTAACCAAATGCCATAGCTGAATTTGTAATAGCTAGAAATTTCAATGTCCAACCTATTTCCCCACAGTAATTTTTCTAAATTGTGTAAAAATATTAATTTACTTTATGATTACTTTTACCGAAGAACCATTTAATACAACAACATTTCATTTTAAACATTTGAAACTTTATTTTATTCGATTTCAAAAGAAAATAATTTACTTATTTTGTATTTCACTAAAAAATTGTTTTCAATGATCTTCAAAGCTTTTATAGAATTATATTTATTACTTACATATTTATCGTCTGCATAGAAAAAAAATTAAAAACCTAATATTTGTTTCTTATGCTATCAATTATATATAAAAAAAAAAAAAACTCAATCTGATATAATTCTAGTAATTTGTTCTGCACATTTTCTCTTTGGATAAAGCGGGCGGAAAAATTGTAGTGCCCTATTTGGCAACTTAACTCACTTTTGGCGTAAAATAAACAAATAAATACGTAATAATAAAAAATTAAAAGTATAAAAAAGTATATAAAATATTATTTTAACAGATAAATTTTTTCGGTTCTCTAACTTTTATGTATAGGGCTACAAAACGCACCATGTCTCGATGCTAGGTGCGAGCAACACCAAAAGTGGTTCCCTTGTAAGTTCTTATCCCATACTAAACTCCTCTGGTTGCATATATTTCTTAATTTTATAGGGGGGGAATATGAAAATGCATTGTAATAAAAGTAATTAACTATTTTTGCAGTCGCATACATTTTGCCAGTTTTCAACTGTACGTTCCATCTTGCTAGCTCATAAAATAAATCTTTGGCTGGTAAGCTACAGTAGACTCCCTCAAATCCACACAGCTTGGGATCTGAGGCTGTGTGGATTTTAGAATTTTGCTGATTTCTGGTCATTGCTTTGTTTACACATTTTAAACAGTTATTTGAATGTAATAATGCAATCGAAATTATAATGAATACTTGCATTATAGTAAAATATTAATATAATTAAGTAAAGTAATAATCTAAAATGATAAAAAAAAGTAAGATAATTTTAAAAATGATTAAAAGTGAAGGTTAAGTAAATAATTAATAATGTATAATTAAATATGCATAATAAAGATGAGATACATTTTTCTTGAATTATTAAGTGAAACTTCCCTCTTAAAGGTATCCTACTAATTCACATTAAAATCATAATGTAAGGAAGTTTTATTTCAGGTTTAGCCAGTTTTAATAACCAAAAAAGCTTGATTAATACATAAATGTATTTGTTACAAAGATTGTGATTACTAGTGGTATCAGCAATACCTTGATTTTTTTTGAGAAATAAATTTATACTTCCTTCTTGAAAAACCACGAGTTCAGTTATTATCGAAAATTACATATTAAAATACATATGGAATGATATAAAACTAAAAAATTCTGTAATTTTGCCCCTACATCTGAACTGAAAGTTTCACTGTTTACATCTGCGATGATGTGTGGATTTTAGGCGTTTGTGGATATTAGGGTTGCAGATTTGAGGGAGTCTACTGTATTCTGAAAATTCCCCACCACTGATATTTCAGGATGTTTTAATACATGTAAGTGTATAGGGTCTGTTGGGGTAAAATGGGTAGAGATTGATATTTTTGCATATAACAAGTGTTACATTTAAGAGAGGTTTTATTTTTTGAGTATATTTTCAGACATTCGTTGGCTACATTTCTATCCCTTCAAAAAGTTTCTGTGCTGTATATCTCAATAAGATATATTTACCATTGTTTTTATCTGCAGAATGTGTGTGTTTCAATTGTGATAGTGAAAAACACTTAAAAATCTATATTTTTGAAAATTATTTTGTAAATATTTTTTATAGTACCAATTAGTAAAGATTCTGAAGTAAAGTTTATGAGAAATTGGAAAGTAATATTTAAAGTACTTTTTTTGTAATTAAGGTTTTTGTGTGGTGGGGTAAAATGGATATAAGTTAGGCTTAACTAATCTATCCAATTAAAATGTAATTGACATGGATGAGATTCTTCTGCTTTTCGGCAGAATTCCTCTTTTTGGGTTCATTTTTTGCTTTTTAGAAACACTGTACTTATCAGGGGTCGATCCAGGCAAAATTTGGGGCCTATTTAGGGCTCTTTCACAAAAATCTATTTAACCCGTTAATAGTCGCGCGTTGGTCTTTTCCCCGCCCAAAATTCGTTATCTTCCTGTAACTCATTTCCCGTTAAAGTTACGATAGCCAAATTCCGTGTAGCTGACCTTGAGTGTTCACACTTTTGTGTAGTAAAATTGCAAGTCATTCCTGCTATTTCTTAGCATTTTATCGCATTCTTAAGTTTCAATCAGTCTAAATGACCGCGTTGCGACCACTTGCGTTAATTGAATTTTCCCCCCTCGTGTTCATCCTTTCCCATTTCCGCGAAATCGTTGAGGGAAAGTTTCTTCGAAGTACGGACTCTCTGTCTGTTGTTATTTCGTCTTTCTTTCTTTGTGCTATTTTACCCGTTCATAGAGTACTTTTTTTACTTTTAGATTGTGACTTAAAATTGTTTTATTATATTAGTTGTGAAGTCAGTTCGCACAAAAAACTGATGGATGGTCACTTACATTTTTTTTTCATTGTCAAACATTGCGGGAATAAATTCTCAAATTGATAATCATTTAAATACGGAAAAAAAAGGAAATTCATCATCATATTTTAAAGAAGTTGCTTTCCATTTATTACCGGAACATATAAATGAAAGAAAACAGACAATAACACTGCCAAACCATTAAAAAAAAGATCAGAGAATTTTGTGGGAATCAGTAAAAAAATTGCCGTATCTCCAAAATCTGAAAAGTATCGTTTTTGTACAATAAAACAAATTCGAAAGATAAAACAATTTTCTCAGAAATGTAGTATGTATATCTACGAAGAACATACATATAATTTATTTGTACAATAAGAAAAATAATGAGAATTTTATAATGTATGTTAGAAATTACGCAAATAAAATTCAGTGAACGTTTATACCATGATTTAAAAAAAAAAATATTTTAAGTATTTTTCTAAAACTTTTCTATTTTTAAATTTTCATACTGTAAGTAAAAACACATTTTTTTTTAACAATGCCACAGAAAATGTTTTTTTTATTATTATTGAAATCCAATAGAGGCTTGGGGACGGTATCTAACAAATTTAGATTTGTTGTCCTTCATCAATTGTTCAAACTATTTTTCAGAATAATGTTTTCCAGAATACGAGAGAAAATTCATTTAGATAAAATTATTGCTGCATATTTATAATTTCGGAGAAAATGTTCTTATTGTTTTTATTATTTAAATGAATGTTATTATAAAACAATAAATTATAACATTAATACCTTATTATGAAATGTACAATTGGATATTTATTTTAATTAAATAGTTGCTGTAAAATACATCCCTATTAAGATGAACCTTTCAGTGATTCTATTAATTAAAATAATTTATCCATCTTAGGATTTAAATCTACAATTGCAAATGTATTTAAATTAAATGTATAATTTCAATAACTTATTATTTACTTTATATAAGCGAAGTCCGTATCGAGAGTTTTTATTCAAGAGCGCTGCTCCCACCCTGAAATAAGTAGAAAAACTACAAATCGTGCATTTTCATTTGAAAAATGGATTTAATCATAAAATCTCGAGAGCCCCCCCCCCCTCATACACACACAGACACCCCACAAAATAAATAAATAAAACGTAGTTACAACATTTACATTTATAATTTTGAAATTAAGTATTTTTTACTTTTTTTTCTTTATTATATATTAATATATATAATATGCTGGTAAATTAATATATAATATGCTGGTGAATTAGTGGTATTGTATTTGATTTTCTGTTGCATGTCATAGGTTCCATTTTTATTTTCAGTTTAATTGTTCAATTTAATGTCAGTGTAATATATTGATGCTAAATTTATTAATTTTATTTTATTAAATGGATATAGAGTGCCGGAGTATCATAAAAATCTACCTAACTCTGATTCTGTCCTTCCAAAAAAAATAAAATAAAATAAAAATAAAAATACCCCTATCACGAATTTAGATTCATATTCGTAAATGTTTTCCTACTAATTATTGATTCATAGTAACATCAGAAATTCAATCAAATCATTTACTATTTACTTTTAAGTATTTATGCAAAACGAAGAAAGAGTTATTAAAACCATTTATCTAGATGCCAACTGAATATATACTTAAGCGAAATAAATAATGTAAAATGAATAAATGCTGTAATCTTTTAAAGTTCAGTCAATATTTTCACCCTACGTTATCCGTTTTCGATCATCCGATAACATCGGCAAGTTTCCCCTTCGTTTTTGGCCTGCTGGTAACAGCGGAAAATGGACCGAACGCGACTACTAACGTTCTAAAAAATGTCGCGACTACTCTCGGGTTAATAAAATAGGCCCCTTCATAAAAATAAATTTAATAAAATGGGCCTCTTCACAAAATTCCTTTTAGTAAAATAGGCCCTCTTCGTAACATTCTATTTCATAAAAACTGATTTAAAGTGTGTAATTTGTAAGTAAAAGTAGGTCACGAAAAACATAAACTTTAGCAAGGGGATTTAAAGAAGTTTTTGTTAATAAATTCTTATTTCAACTTTCAGTACAAAATGTTACTTTTCACAAAAATATGCTAAAATTCACAAAAATATACTAAAATTCACAAAAATAACTTAATTTTCAAAAAATGGGCCCCAAAAATAAAAACCTGAATCCACCCCTGTTTATAGTTTATTTGATCACACACAAAAAAAATCAGCAATAATATTATATGTGGAAATTCTATGAAATATGTTTTAGTGATGTTATACTTTTTCAAGCTCAATTGAATTTATCTATAATGTTAAAGTACACTACAACATGTTTTCTATTGAAAATGGTGTTTATAGGATTTACAGGGCCACACAAAAATATGTGAATTCAGTACAATCAATAAGTGGACAAAGATTTAAAAAGTGCCATTCTGACAGCAATTTTTCCTTCTCAGGCATATGGCACAAAAAATGCATTAGAAAATACAAGATGTGAAAGAAAATGAGTGCAAATTAAAGCTGGGGAAATTTTGGCACAGGATGAAGTAGCACAACGTCACTTACAAGAAGAAATCTATCATTTAGAAAAGAAAAAAAAGAAAATGTAAAGCTCCAACCCAACAAAATAATAAAAATAAAAGATTCCCAACATTCTCAATTACACACCCTACTTGCACAATTTCTGATAGGATGAAAGTATCTGAAATTTTATCAGGCAAGTAGGTTAAAGTGAAATATGCAAAAAAAAGTGTTGTTGAATTCAGTGGACAAATTATTGGCATGGAGGCAGGAGGAGAGGAATTCAGAGTAAAGTTCCTAACAAAGTTAAACATTGGTGATTTTTTATTTTTCCTGAACAAGAGGACACAGATGTGGTTGCCAAATCTCAAATTTTAAAATTTTAAAAGGAGCCACATTTCAACAACTGTGGTCACTACAGATTTCAAATTTTAAAATTGTATAGTTTTTTTAAGTTAACATTTTAATTGATTTTGTGTAATTTTCTTTATATAATTAAAATAAAAGCTTGAAATAAAGTTTCCGGTAAATTTAGATAATTATTACTTATTCAATGAATATACCTATTTTACCCCACTTCAAAGATAAAAAGTGTATGCAAAACAAAAAAAATAGTCCTACTATTTAAAATCAAAAATATAAATTAACAACTATTTTAAATGTTATGTCAAGACATCAGTTACATAAATAAACACAAAAATAATCATATTAAATATTTTTGTTTCAATGAAAACAAGCTCTGGATGAAAAAAAATAGAGCTTTTCATACCCATTTTATCCCACCTGACCCTAAAAAAGAAAGAACAGTTAAAAAAAAGAAAAACTGTTCTCAAAATAAAACTTGTTGAAATAAAATTTTGAAAAGGTTGCAAATAAGACTTGCATATCAATAGCCTTCATATTAATTAAGTAATAAAATTTGTAACTAAGCAACTATTGTCCGGTTTAAATATTTAAAGCAGTAAAAATGAAAAAAAGTGCGTTTTTAAAATTTAGTTGACATATTTGCTATTCTGAGTACAAATTACTAACCACTCTATCCATTTTATTTATTTATTTATTTATTTTTTTTTAATTCCGCCCCACCAGTGGCCGAGAGGTTCTGCTCTCGAAGCTGGTAGACGGGAGGTGCTGGGTTCGATCCCAATCGCGCCCGTCGGCATAATCGTTCGGAGTTTTCGTGGTTTTCTTCGAACCTTGGATTTCCAAGCGTTAATACGGGTTAGGTTCCCTTAGGAAGACCCCCACAAAGGGCACCCCCCTTAGGACCTATATCCCTCGTGTTGATAATTGGCCGTCATAAACACAACCAACCAACAACCAGGGCTTAAATTCTAACAAAAAAAAGTCCCGGAGCCCTAATATTCTGCGCTACCGATACAACAACTGTACCATTCCACCACCCCCCTCTCCCCCTGCCTCTGTAATCTGCATATTTATGTTTCGTACATTAACTGCAAAATTTAAAGCTTTTTTTTTCTTTAGCAAAATTAAAATTTTAAATATATCTATCAGCATATACTTAGCTGTCAACTATTCCACTTTTTAGTTATCACTTCTTTTGAATAGTAAAAATCCATGCCTATTTTTTATGTTAATTAATTGCAGAATTCTGCGATTAAATAGGGTAACGATTATGACTAGGAAATGGTGTTAACACAAAAAAGGGATAGTTCGCAGCTATGCATTTTTAAGAAAAAATGAATGAAATTTACAGAAATGAATATTTATATGCTGAAGAATGGAACAATGTTTTACAAATTCCTGTAAAAGGTGCATATCTTAAACTATAATCATTTTCTTCCGCATAACAATCTTTTGCGGTGAGCCCCTGAAAATCAGATAAAATTAAAAATTTGACAACGTTATCGGAAAGAATCTATGCTTTTATAGAAAAAGGGGAAACACTGCTCGATTGCTTTCGATCAGAATAACAATACATGGTAATTATATCTACTTACAAAGGAAAGTGACTTCGTATTGGTGCAGAGAGCCTTAGCGTGGGTACCGTTCATGATACAAAATAAATAGAAAAATCACTAACGTGATTTTTATACTCGTACGCAATAGAAGACAAAAAACCTTGAACAAACAAAACGTCAAGCTGATGCTTGTTGGATAAAACAGAAAATATTCTTTTCAGGTTAGATATCGAAATAATTAAAAGAAAACCCAGCCAATAAAAAAATATCCTACTGTCACAAAAGAAAATCGAACTGAAAGCAAATTTATTGTTCAGTCTCTTGAGTGGCGCCGTATCAACATGTCGCCGATATAAATTTGAAATAGAAAAACACGATTTCTGTTTCCCCTTCATTCTGATCAAAATAGCATTAAAATGATTTGAAGTAGAATATAATACGTGATTTTAAAAGAGGATTTTTTTTTTCAATACATGAATAAATAAAATTTTAAATGTAATACAGATTGAGCTCGAGTCAGTCTAAGCCTAAAAACTGATATAAAAATTGAGTCCGTTTTATCTCCATCTCCTACGTGTGTGACACATTACGTCACATATAAGTGTTTTGGTAAAAAGAATTCAACAGCTTGGAGTTGGGAAGAAAAGGAAAAGGTAATTTAAGCTTCGGTTTTTCGGAAGCGCTATTGCACTGGGCTCCGGAGCTCTGTATTTATGAGCTCCGGTGAATCCCGAACAATATTTAAATATTTACTAAAAACAGAGAAGTACCGGAGCGGGGCTCTGGTGGGCTCCGGCGCAAATTAAGCCCTGCTCGTTGATATTCATTAAATACTAACTTTTTTTTTTCTGAAAGTCAGTTAATAAAAAATGTCAATTTGTGGAAAATTCCTTATCATTTAGAGTCTTTTAGAGAACAACTAAAAATGAGCTCACTCTATCGCCGATATCTTTCTGAATTTTCCCGATGTTTGGCTAATTTTTTTTTTTATAATTTACTCCATAGAGTTCAGTATTAAATTATCTAAAAAAAATCTATGTTATCATTTGCGCATGCGCAGATACAAATTATTTCATAGAACAGTTCATATTTCATAAAATATTTAATGTATTTATATTCCAATTGCACTATATTGTTTCTACTACATTTTGCTAATTTTTCTCGTATTCTTTCTTTAAATTCAGTCATTGTCCACCTAAATGCACATAGTCTAAATCTTCCCCCTTGGTTAATTGTAAAGCTGAAAAAAATTACGATGTAGTAATTTCTAAATGTTAATATATCGACAGGCGATTTTTGTTTCTGCAGAATAAATTGGCTCATGACGCTTGAATATGTGAAAATATGTTTTTATTTCTTCGAATTTTTTTTTTTGGAAAATTTAATTTAATTAAGTTTTTTTTCACCATCTATTTAAATTGAAAGTAATTTCTCTCTTCAATTTTTATAAGGAAATGTCATAAAAAAAGAAAAAAAAACTAATAATCTCTCTTGTTTTCCCTTTTATCCACAAAAACTGCCTAATTTAGTTGCCACCATTTCAGAAATTTCATTAAAAATTAATGTATATATATATATATATATATATATATATATAACTAGCAATTTGCCTCTGATGTTTTGTATTGTGAAACATTACCGACCACCAACAAAAATTGTGATATTATGAATATCTATATATAGGGTAGATGTTCCAGTAATGGACACCCTTCAATGTTTTTGGTTTATAAAAAAATAACCAATAAAAATTTAGCTTTTATCATTTTTTTTATAACTCCCCCTTGCATATTTTATAATCTTGCATTATTGTTGACACTCTTAATCTAACCAATCAAGAAGCGAGATTTTTTTCGTGCCCGACCAACGAAATTTGTGATTCTTAACTGACTCTCACGAAATTTGTAATTTTTTTCTCGCGGCAATCGGGCGAAATTAGCGATTTTTTTCTCCCAATAAACGGGCAAAACTCGCGATTTTTCTGCAGCCGATCAACGAAATTTTCAATTTTTCCGCGCATCATCGACAAAATTTGCGATTTTTCTGCGCCCCATCAACAAAATTCGCGATTTTTCGGAGTCCGAGCGACAAAACTCACGATTTTTCCGTGCCCTATTGGATAAAATTGTGATTTTTCCGCTCCTCATCGACAAAATTCGCGATTTTTAAGTGTCTGATCAACGAAATTCGCAATTTTTCTGACCCCCAACATCAAAACTCGCTATTTTTCCACACCCGATCAACGATATTCGCGATTATTCCTACGGCAAATTAAAGAAATTCACGATATTTTCCTGCGAACATATGGACAAAAATTAAGCCATTTTACCAGTTATAAATCGACGGAATTCGCAGGCCACACGTTAACCCATCGCAGGCCACAGGTTGTGCATCCCTACACTACAGGGTGTCCATTCTCAAAGGTGTCCAATGGCTAATTCTTAAACCGTTAGTCATAGACATATAGTTCCAATTACAAAAATGTTTTAAACGAGGTAAAGAAATATTTAAAAAGCTATTTGGGTCAATAAAAACATTTCTTAAAAAATTACGAAATTTAAATTTTTATACGGTCCCCCGGTCCTATAAGTTATATTTAGTAAAATTTTCCCTTTACACTGACAATTAATACAAAAAAAGTCCCGTTATTCTACGATTAAAATTGACCGAGTAATAGATGTTTAAAGTTGGAGCATATTTTTTGCTGCAAATTGGGAGTCATTCACAAATTTAGTCGAAATATAATTTCGTCAGATATATTAAAAAATGGTTGAGAGTAAAATTAACATTGCAATATAAATTTGAAATCTTTAGTCATTCTGACATATTAATGCAAAATGTACAATTTGTAATAAACGTTTAAGATAAAAGAAACAAACAGAATTTTTGTTAAATAAAATGATGCTAAATTAACAACCCCAATTCTTTACAAAATGATACGTATTTTAAAATATTATTAGATTACACTAGCCTGCAAAAGTTGGGTTATTTCATGTTTTTTAGCTTTTGATAATTGATTCTTATGTATTCTGTACCGCTGAATCCGGAATTGACCTTCATTTTTAGCCATCACATCAGGATTTTTCGCAAATTGTAAATTTCAAAGTTAAAAAGTTCAAAGTTAAAATTTAATCTCCTCCCCCATCTCATCACACCACCCAGCTGTAAGAATCCCAAGATAAGCAAAAATATCGAATAAATTATTGAATAAAATAAAATAAAAAAAGTTTTACATATGTTTTATAGTATGATATTTTTGCTATATTTTAACTTACACATTTGCAAAAAAATTCTAACGTGATGGTTAAAAATGAAAGTCATTTTCAGATTTAGTGCTAAAAAGTACGTAAAAATCAATTATCAAAAGTTAAAAAATACAACCATCACCTCTACTTTATAGTATCCGATTTTTTTTTAATTCTTTAAATTCGACAATTTATGATTTGCGAAATATCCTGACATGATGGTTAAAAATTAAGGCAATTTCCGGATTCAGTGCCTTCATTATGTATTTTTTAATACATAAAAGTTAAAAAACTCAACAATCTCCGTCTTGTATTATCTAATCTAAAACTTTTTCATAAACTTCTTGGCAGTAATCTATCCGAAATTTTTTGTTTTATCCTATAAAATAAGTATAAATGGTAACCACCGAAAATCATAATAATATTAGATTGTTATCGGATTTGCGCTAGTATGTAAAATATAATCTCGTTTGGATATTTGAAAGTGGGTTAAAGTTCGAATACAAATTTTGAACTGGAAAAGCATACATATGATCGTTGAAGTAACATAAAAACTTATAAAAATAACATAATTTTTGTTAAAAGAAATCATAAAAGAAACAGTCTCAAACCCTGACAAAATAAAACATATGTTATTTTAGCCAATCTGAAACTTAATAAATGTTAACGTAATCGTAATACTTGTACGATTTTTTTCAAAACACAGATACACATGAAATAAGATCTTCGAATACTTTAAGCACTTGGTATGTGACCCCTCAAAGCCAAGCCGAACTCATTTGTTTTCAGAGCAGAAAAGGGGCATAAGTCATGCATTTTTAAACTTTCATAACTCGCTCAATTTTAGTGTTATATGAATGGGACTTTTTTTTGTCTTACTTGTCAGTGTAATAGGAAAATTTTACTAAATATAACTTATAGGACCGGGAGACCGTATAAAAATTTATATTTTGTAGTTTTTAAAGAAATGTTTTTATTGACCCAAATCGCTTTTAAAATATTTCTTTACCTCATTTAAAACATTTTTGTAATTGGAACTATATGTCTATGACTAACGGTTTAGGAATTAGCCATTGGACACCGTTGAGAGCGGACACACTGTATAGCACAGGACACTTTCAATTTTAGACATTTTGTCGAATATTTAAAAATATAGTTGTTGGATTCTTCTGGAACATCAGGATTATAAAGAATATGTTTGACCTCATATTTATCAAAGTCGATTTGATAAGGAGGACAATTAGGGGACCAACAAAAAATTAAAGAAAACTAATAATATTTGGTATCACCCTGTAAATTAAAATGCCCGAAATGATCTATCACTGTAGAATACAAATATGTGGGTACTGTACAACTTATTTACGGATTTCTGTAAGAATAGCGCTTATGTTCATGGAGATACAGCGATTTTTTTAAAGTTAAAAAAAAAAACTTTGCATGTTTTTAGCTTATATCATGCTGGGTTTTCAACCAAATGTAACGCCAATTTCAGAAAAATTAGCAAAATGTAGTGGAAACAATATAGTGCAATTGGAATATAAATATATTGAAAATTTTAAGAAATATGAGTAGTTGTATGAAATAATTTGTATCTGCGCATGCGCGGCCGATAACAAAGTTTTTTTTTACATAATTTAATTGTCAAGAACAACTCATAAAAAAAATCCAATCAAATATTGTGAAAATTGAGAAAGATATCGGTGATAGAGTGGGATAATTTTTAGTTGCTATCTAAAACAGCAGCTGAATGATAAGGAATTTTCCACAAATTGTCAATTTGAATTTTAAATCCCCCACCCCCTTTTTATTGATGCTTTAGTTCTTGGATAACCACCAGAACGAGCCTATTCCATGATAAAAGAAGTATCAAAATCGACACATTTTTTTCCAAATCTACTCGTTGACAGGGCTTAAATTCTAACAAAAAAAAGTTCCGGAGCCCTAATATTCTGCGCTACCGATACAACAACTGTACCATTCCACCACCCCCCTCTCCCCCTGCCTCTGTAATCTGCATATTTATGTTCCGTACATTAACTGCAAAATTTAAAGCTTTTTTTTTCTTTAGCAAAATTAAAATTTTAAATATATCTATCAGCATATACTTAGCTGTCAACTATTCCACTTTTTAGTTATCACTTCTTTTGAATAGTAAAAATCCGTGCCTATTTTTTATGTTAATTAATTGCAGAATTCTGCGATTAAATAGGGTAACGATTATGATTAGGAAATGGTGTTAACACAAAAAAGGGATAGTTCGCAGCTATGCATTTTTAAGAAAAAATGAATGAAATTTACAGAAATGAATATTTATATGCTGAAGAATGGAACAATGTTTTACAATTTCCTGTAAAAGGTGCATATCTTAAACTATAATCATTTTCTTCCGCATAACAATCTTTTGCGGTGAGCCCCTGAAAATCAGATAAAAGTAAAAATTTGACAACATTATCGGAAAGAATCTATGCTTTTATAGAAAAAGGGGAAACACTGCTCGATTGCTTTCGATCAGAATAACAATACATGGTAATTATATCTACTTACAAAGGAAAGTGACTTCGTATTGGTGCAGAGAGCCTTAGCGTGGGTACCGTTCATGATACAAAATAAATAGAAAAATCACTAACGTGATTTTTATACTCGTACGCAATAGAAGACAAAAAACCTCGAACAAACAAAACATCAAGCTGATGCTTGTTGGATAAAACAGAAAATATTCTTTTCAGGTTAGATATCGAAATAATTAAAAGAAAACCCAGCCAATAAAAAAATATCCTACTGTCACAAAAGAAAATCGAACTGAAAGCAAATTTATTGTTCAGTCTCTTGAGTGGCGCCGTATCAACACGTCGCCGATATAAATTTGAAATAGAAAAACACGATTTCTGTTTCCCCTTCATTCTGATCAAAATAGCATTAAAATGATTTGAAGTAGAATATAATACGTGATTTTAAAAGAGGATTTTTTTTTCAATACATGAATAAATAAAATTTTAAATGTAATACAGATTGAGCTCAAGTCAGTCTAAGCCTAAAAACTGATATAAAAATTGAGTCCTTTTTATCTCCATCTCCTACGTGTGTGACACATTACGTCACATATAAGTGTTTTGGTAAAAAGAATGCAACAGCTTGGAGTTGGGAAGGAAAGGAAAAGGTAATTTAAGCTTCGGTTTTTCGGAAGCGCTATTGCACTGGGCTCCGGAGCCCTGTATTTATGAGCTCCGGTGAATCCCGAACAATATTTAAATATTTACTAAAAACAGAGAAGTACCGGAGCGGGGCTTTGGTGGGCTCCGGCGCAAATTAAGCCCTGCCAACAACCATTTTTTATTCCAATATTAATGTTTTCATTATTGAAAAATTGTGTTATTTATTAAATTCTAACTAAATAAAATGCTTTCAAAATTAGTTAAAAAATACTTATAAATATGCAGTTTAAAATTAATATCCTTCACTGTATAAAAGCCAATTTTCACAAAAAAAAAAAAAAAAAAAAAAAATAGCATTGTATAATTTATGAGGACATTTAATTTTAATGCAATGTAATTAATTTTAAAAATGTATTTGTACGTACGAAATTTGTTTGGAGGAATCACATTTGATTAAAAGTGTATAAATATTTCTTGTGTTCTTGTGGGATTTGCTTTAAATATGCATTGATAAATGTGGCTGCAATGAAGTTGGGGATAAAATTTCTGTTTTTTACAGATGTTGTTATAAACTAAAACTGTATTTATTTTTATTCAGGGTATTTCTTATCGTTCACAAATAGCTAATTTCTAAACCGTTAGTCTTAGAGGTATAGTTCGAATTGCAAAAATGTTTCAAATTTTGTTCTACATCATATAAAAATCGATTTATGTTAAAATAATACTTTTTAAATAGTTAAGAAATTACAAATTTTATACAATGTTTGGGACCTATAAGTTTTATTTAGAAAAAGTTTCTCCATGTTTTAAAAAGTAAAACAATAAAAATTGATTCTTCTATGGGCAAAACTTATTGAGTGATGATACTTAGAATTTTATGAAGTTTTAGTCACCATAAAGGGAAAAAACATGCTTTCAGTGCCTAAAAATGCATGAAATTCAAAGTATCATAACTAGCTAAGTTTTTGCCTTGCAAATATTAACTTTTTAACCACAAACTGATTTTAATGGTGTGTATTCATCTCAACAGAAAACAGCATCTATACTTATGTGTCACAATTATTTCAAATATTTTAATTAAAGGCCTTCTAATGAAAACATACGTCGGCAGCATAAGCAACAATTAGTTATACGTTAAAAAAATAACAGGTCGTTGGAACCTGTTACCTGTGCAAGTGTGGAACGATGCAATCTTTTAACCAAAAGTAATTCTTTTCTCATCTGTAGCAGGAAAATTTTCAGGTGCTCATACGGTTAAAATTCTTTTTATGTTTTTGATAGGCAAAAAATATATATATATATAATTGAAGTTTTGCTACATATGTGTGTGCATTTTGTTTATTAAAATTTATGTAAATACAGTGTGCATTTATCTATATTTAGAAGAAAAAAAAAGTGATTTTTTTTTTTTAAATAGGTATTTTGAGAACTTGTCAAACATCTGCCACCAAAACAACAGATTTGAGCCCACAAGAACCTGCCAGTGATCCAGATATGTTTGTGTCTGACATTGAGAATCCTTATGAAAGGAAGAAACATGTTTGCATTATCTGCAAATACAAAATACCGTTAGATTACAAATAAGTATTTTTGTTTTCCTTCTGTGAAATGAAATCTCTAATTACGTTATATTGTATTTATATTTATACATATATATATAATTGTAATCAATCAAATTTTTATTTAAATAAATGTTTATAGTTGAATTATTTATTTATATTCTGAATCATCACATGTCCAAGGAAATTCTAGAATTTTTTCTTGGTATTACTAAATTAAAAATTATGATATCATAAACTTTATTTTCAATCATTAAAGCAGATTTCTTATTGAATGCAATCTAATTAAGGGGGGAAGGGGTATTATTTAAACTGCTAAGTTAAATTGCTGAAGCAAAGATGGCTTGAAAAAAATATGCATATGTGTAAAGATATTCCTTTTATTTATAGAAAAGTCTTTTATTTGTTTACTAGCAAGCCCGGCATTGCCAAGGCCCACAGAAATGTACTGTCTATCCATGGCTTTCTTTTTTTTTTTTTCATTATGGGCCATAGTGGTGACAATTTTAAGTTGCTGAAAGCCTCAAAATATAAAAATAACCTTCAGAATTTTCTTTTGTTTGTTTTTTGAAATAGTAAATGTTTATACTTTTTTTAATAAAAGGTACCATAGAAAGCAGAAAGTACCTTCTATCAGTGTTGTTTCCGCCTGGGTTATGGAGATGGACGGTAATTACCTGCAGAAAAATAGAAAAATGACCTCACCTCCAGATTCTTTTTTTCTTTTGAGATAATAAATATTTATATTTTTTAATAAAAGATACCATCAGTACCAGGAACATACCAACAATAGTTTTACAACTCCATCCAAGTCCCGGCGATTACAATTTTAAAGTGTACAAAAAATATTAAAATGACCTTCAGAAAGTAATTTTTTAGAAATAGTAAATATTTATATTTCTTTAATAAAAGATATCATCAGTACTACAGAAATACTGACAATGTGTTTTTTTAATGCCATCTGAGCCCTGATAATTGGGATTTTAAAATGCACAAAAAATGAAAATGACCACCAGAAATTAATTTTTTTCAAATGATAGATATTCATATTTTTTTTTTAAATGAAAGATATCTTTGGTACCACAAAAGTATCATAATCACAGTTTTATATACAGTAAAACTCGGATATAACGCTCTTCCGGGGGACCGGGCTAGAAAAGCGTTAAATGCGGGAGAAGGTTTTCGGCATTTTAAAATTGAGAATATTAGATTATCTGCTTTAAATAATGCGGGGAATCATTTTTGTGTATTATTTAAAATAGAAACTTCACAGCATAGGTACAAAAACGTTTCCTTCATTTAAAATATCACAAATTTACATAGTGTTTACAAAGTGTATAATTTTTTCAAATCAGAATAAGTAAAAGCTTAAAAGCATTAAAATAAAAGCTACAAAATATATTTAACATTTCTAATAGCAACCTTTATCATTATATTAAACATAAAATAAAATTATGAAAGAAACTATAATAATAATTTTTTTTTTTTTTTTAATGTAACATTTGTATTCTTGAGCACCACTATGAGGACTATAAACTTTCATTTATTGTTTATTCTGTTTTAGAGAAAAACTCTTTGAGTTTTGCCTGACGGGTGGACGAACGACCATATAAAAGAGCATTTTCTACTTTGTTTATGTGTCTTAATGCATCTTCATGCGAAACGGCGGTATCTACTGAAGCGGTCTAAGGTTAGTTGGGGCAACTGGGACATGATTTTACAATGTGACTCTGGAGCTTCTGACAATTCAGCTTTAAAAAGCTAATGCTCATTTCAATTAAAGTCTGAACTTCTGTAAATGTGTTCAGTTAGGTAACCTCTATCAGACAGAAATGCTCAAAATTACATTTTAATATTTAAAAATATAAAAATATGCATATTTCATCTTTCTTTCCTCATGGGTCCAGTTGCCCCCAAAAATGGGGTAACTCGACCAGGAGTGTCTATGTTCCACACACGTTTATATTTTTTCATAAGGGATATCAGGTCCTGTTTGAAAAAGTGTAAACAACTTAAAAAAATTTAAACCAAGCAGATCATGTAAATTATACGTCAATAAACAGCATTGTAAGGGAAACCTTTGCTGTCAGTGTGCCTAAAAAAAGCACTAAAAGTTAAAATATTAGATTTATTTATACCAAAAATATAAAACTTAAGTACTTATGTACTTTAGTATAGATAATAAGTATAAAAGTCACATGGGTATTTTAAGGAAAAAATAGCAAGGTAAATCTCTGAACAAAAGGCTACGTAAGTACTTTATCCAGGGGTCGCATTATATAGGGAAAATTTTATTGTTCCTTAAAGAAAGGTATGATGAAGATATTATTTTCAAAATAGTGGTAGGGACGATAAAAGATTCCCTATAGCATAGCTGCCAACTTTTATGCTTTCCTCTTACCACTAAAATATTATAGTAAATGTTGTCTTATTTAATCGTCGAAATTTTATGATTAAACAAAACGAAAATCTCTATTAAATTTTAGTGGTAGCAAGAAAGCATAAAAATTGGCAGCTATGCCTATAGAATGCGACCCCTGTGTATAGCACAATTTCGATGTCTGGCTATCTGGCTTTCAGGGGCAAGGTACTTGCATTCGTAAAACATTGAAATAATTTAATGACACCAATATTTACAAGAGAATCTATCTGAAAACATGTAAAAGTATATTTTCGCATACTTAATAAAGGTTAAATTTTAATTATAAAATTCAGGTGCCAATGTGGCAATTAGGAATTAAAATTAAGTGATGCCATAACGGCATCACCGCCTCTCAAGGGGTCAAGAAATTTGGTTTGATACCACTCAATATGCTTTTTTTTTAATTTCATTACGTTATTTTAATAAGATATTCTATCATTTTCTTTATTGTGAGCAAAAACCAATGGAGAAATTTACTTCCCATAGTAAGAGAAACACAAAAAAATTATTTATAACTATTGGGGTAACTGGATCCAGCATGGCCCAGTCAAGGGCGGATCTGGAGAGTCCTCAAGGGGGGGGGGGGGGGGGCGATTTTAGAAATTTGGAAACTCCAATCTGATGCGCGGGTCGGGGCTAATTTTTTCACTGCGGGTCATGTTACTTTTGCTTTTTGCCGTGGGTCGGGTTTGGGTCCGGTTGACTTCTATTTTTTGCTGCTGGTTGGATTAACTTATACTTTTTGTCTGTGGGTCGCGTTTGGGTCTGGTTGATTTCTATTTTTTGCTGTGGGTCGGGTAAACTTCTACTTTTTTGCTATGGGCCGGGTTAACTTCTACTTTTTTATGCGGGTCGGGTTTGGGCCCGGTTGACTTCTACTTTTCTGCTACAGGTCGGGTTGACTTTTACTTTTTAGCTGCGCCTAGCGCGTTGGGTTTGGAGCAGATTGACATACATTATATCAGGTTTGGGTCAGTTTCGGATTGGGTTTTCACTACTGCAACTTGCGAGAAGGTTCGGGTTGACCCGTTTTTTTAAAAAAGAAAGTCTAAGTATTTTTGAAGATAAAAACTATATGCAGTAAAATCTCCATAACGGACATGTCCAAATAATTATTTAGGAATACTTTTTAACCCCCAGAATTATGTGAAAAATACTAATTTGGTATAAGACTGCTTGCCTCTTCATATCTAAGATCAGTTGTAATTCAGTAAAGAATGCTCTGAAACTTATTAAAAAACATACCGAGTGTTCTAAAAGGGATTTTAAAATTTAGTACTTTTCGAATGGTGACAGCTATTTAAAAAAATCTTGCAGAAGGGTTATGTAAGATGTCAGGAGATTTTTTACTGCGATTCTTGATTTTACTGTATAATAGCAACGATAGATGGCGCCGTAAACGATGGTCGTAAAGCCTACCTCCTCCGAGAGCCGATTTAGCGCCTATTGCTTCCAGCACCATCTATCGTTGCTATTTTAAACTAAAATCAAGAATCGCAGTTAAAAAAAATTATCAGGTGTAGAGTAAAAAAAAAATAAATAAATAAAAAAAAAAAAAAAAATCTGAAATTCAAAGAAAATTTTCTGAAAGGTTACAGCAGGGATTCCCTTCTGGCACTAATTATTTTTGTTGCAGGTCGGGTGAGCTATTTTGGAATCGGATCGATTTCAGGCTGAGTAGAGATTCCTGTAAGCTGGGTTTGGGTTAACCTGTTTTTTTTTTTTTTCAAAAATTAGTTCAGTATAATATTTGAAGTTAAAAATCATATCTATAATACAGTAGACTCCCTCAAATCTGCACGGCTTGGGACCAGAGGTTGTGCGGATTTTAGAATTTTGCAGCTTTCTGGTCATTGATTTGTTTACATCTTTGAAACATTAATTTCATTGGTAGTTAAGCAAGGGAAAGAATGCTTACAATAAAGTGAAACATTAAAATAAGTAAAATATTAAAACAATTTATTAGTTTAAAAGTAAGTAATTATTAAAATAATTATGTAAAATAAAAATGTTACAAATGAAATCGATTCAATTCGATTCCAAAAGTCCTATGCTGCCATCTAGTGATACCAAGGAGAACAGTGTTAATGCTATTATCAGTATGTATAGCTTATTGCACTCACTGTAACTTTTTTCATTGTTATTTAGAGTCCTGAATGCTTTTCTTATACTGCTTTGTATGTTTAGAAATAAATTTGTCTATAATTTAAAAAAAAAATTCTACGAACAATAATTTTAAAATAGCGTTTCGGTTCGTGGATTTTTCCATTTTGAACCCTGGAATTTTTGATATAGATATGCTAATTTATATCAAAATCAAAAGTAATGTAAATTTATTTAGTAATAAATCAGCTGTAATAGCCAAAAGAGAATGATTAACAAAAAATTTAGTAAAAAAAAACATTGCGGTAGTCGCCGATTTCGGCGCCATCTTGAATTTTGTTCCTGCAACGTAACTGTAAATTTCATTGTTTACATCTGAAAAAAATACGCGAATTTTAGGCGTTCGCAGATTTTAGGGTCGCGGATTTAAGGGAGTCTACTGTAATAAACGTATGTATGTGTGCTGTTTTTTAAAGAGACCACTGCATTTTTTCCACGACTCTTTGAGGAAATTCGCACTTCTTTGACCCTTTAATGAAGTTTGCGTTTCTTCCGCAACCCTTTGACGAAATTAGCGTAATTTTTGAGACCTTTGATAAAATTTGCGTTTTTTTCCGTAACCCTTCAACCAAATTCACATTTTTTTCAGCGATCCTTTGACTAAATTCGCATTTTTAAAGCAATTCTTGGACTAAATTCGTTTTTTTTCACGATTCTATGAAGGAATTCTCGTTTCCTCCACGATCCTTTGACGAAATTTGCGTTTTTATTCGCGGCTATTTGACAAAATTTGCGTTTTCTCCGCGATTCTTTAACGAAATTCGAGTTCTTTTCCGCTGCCTTTTGAAGAAATTTGCATTTCCCGCGATCATTTGAAGAATTTCGCATGTTTTCCGTGGCTCCCTGACCAAATTCGCGCTTTTTCAGTGATCATTCGACGAAATTGAAGTTATTGTCTGCGAATGATTGAAGAAATAGATTTTTTATGGAGACCATTTATCAAAATTGCGATTATTTGTATGTCCGAATTTTCGATAGGTGAATTTTCAAAATTTTTGGAACCGAATGCCTTAATCCTGGTGCTGCGTATTTTTATTATTATTATTATTATTATTATTATTATTATTTATCAAAATAGGTTCAAAAATTGCGCATATCTTTTATTACACATTTCAAATCTGCACACATTTTAGAGTAAAATATGTTCAAAATCTTTGTGGAACAGGTTTTTTTTTTTTTTTTTTTTTTTTTTTTTTAAATAGAATTAGATCATAAAATAAAGATTTGCTGGGTTGCGCAAATTTTGCCACTTTTGCGTTGGCCGTGGAAATCGCGGGTTGCGCAGCGAAAGGGTTAAATTTTCGGAAAATTCGGAACATAATCAACCCTGTTCCTGACATCTTACATAAACCTCCTGCAAGTATTTTTTTAATATCTGTCACCATTTGCAATTTATTGAATTTTAAAATCAGTCAGTCCATTTTAGGACACCCGGTATACTCAGTAGCTATGGGATGATGGCTGAAAAAAGCATTTAAAAAAAAAAATAAGTTGGCTTCGATATGTCAATTAGAGGTTTACATGGGCTGAAGTTATCAGGCCCAAGCCCAGGTCGAACCCACATAAAAAAAAAAAAAACTATTGGCCCCGCCCAGTATAAAGCTAAAAAATCAACTCCAGCCCTGCCTGCATTTTGCAATTAAAATTATTCATAAAGCACACTTGCTTATGCTCATATTTTATTTTCAGATTATGTTCGAAATTCATGAATAGTACAGAAAAACAACATTAATGACTATAAAAATGACTATTTAGGCAATTATGTACGTAAACGCTACGTTAAAAATTTGACTTAGACAATTACATTCAAATAAAAATCCAGTAAGATAATCAGTTTAGAATGAAAGAAACGGTTGATAAAAGAAAATTATATTTTTAAGGTATATCCGAACACCTTTAAAACGTAATTTTCGATCAAAATATCTATTTTTTATTTTTACAATAATATTAAAATTAGATCTTTTATCTATCGAAATCTGCTTGAATTTTGTCTGTATCTAAAATAGAACTCGAGTAACAGCCGTTTAAAGCTACAGATGTTACAGCTTTTGAATTGTGTTCAAAAGTTATTTTTAGCTTTTTCTCAAAATGAAGTTTTTCAAATTTTTACTATACGCAAAACATCCTAAAACAAAAAATTATGCATGAAATATCACGAAATTTTCTGTACTTCTTTTACAAATGTCTTTTGAGGGAATAGACTACACTCATGATAATATATTAAATAGTTTTACATTTACACTGGTATAAATGACAAATTTGAGATAAATTTTGTGAATTTTTCATTACATTAGTGCTTTAACTGCCATATCATCTGAGATAGAGATGCGATTATAATGTGTGTAGTCTAAGTCCTAGAGAAAGTTATTCTGTTTATTATGCAATTTACAAAATGTCAATACATTGTTTCATTTTTGAGTCATCACGTTTTGCGGAATGTCAATTTCTGACATAATTTTGACTCTTTTTCACTTAAAAAATTTTATTTCTGGGTAGTTGCTAAAATTTTTATATTTTTTTCAAAGTTTTAAAGTAAATGTCATTATAAAAAATGGGTAACAAGAGAAAATTTTAAAAATTTCAAAAAATCACTTCCGAAGGTGTGCGGATACCTTAAAGCTCTACAAAGAAAAAAAGTAAAATTTAGAAAATGCATCTCTCTAACCTATCAAATCAAATTACATTTCTAAAGATTTCGCTAAATAAATGTACAACACAAATGTAATTTTTACGAATGACAAATAAGTAAAATGTCAGACAAACTTGGGCTTGGGAGGAAGAATTTAGAGGAGTGCACGGGTCGTGGTCGGGCCAATAATGCTTATCATACGGGCTGACACGGACCGAATGTTTAGCTTTTATTCCGGGCCAAGCCCCGACCTGGAAATTTTGGCCATTGCAGACCTTTAGGAAAAATGAAGTCCAGGCCAGACTCGATCTGGAGGAAAAAGAAGTCTGACCCGACCCGCATCTGCAGGAAAAATTAAGATCAGGGCATGGCCCGACTCTAAAAGAGAAAAGACCTGACCCAGCCTGAGTCTCGTGGATTTAAACTGGCGCGATCCGGGTCGGGTCGGACCAACTTGGGCTCGGGAGGAAGAATTTAGAGGAGTGCACGGGTCGTGATCGGGTCAATAATGCTTATCATACGGGCTGACACGGACCGAATGTTTAGCTTTTATTCCGGGCCGAGCCACGACCTGGAAATTTTGGCTATTGCAGACCTTTAGGAAAAATAAAGTCCAGGCCAGGCTCGATCTGGAGGAAAAAGAAGTCTGGCCCGACCCGAATCTGCAGAAAAAATTAAGATCAGGGCACGACCCAACTCTAAAAGAGAAAAGACCTGACCCAGCCCGAGTCTCGTGGTTTTAAACTGGCGCGACCCGACCCGGGTCGCGCCGCGCCGGACGTGAGCTCTGCCCCAAGTCATTTCTCGTGAGGATGCATAATGTCGTTTTACAAAACCTTTATTAGCCCAAGGGGGGGGCGATCGCCCCTTCGCCCCCCCCCCCCTTAGATCCGCCATTGGGCCCAGTTACCCCAATCTTGAAACATTTATGGGGTAACTGGGACACCGAGCTTACATTTAAAACATGAAGTAAATATGTATAGATACCTAATAATATTAATGTAGTTATATGTCTAATCTTTTTAAAAAAAAGATTGTTTAATAAAAGTACTTACAGTATTTTAATAAAAATCCGAGGAAGTTCAACCATATTGACATTGTTTTTAAAAAAAGAAACGTAAATTTTTGACAACCTATCACAGTAAAGTGAGAGCTATGATTGAGTTGATACACATTGTTTTAGGAAGTAGGGATAAAGGGGCATTGCTCACAACAGCTAAAACTTAAAAAACACCAACAGTTTTTTATAAAATAGCCTATGGCCCAGTTACCTCGTGGTTCCAGTTACCCCAACAAACCTTATAGGTGGATAATGCTAAAAGCTTCCGTTACTTCAGGTATCGTTGGGATGCGCTCTTGAACATCGCCATCAGCAACTTCATCAGGGTCCTCTTCTTCTGCGGCATCCTGTACAGTGTCCGTTATAATGTCGTCAATGCTCCTAATGTTGCTTGTGATAACGTCTTTATCAATGTTAAGATAGTTCTGAAGACTGTGTGCATTTTCTGCAAGATGCTCGCAAACAGCTTGCCAGTCCTCGTCGTCTATAGGATCTGATCCCTCTTCAGCCGTATCCATGTCAGCGTCCGTTATGAAGCCTGCCTTTTTAAAGCAATTTTGAACTATTTTAGGTTTGATTGCATCCCAAGCAGCGCTAAGGTAGTTTATGGCGTCAAGGAGAGTTACAGAAGATCGACAACTTTTAATTTCCATTTCATGTAGAAATCATTTCACTATACTTTTGCGATAATGTTGTTTTAAAACCTTTATGATCCCTTGATCCATCGGCTGAAGTACGCTTGTAGTGTTTGCAGGTAAAAATTCCAGGGAGATGTTTGAAATAGCTGGTATTTCTTCAGGATGCGTTGCGTAATTGTCTGCGAACAGTATGACATGCCTATTTTGCTTCCACATCTCGACATCAAAATCAGAAACATATTTAATGAACTGGGGACCCGTCGTCCAAGCCTTATGTTGATGTGCATAGTCACAGGGCAGTCGGTTTATGTTCTTGAATCAGCGAGGTTTGGATCGATTTTCCAATCACCAGAGACTTGCGTTTGTCGCTCCCATCGGCAATGGAACAAACAAGCACAGTCACACATTCTTTATTGACCTTCCCTCCATGGTTCTGCTCATCTTTTAACATTAAGGATTTATCAGGCATCGCTTTAAAAAATAAGCCAAATTCGTCGACATTATAAATATCACAACTGGCATAGTTTTTGATAAGCCTTGGAAGAGTGTTCTTTTTCCAAAATTCTGCAATTTCTATGTTCACGGCAGTGGATTCTTCGCAAATCTTGTACACAATGCCGTTGCGAGTTCGAAATCGGTCTAACCACCCAATAGATGGAGTCAAATCTTCAATTCTTACCTTTTAGGCTACTTCTGCAGCTTTTTCTTTAACTATGGATCCACTGATAGGTATGTTACAATGTCTTGACTCAAGAAACCCCTCGTACATAACTTTTTCTAAATCTTCATATTTTCCTGTTTTCCCTCTCTTTTTCTTTGAGCCACCAATAGCAGCATTTTTTTCAACATCTTATTTGTTTTGAAGAAGAGTCCGAAGAGACAATGGCGCGATATTCATAGATAACGCAAAATCTTTCTGGCTTAGAATAGGTGATTTTTTGTCATTTTTTTTTAATTTCTAATGTTTTTGAAAGTGTTAGCGTCTTCCTTTTCATACTTTTAGCTTCCATGTTGCACCTAATTGGAGTCGGCAGTGATGCTACTTACTTATGTGTAAATGAAAAAAGCGATAACAGTTTGTGTGAAGTAAGGGACAGACAGGTGCTGCTGAGATAGACGGCATAAATTATTTTGGTCTCTCATCAAGGAGAAAAAAACTGCTGCGCCGGCTGATTTTTTTAAAAATAGTCTTTGGGCGTTTGCTGGCTGCAAATTCAATGTATCCTCTCTTTCTCTCTTTGTACGGGCGAGAAAATGAGAACACCGCATGTAAACCAAAGCGTAATATCCAGGATTTCTTTGTTCAAAGGACCAATGAAAAGCGGGAAAGCGTTAAAAGTGGGGAGCGTTAAAACCGGGGAATTTTTACATTAGTCTTATCGATATAGTTCAAGGGATAGGGACAAATGAGCATAAAAGGCGGGAAAGCATTTTAAGCGGTGAGCGTTATATCCGAGTTTTACTGTATATATACTCCATCTATGTCCCACTGATTGTGATTTTAAAATGCACAAAAAACAGAATATATGAAAAAAACCTCAGAAGATAATACTTTTTAAAATTGTAAATATTCATAGTTTTTTCCTGAAAAGTGTCATAGGTATCAGCTATTTGTAGGTTTCCTTTTTTTTATTTTTTCAAGCATCGAGTGATCACAATTTTAAACTCTAGGAAAAATGGATTGTTTTCCTCTTATCTGTGAGCTATGTTTGTGAAAAATCACATTTTCCCCCTACGTGCTTAGAAGCATTCATTCATAATGCTGGTAAACAAATGAAAATTAAGCTTGTTCACTAGCATTCAATGAGGTTTTTTAATATTATCTAAATTTGAAGACCTCTGCATGGAGATTTCCCTAGCCATCTGCAATAAAGGCGTACAATTTTAAGACACACGCATACACAAATAAACATATTTCTTTGATTAATGTAGATATTTGACAACTTTTTGTAAATTTCAATTGCAAGAAGTGTAATATTATGAATAAACACTTTTTCCATATGTTATAATAAATAAATTTATGTAAATGTATCAGATGCCTTCCCAACTCACAGAGTAATTAATAATCATTATTATTTTTTACAGTTTAAAAACAAGAAGTTAAAAATAAAAAGCATATTGAAACTCTAGAAGGTTTTATTATAATAAAAGAAAGTTTTATTGTAAGGTTTTAATATACTGCATTATTATAATTATTTACATTAAAAATGCCCATTATTATACGAATTGAATTTTTCCAACTGAACAAAAAAATGGCCAATCTGGGATTCGAACCCAGAATCTTTGATTTACATTACCAATACCGTTTGAGCTGCCTGTGCTGACAACCGGCAGGCATATTTCACTCAGATAACCTTATTGGCAATAGCATCTGGTCTGTCATGTAGACAGCTCAACAGAATAAACCTCAATCTCCATTCCCCCCTCCCCTCCCACTGTATTCAAAGTTTAAAGTCTTTAAACTGTTTAATTTTTTTTTCAAATTGTTTTTCTGCTCTATTTGTTATTTTATTGTAACAATAAATAATCAATCGTAACAATTTCTCCACCAAAATTGCTGTTTCCCTTACCCCCTCTTCGTACCAAGCACATAAAATTTAAAGTATTTAAAACTTGCTAGTTTAGTTTTTTTTTTGCCCTATTTTTAAATCTTTAGTAAGGTAAATAAATAATAATTAATGTAATAAGTACCCTTCCTCCCACCCCCCCCCAAAAAAAAATGTTTTACTCCTTTTGCCCCCTCAACTCATTAACTTTAAAATGTTTAAAAGTCGTTGTTATTAAAAAAAAAAAAAAAAAAAACTTTTTCCGCTATATCTGTTATTTTATTGCAACAATAAATAATAGATTGTTTATTTTTTTCCTCTACTCTTTTTTTTTTCTTTTTTGCTCTATTTGTTACTTTCTTGCAACAATAACAATAAATAATCATTTAAAACCCTTCCCACCCCTTCCCCTCATTCGAACCACATAAAACTTGGTCTTTAAAACTCTAATTTTTTTTTCCTTCCCCAATTGTAAATAGTAATGATAAATAACTAGTTTGTTTCTTTATTGTAACAATAAATGGTCAATCATTTAAATTCCTCCTTTTCCCTTCCCCTGCTGAAATTTCCCCCTACATAAAGTACACAATGTTAAAAGATGTTGAAGGTCTTTAATATTTAATTATTTTCCTGCTCATTTTTGTAACTATAATAATGATAAATAACCATCTAATAATACCCACCCCTTCTCCCTCCCGCCAAAAAATTGCTTTTTCCCCATTACCCCCCCCCCCCCTTTTTTTTTGCAGTGACAATATAGTTAAATAATCATCTTAATTTCCCCTTCCTAAATTTTGGATTCCCCACCTCTTTTCTTCTTCTGTACTAAGTTTACATTGCTGTATTTGTTATTTTGAAATAACTATAAGTAATAGTCTTCTAAATTTATACACTGCCACCACTCCAAAATCCCCCTCGCCCTAGCATTTGAATGTTTAAAAGCTATATTTATAAAAATAAAACCTTGCATTAAAAAAAGAATATTATAATTCAATAGTTTATAGGTCCTTAAATTTTTTTGGTTTTGGTCCTTAAAAGTCCTTGATTTTTATTTAAAGAAAGGTCTACGAACCTTGGAAAGGCTCAATTAATAATACAGTCAAACACTGGTATAGTGAACCCTCAAGGGACTGAAATTTCGGTTCACTATAACCGGAGTTAACTATACCTGTTCTGCAAACAATTTTAACTAAATGGTTCCGAACTCTTCCCTCGAACTATATGTTATTTAAAT
Source organism: Maratus speciosus (assembly GCA_963932465.1). Classification (NCBI taxonomy): domain Eukaryota; kingdom Metazoa; phylum Arthropoda; class Arachnida; order Araneae; family Salticidae; genus Maratus; species Maratus speciosus. The sequence continues at coordinate 501,913,326 of OZ010792.1, forward strand.
AAATGACGAGTAAAATGAAATACAAAATGACTGAAAAATAATAACAAACAAGTGTGTAAGTGTGATCACAGATCACTGAGAGGGCTTCGTTTAACATTCCTTTCAAAACAGTTTATCCTTTTGCAAAATCTGTGTGTTCCACATTTCGCAGAAAGGGGGCGCACTCTATTCTAAACAAATTCAGGCTCATAGCACACAATATGCAGAGGTGCCCCCTGGTGGTAAAAAGTGGAACTAAAATATGTAAGGCTATGGTGCATAATATGAAAGAGTAGTCAAAGAGCTGTGCAATGATATATCACATGAGGGATGTTGGCAAAAGTTAGAAAAGTGCCCCCCCCCCCCCCCCGAGTGAAAAGGGGCGGGCTTAAAAAAATTGCTTAAAATGCACAAGTTAGAGCCCAGATGGGTAAACAATATGAGACTTTTTGAAAATTTTATGATTTTTCATGTGATTGCAAGTGTTCTGCTATAAGTATGCAAAATTTCAAATCTCCAACTTAATTAGGAGCTGAGTTAGAAAAATTGCTTAAAATACACAAGTTAGAGACCAAAGGTGTAAATATAAAACTTTTTGAAATTTTTATGATTTGTCGTGTGATCGTAAGAGTTCCGCTGTAAGTATGCAAAATTTCATGTCCCCAACTTAATTATGGGTTCAGTTAGAAAATAATGCTTAAAATACACAAGTTAGAGCCCAGGAGGGTAAATATAAGACTTTTTCAGAACTTTATGATTTGTCGTTTGATGTGAGGTGTTCAATTATAAGTATGCAAAATTTCAAGTCTTCAATATATATAGTTTCTGAGAACAGGTTCTGTGACAGATGGACAGACAGAGGAGTGAGACGAATAGTGTTTCATCAGATGAACGAAACCCTAAAAACGTGTTAACTTACTTTTATTATTTATCTCAATTTAATCCTTTATCTAATCCCTTATCTAAATCTGAATCTAAAATCCATCTAAATTTTTTGCTTGTGCAGAAATTATTAATTGCCTGTTTTTCCACATGTTACAAACTGCAGATTTGGATAACTTATAATCCCTGCAGATATTGGCTTGATCGCATCTATTTTCAATTTTTTTTATGCCCATTTTATCTTGAATGGAGAACGTTTCGCGTTTATTGCTCGCCATAGTTTAAATTTGCTTCTTTAACTGAACTAAGAGTAAAAACCAGGGCTGTGGAGTTGGAGTCAGGCCCATTTTTGAGCGAAAGAGTTGGAGTCGGATGTGTTAAAATTCCCCGAGCCGGGGTTGTCCATTTTTCCCACCGACTCTGCAGCCCTGGTAAAATTGGGATGAAAGGAGGGCTTTTTCAACACCAATCCGTATCTGTCCTTTTGACAAATAATGAGTATGCATTCTTATGCGTCTTCCCTGAGTTTCTGGGAATGGATATTGCACCCACTGACCTCTTACAGGTGCAACTTCTGCAGGGGATGGCCTTTATTTAGGGAGTGTGAAGGGAGATAAAAGAGGCAAACAAGATCGCTACATTCCAGTTTATGGATGGTTTTAAAAATCGGTATATGTATTTATTTTGAAGTAGCAATTTCAAAATCATTACAAAAGAGGAAAAAAAAAATCAGTTAAAGACAGAAAAAAAAGTTCATTATATCTTATCTCCTCACTTTTTTGGGTTCATTATATCCACAAAAAATAACATTATATGTGTATTGCACGGCACGGGAACAAACATTTTGTTCATTATATCTGGGAGTTCATTATAAGCCGTGTTCCCTATAGCGGGGTTTGACTGTATTTACAAACACTTTTCAATTGAAAAATATATTTACACATGAATTTTAAAAACGAAAGAAAACTTTAAAATAATTAAGCTACTGCATGTGAAAAGCATTTAATGGCAAAAATTACATCATATTTTAAGCCATTTTCTTATACAGTTTCCAAACACTGGATTTTTAATTGAAATGATTATTTGCACGTTAATATTGGATAAAAAAAAAGAAAACGTTAAAATAATTAAAGTATTGCAAAAGCTTTTAATCAAAGTACTTAATATTTGCTATAAGTTATAAAAATTAATTTAAATTTAAAAGGCAAAAAATAACTTTATTTATTCACATTCGACTTGTTTGATTGCATCTGATGTAAACATTCTCAAATGTTGTATCACTTTAATTCTTGAGAATGTTGCCATTAGATTCAATGAAACATGTCGAATGTGAATAAATAAAGTTATTTTTTGCCTTTTAAATTAGAATTTATTTTTATCACTTTTAGTACTTTAATGCTTTGAAGTGATTTTTATATATAGTTTATAAAGATTTTAATAGTGAAAATTACATCAAATTTTAAACAATATGTTTAAAATGTCATATTTAAGACTATTTTCTTATAGTATCTAAAAGAAAATTTTCCTTCTAAACATTGTAAAAGTTTGGAAGGCAGCGACATTTTTTACTCAACTATTTTATATAAGCGGATTTCAAATGTACAATTGATCTTTCTTAATAATCAAGAAAACAGCTGTCATGACAGCAGTGGATACGGCCTTGGGTGCCACAGTCAGATAGAACAAATTCCATTTGGCTGGCACCTCTAGTCAAATGGAAAATGGCAACCTGATTACAAGAGATCACCACTGGTCATGAACATGATAATATCATTTAATCTTCTGTAATCAGGTAATCTTTTTGAAACAGAGCAAATTAGCGTGTTTTTAAAATTTGTGGGGGCTAGCGAGCATAGCTTGTGGTGGAACCCTCCTTTATGATTAAAAATATGTTTTTCCAATTTTTTATGTGAATTCTCAACAAGAGACGCTGTTGAACTGTGTTTATTATTCAATGACCGTTGTAAATCTAACTTCAAATGAAAGAAATTAACCGTACTTCATAATTGTTGGTGTATAACCATGCTATTTAAATTAATATATTAGAGTAATATAGATGAAAGTTTTGTAATTGCCTCAATATACTAGTTTATATTTGTTTCTGTTTTTTTCATTTATATTTGTCAGTAAATTATTTTTTAATGTACCAGTTATTATAATAATTCAATTAATTAAACACTTATTGATGTTTTGTAATTGTTTTAAATTATTCATAATTTGTAACATTTTTCTGTTTTAAGAATCCTAGGCTGCTGAGTCAATTTGTTTCTCCATACACTGGCTTCATTTATGCCAAGCATATTACAGGACTTTGTAGTGCTCAGCAGAAGCGTCTTGAAATAGCTATTAGAAGGTCACGTGAAGCAGGTAAATATGAAAACTAATTCACAGTGTTTAGATTTTTTTATAAAGTAAAGCCCGAGAAACAGGGTTGGGTTTTTGACATGGCAAGTGTCAAAAACTGGTTTAAACTGTCATAAACTGGTTTAAACCGTCGAAAACTGGTTTAAACCGTCAAAAACTGCCAAATACATGTAACACACTAAAACATTTTAACAATAGTTAAACATTAAATAAATCAATGATTTATGTGATCTTTTATTAAAATTTAATAATTTAAAAAATATATTATTTGCGATTAATTTTTTTTTTTTTTTTTTTTTTTTTGGATTTTTCAATTAGAAGAAACTAATTTTGTACAATTAAATAATCCAGATTAATTTTACCCCGCAGCATGCTGCAGCACACCACGTGTTTAGCACATTTATTTACATCCAAATGATTTGTGAGTTTAGAGTGTATGAAGTGTTAGAAAATAGTCTGTCTCTTAATTGATGCTTTGGTAGTAGGACTTGATAGCAAAAGCATTGCTAGATGAGCAAGTTTTGAAGCAGGCTCAAAAAGCTATTGCATTTAATGAAACCTTTTCACCAAGCAATGGAGTCCTCCCTATAGCACTGAAATAAGAAGATGGTAAAGGGGATTCTTTAGCTTCATACACAATCAGTATGGGTAAGCATCCATAAATTCTCTCTGTAGCTCAAGTGCGAGCTGAATCAACTGATACAGCAGTCAACCTTTGCCCCTGAAGGTTGGGATGCAAAATATAAGCCAAACAACGGTATGGTTTCATGATTTGATTCCCTCTATTATGCACTTTTTCAATATGGGCTTAAACGAATTTTCTTTTAGATGACCAAGCCAATTTTGTTCAGTTTTAAAATCGAAAACATTTTTATATATTGAAAGAAAGCATGTTTTAAAAAGAATTTGACTTTAAGCTTTTTTTTTTTTAATTACTTCTCTTATTTTGTAAATGTTTAAAATTAATAATCCAATTTCACTTTTGAATGGAATGGTTATTGCCTAGACCAGAATAACATTGATGCACATTATCTTGTTATATATACAAAAAAATCTGCACTTTTCTAAGATTTTTCCCTGTAAAAAAAGCTAGCTAATGCTTTAAGCTCTCAAAAATAAGAGAAATTAAAACGATTTTAAGTAAGAGAAAAAATTTACAGCTCAGATGAGCTTAATGTAGTTTTTAGAAAAACACAATTTTACAAAAAAAAAATTAAATAAAAATTTTACCCTGTTAAAAAGTTGTACTTAACAATAATACTTTTTTACTATGTACTAATTACTGATATACAGTAAGAGTGAATTTAAAATATTACATGTAATGTTGTCATGTGTGACATTTAATGTGAAATTTTACAGATCACTGTAGTATTTGAGGTTTTTGACAAGGGGTTTTTGACATGACGGTTTAAACTGCAGTTTAAACCGTCAAAAACTGACACGTGTCAAAAACCTGCCAACCCTGCCGAGAAAGTTTAAACAATTCAATTCACAACTGATTGGTATATTATAGGGAGTGTGATTTGACATTGTCTTAAACACATTTTTCTAACCATTCTTGATCTTTTTTAGGTGTGTCCTAATTATATAAATACGTAGCATGTATGGTCGTCGCTCGTCCGTCTGTCTGTCCGTCCGCATATAACAGAGCAAAAACTACTCAACCGAATGGTCTAAAATTTTAAACATATAATTGTTGCAATATTTTGTCGAGTCATTTCAAATTTTATGAATATCGGATGTATAGTTTAATGACAGGGACAGTTAAAAGTTTTCAGTTACATTACGGCCAATGGGAAAAAACTATTTCAGGTGCATTTTAATGATGTTACAACCTTTCGAACAGAATGAAATTGTTATGCACTTATTGAAGTACACTAAAATATACATTCAGTACAATATGCAGTGCAAAAATTATTTATAAAACTAGCTATAGTACAAATGCATCCCACTTACCACGTTTGACGTGCAATTTCCAACTTGTTTGTTTGTGTGACAAACATTTAATGATATCCTAAGTTACCTTTTTTTTTCCCATCTTTGACACCAACTTTGGCTGAGGACGCAATCTATATTAATAAAAGAAAGTTGTTTGTTTGTTTGTCTGTCTGTGTGTGTGTGCACTAGGGTGGGCTAAAAAAAAGTTTTTTTCTATTTTTGATGATGTGTAGTGTGGAAAAGTTGCCACTGGTGGCACTAAGTTTACACAAAAAATTCGAGATTTTTTGGATAATTCCTTCATTTGTCACAAATGGCTTGAAATTTTGCTCAAAAGATGATTTTTGAACTTTAGCAAAAATTTTTAAAATGTTAAATTTATTTTTGCTGAATTTATTTGAAAAATCATGTTTAGTGTACGAAATGTTTAAATAAGCTCTGATTATCTATTATTTATTAGTTATGTGTATTTTGAATTAGGTGATTTTTATAGCCTTTTCGCATATAACTGAGCAAAAATTGTGAGTGTTGTTTGGTTCGTTCGTCGGTTTCCCTCTTTTGTCTTTATTGTGTTCCTCGCTCCTCCTTCGGTTTTTCGATGTGTTCAGAGTCACATATTTGAATTGCGGACCACAGCATGCCTTAACAGCAATTCTGAAAGGAGAGGAGAATGTGGAGTAGAAACCAATGAAAACAGAATCAGTCATCATGAGGATGAGGGAAGATATTGGAGATGGGAGTAAATGCGAGATGGGATGTTAATTATTTTTCTGCTCTAAAATACAGCTATTGTCAGAAGATTCGAAAAGTGAAAACTTTGAAGCAGGCAGTTCGTCGGAATCAGAATTTGAACCAGGCCCTTCAAAAGCAGACACTCCCAAACGCATATCCTTTTCTCACACGGCGTTTGCCGGAATTAGAACTGGTATGGTATATCATATAGGTATATTGCGTTAAGAGCTTCATCTGTGCTTCAGGATGCAGGAATTGTGACAACCAGGAATAAGGATCTCGTCATCGATAAAGACTTAGCCAGGAGACAGAAGAAGAAACTTAAAAAGAAGATACAGGAGGAGAAATATCTTGGAGAAGGAAAAATTACACCATATTTTTTGATGGTAGAAATAATAACACGATCTTCATAGAAAAAAGGGAACAAGCGGTGCCGTTGAGAGAAATGCGAAAACATATCACTAATGGCATGGGAAAATTTACGTGTCAATTTCCGCAAGCCTATTCCTGTTTCATGGACATCAGAAATGCAAAAGGCTGAAAATTTGAGTACTCTATTAATCTAGCTCCGTTTGCTCATTCCTCCAGAATACCAAAGTTTAAAATCTTTAAAACTTAATTATTTGTAAACTTTTTCTACTCTATTTGTTATTTTATAGTGAAAAAATAATCAGCGCTAAATTTCATTGACAATTCATTTCATTAAAATTTCATCTGAATTTCACCCTCTCATAATTTTGTTTCCCTGTTTTTGTCTCTCCCCCCCAAGGCTTCCCAAGTACTCAAAGTTTAAAAACTCCTTAAAACTGTTAAATTTTTTTTAAAAATGTGCTCTATTTGTCATTTTACTGTTACAATAAATAATCGATCCTGAAGATTTCACGTCCCACCTGAAATTGGCATCTTCTGTTTGCTCCAGCTCCCCCCACTTAAAGAGTTCTTGTATTTGTTTACGATTTCCGCAATAGCCCTATCTCAAGAACTAATGCATGAATTTTCATCAAACTTCAGATTCACATATACGTTAATGGTACTGATTACATTTTGGTGTAAATCACCCGACAGGTGGTGCTGCTATGCTGCATTTTTTACGATTTCCGCAATAGCTCTATCTCTAGAACTAAAGCATGAATTTTCATCAAACTTCAGATTCAGGATACCTTGATAAATATTGGTGCTGATTATCTTTTGGTGTAAATTATCCAACAGGTGGCACTGCTGTGCTGGATTTTTCAAGATTTTCACAATAGCTCTATCTGAGAAAGTATTGCATGGATTTCCATCAAACTTCAGATTCAGTTAGACGTTGACATAAGTTGTTGCTGATTAGGTTTTGGTGTAAATCACCCAGCCTGTCGAGCTGCCATGCTGTATTTTACAGGATTTACATGATTTTAGCAATAGTCATATCTGAAGAACTAATGCACGGGATTTCATAGCTTTAGAATTTTCATGATGGACATAGATTGTCATTTAATTTTGGCACTTTGATAGTGAATTTTGAAGTATTAACATGTATGAAATAGAAGAAAGTTTTGAGATTAGCACATCTGACTAGTTTTTCTTCTGCTGTATTTATTTAAAAAAATTTTTAATTTCTACTGGCACACACTGAAATTCCCTCCCCCCCCTTTCTGGCCATTTGAATGTTTAAAACTTGTATTTACGAAAATGAAACAATGCATATAATAATTTATTAGTTAATTTAATTTGTAGGACCTTACATTTTTTTGGTTTTGGTCCTTCAAAGTCCTTGATTTTTATTTAAAGAAATGTGTACGAACCCTGTGGTAATGATTAAATAAATAAAAAATTTCATCTTTTTACAATCCGCAGAAATAAATTCATACATACATCGCAACAGCGACCTCTTCGTTTGAATGCTGTACACGCATAAAAGTGAAATAAACTTTGTTATATAGAAACTTTTTTTTGTAACATGGAGATTAATTTACATGTTAAGGGCGTCCAAAGTCAAGGTTCAGCAGAAAAATTCATTAAGTAGAAAACTTCATTAAAAGGAAGTTCCACTTATATATTTTTGGATATGGCCAACAGGTTCCAGTTGATTTGGGGAATATTCTGCCAGAATAGTAATATCATCATCACTGTAGTAAATATTAATGCCATCACTGTAATAGTGATTTTTGTGCCATTTATTGTGTCATCGGGAAAGTGTATGAAGAATATAGAATTGAACCAAACTTCATAAATATGTTTTTGACTGTGGACGTCAGGTCTCAGTTGAAAATTTGGATTTTCCCCCAGATAGAAGCACTATGATAGCGAGTTTTCATAATGCTGTTTTACATCGGCTGTTCATGCAGCAACGGACAATTCACATCTAGCTAATCTGCTGATTCTCAAGAAGATGTACAACTGTGGAAAAAAAAAGTAAACACCCTTTACTAACTCTGCAAAAAATTATTGTAGAAGAAAGTTACTCGTACCGCTCGATTGGTAATAAAGTCTACTTTTAAATGATGTATATAAAATTTGCTTAGGGGGCCCTCTACATATTAAAGCAAACCATAACTTTGCTTTTCTCAATAGCGGTACACAATTCTGACAGCTTAAAACAAGTTTTTATGCAATTCGTACAATAAGTTTCCGAGAAATTATTTTAAAATGAGCGTATTTTAGGGCTGTATCCAAATTGAAGTCGGCTACTCGATTGTTGACCGAGAGAGCCTCCTCCTAGATCAAGGCGAATTAAGTGCCACGCAAGCAGTCATTGAAGACTGCTAGATTACATGATAGCAGAAGAAATGTCAAAATATCTAGTCACTTCCATCATAGACGGCCCCTTAAACCATCATTTTGCCGTTTTTTAAGCATAATTTGAAAACCACTTGGAAGAAAAATGTGAAATTTTGGATTTCCATAAAGCAGGACTTAATAAACCTAAATCCATCAAAAAAATTGTAGGTTGCAATTCATAATTTTTTTAATATTTGTGGGAATTTCGCAAGCAACACCTGCATCAGACTGAGTGTCCCTGTATTTTCCGCTTCGAGATTAAAAAGGAAAACGAGCCTTAACGAAGCTGTGTGAAGTGGAAATGCAGAGGAAGTAAATAGAACGAAATGAGTTTGACAACGCAAGGTTTTGTTAAAAAAGAACAGAACATATTTCGGTGAAATAAGATTGAATATTTACACGACGTAAGAAAATCTCAGAAATATTCAACGACGTTTATAAACGAAGCCTGAATTATAACCTTTAAATTAATTAAAGAATGAGAAGAGTGTTTTTTTCCTGTATTTTGTTTGTTTGTTCGTCTCATTAAATGTCAGTGTTCGTCCTAAAAGTGAGTTGTGAGTTATGTACGGAGTTTCACCCCATATATTAATTCCATAATTCATATCATAAAATTATAAAAATTGCAAATTCAATGTATTTATATTTAGGTATTTTAGTATTATTGCTACACAAAAAATTAGCACATTAGGAGTATAATTTCAGGAGATATTAATAAAAATATGAAAATGTAATTTAACATTAGAAGCACTAAATTTTCAATGTTTATAATTAAAAAACTTATCATTCAAATGACTTGAAATTTGATGTCTAGGCATAGTTTGAACTGAAGATTTGAAATATCTTGTTAAAATTGGGTATTGCCATTGAAAAAAAAATGAAGTTTGGGTTCGTTTTAATATGTAGATGATCCCCTAAGCAAATTATATATACATCATTCAAAAGTAGACTTTATTTCCAGTCGTTCAATACCGGTAACTTTTTTCTACGATAATTTGTTGAGGAGTTAGTAGGGGGTGTTTACTTTTTTTTCCATGACTGTACAACAGAATAACAAAAAATATTGATTTTATTAAACATTACGATTGAGATTAATTTGTTTTTACTCTTACTAATAAAATGAAGCAGAAACTTAAAATGAAAATCAAAGTTGGTGTAGTATTGAAGTAATAACACTGAAACATTAACATGTGTAACAACTTTTAATATAAACTTTTAACTTGAAATATTAGCACGTCGCAGGGCCGGATTAAGGGGGGGGCTACGGGGGCTCCAGCCCCGGGCCCCAACTCGCGAGGGGCCCTCGGCAGTAGCTTAAGTTGTATCAAAGTTCCGTTTTAAAAATTACTTAATTTCTAAAAAAAAAAAAATCTGAAATGATAAAAGTATTCTGAAATAGCAAAAAAAGTCGTGTTTCAAGTGTTAACATCCATTACCTTTTACTTTTGCAATTTTAAAGCTACGCAAGTCCGATAGTAACTGTTTCTAAGGCATCCTTTTAGTATTCTTACCCTCTTTCCTGAGACAAAAGCAGAAAAAACATCTTTATTCTATTCCCCTCTTCTGCCTCTGGCGGTGGGGGGATGCTTAAAACAGGACCCTAAGGTCCCAATAAAAATATTAGGGTGTTGGTCCGGGGAGAGCAGTCCAAGACTCAACTCTAAATTTTTGCATTGGGAATGCGAGAAAATTAGTTGGTAAAAAAGTTCAAGGGGCCCTACGGGACCCTAGACCCAGGGTGTCCCGGGATTTTAAATGGAATCTAGAAACGGGAGAATAATTAAATGGAAAAAAGGTTCCAAAAATGAATACCGGATTAAGAAGGGGCAATTTATTAGCAATTTAGGATGCAAAAACTTCAAGGGGCCAGTGACTTAACTGGCATGCAGTTGTGTATAAAGGTACTTTTTAGGGGATTTTAAAGTAATCAGAAGACGCTAAAACTATGTTAAAAAATGATTGCAAGCAATTCGGATCATTTCTAAAGAAGCTGTACCAAGGGCCACAAGAAGGCGATTAATATTCAAAATTGGTGGTAACTGAAGTCTGCGAATTTTTTTTTTTTTTTTTTTTTTTGTCTTCTTGTGGTAGCTGAAGGAACTAAGAAGTTGTTAGAAAATAAAGCTAGTGAATCGGACTATTTTTAAGGGAACTATAATAGGGGACCCAGGGCCTGTTGATAGTTGAGAACAGTGCCCTAACATGAAAACATGTTAAAATGCTTTAGTACTCAGCGTTTTAGATCATCAGTTAGTCAAAATTAAGCATAGGTTATGAAATAATCATTAGAATAATATTTTAAAGAAATGCTCAAAAAATGGGAGGGAGGATACCCAAAACAGGGCCCTAAGGGTCCCAGTAAATATTATGAGGGTTTTTTTCCAGGGAGAGGAGTCCAAGACTCAACTTAAAAATTATTCACTGAGAAGGCGAGAAAATTAGGGGGTGAAAAATGAATGCCACACAAAAAGTTCAGTATCGGGCCCTACAGGTCCTTAGGGGGCCTCAGGATTTTAAATGGAATCTAGAAACAGGAGAATAACTAAACAGAAAAAGTGTTCCAAAAATGAAGTTCGGGTTAAGAGGGGGCAATTTATTAACAACTTATGGTGCAAAAACTTCAAGAGGACTCAAGTCGCCAGGGACTTAACTGGTATGTAGTTGGGTATAAAGATACTTTATAGTTGTTTTGAAAGTAATCAGGGGATGCTAGAACTATATTAAAGAAAATTGCAAGCAATTCGGATCCTTTTTAAAGAAGCTGCACCAAGGGTACCAAGGGTACCAATTTTGATTAATATTCAAAATTGGTGGTAGCTAAAGTCTGAGATTTTTTGTTGTTGCTGTTGTTCATGTAATAAGCTGTAGGACCTAGGGAGTTGTCAGAAAAAAAAAATAGTGGATCGGACCATTTTTAAGGGAGTTATAATAGGGGGCCCAAAAGGGGCGAACTGATAGTTGAGAGCACAGCCCTAACATGAAAACATTCTAAATATTTTTAGTACTTAGCATTTTAGATCTTTAATTAATCAAAATTAAGCATAGGGTATGAAATAATCACTATAATAATATTTTAAAGAAATACGCAAAAAATGGGGGTGGGGGCTAATGCTTAAAACAGGGCCCTAGGGTCCCAGTAAAAATTATGAAGGTGTCCGGTAAGAAGAGTCCAAGATTCAACTTTAAAGCAAGGCACTGAGAAGGTGAAAAAATTAGAGGGAGGGAATGCATGGCGCACAGGAGTTCAAGGGGTACCTACGGGACCATAGAAGACACCAGGTATTAATTGGAATGTAGAAACGTGAGAATAAGTAAATGGAAAAAGGATCCCAAAAAAGAAGGTCGGATTAAAAGAAAGCAATTTATTAACAATTTAGGGCACAAATTCTCAAGGGGCCCTGTACCGGGCCCCAGGCGGAGAGGATCTTAACAGAAATGTAGAAATGGGATAATAACTATGCAGATGTAGCCCCAAAAATGAAGAAGATTGGATAAAATGGGGCAAGTTATTAACAATTTAGGGTATAAAAACTTAAAGGGGCCCAGGGTTCCCGGCCCTTTAAAAATTAAATATATGTGTATCAGGTGCATCAGGATCTGTTTTGGATTATCCTGACCTAGATTTTCAGACTTATACGTGCGACAGATTTTACTAGCCATTGCGAACAGACACACACACACGCACACAGTGCGAAACTTTCTTTTATTAATACAGATTTCATTATTTAAATAACTTTACACGCATTATTATTTTATTAAAATTTCCATATTCATGCATTTTTCCTTTTGTACCATTTACTAAAACTCAATACATATGGGCTAAATTGTTTAAAATGCTCACATTACTTTATTTAAGGTGGTTCTCAAATTCCCAGCTCAACAACGCAAAACTTACTGACGCATTTTTCAGACAAATTTTAAATACGGGCATAAAATTAACAGGTCTGACTATTGAAGCGATTTGAAATCGAATAACTGTTTCCATTTTTTATAAATAAATTGCTTATTAAGTAATAAGCGTTTCTTGTCATGTGACGACACGTTTTACCCCTTTTTCGAGCTGCCGCATCCGGAAACTTGGTTCGAAACACTTACTTTGACAGTATTTTCTGAAAGACCTTCTGCCTTTATCAAAAAATGGGAAACGCCATTCGATTACATAGTTTCTGAATAAGAACACCTGCCAATTTTATGCGTTTCCGAACAAAAATGAATTCAGAAATGTGTCAGAAAGTACTAGTTCCTTTGAATTTGGGAACAGTCTTAATAAGATTTATCGTATTTTGCACAAAATTGGCTTATTTCCTTAAAAATGAAAAATATTAGCACACATAGTTAGAACTTTCAATTCATTGTCAAGATACGGATTCAACTAGAAAAGTAAGTTTTCTAAAAATTTTGTTGTTGAATTTTTTTTAAATCGGGAAAAATTGTTTTTTCGTAATAAAAATTAATCTCACAGTTACATTTTCCAACAAAATTAGACTGTTCTGCCCACTACGAGCTACGCTCGCCAACTTCATGCAGACTCCGCTAAAAATATGCTAATTTGTTCTCATTTGAAAAGATTACTTGATTGCAGAAGTTTGATTATGAAGAATTTATATAATAAAATTTATCATGTTTTGTGCAAATATTGACTTATTTTAGCCAAACTGAAAACTTTTAGTGCGCACATTTAGAACTTTTAGTTCATTGTCTTAGTTTTAACTTAGAAAAGTAAATTTTCTGAAAAGTTTGAAGAGCTACATTTATTATTATTATTTTTTTTTAATTCAAGAAAAAATAATTTTTCGTTATAAAAGTTTATCTCACAGTTACATTTTCTAACAAAACTAGGAGGTTCTGCCCCCTTCGAGCTACGTTCCCCAACCCGACGTGCAGCAGACTCCGCAGTCTCATGCAACCATTAGCAGTAAAAACATACTAATTTGCTGTGTTTTATAAAGATATTTGATTACGAAAGATTGGATGATATCATCACGACCAGTAGCGATCTTCTGTAATCGCCTTGCTCTTAAGTTCCCTTTGGCTAGGAAACTTTTTGGTTTCCAAGACCGCATTCACCGCTGTCGCAACAGCTGACGGTTATTTTCGTGTTTGATTAAGTATGATCTATCAGACATTTGAAAATCAGCTTGTTTAAAATTATTAAGTGAAAAATGTGGCTGCCTCCCGGCCTTTTGTAATGGCTAGAATTTTTTATCTTTTGGACTTTGTAAGGAAATCATTTTAAATATATAAATATGACATAATTTTTCCCCATTGAATGCTTTTTTCCCGCAATATTTAATTATTTTAAAGTTTTGTTTTCCTTTTAATATCCATGTGTAAATATATTTTCGATTTTCCAATTGAAAGTTGCTTAGAAATATTACTATTTTGGCTTTTTTAAATATTATGTAATTTTCTCCATAAAATGCTTTTTACTTGTAATAATTTAATTATTTTAAAGTTTCCTGTCTTTCTGAATATCCACTTGTAAATATATTTTCAATTGAAAAATATTTGGAAATATTATTATGAGGAAGGGGAATGGAAATTTAAGGATAGAATATTCGATGATTATTTATTTATTGTTGCTAAAAAATAGCAATACAGCTAAAATTAAAAAAAAGTTTTAAAGTTTATGTGCTGGGGGGGGGGGGGGGAGAAGCGGCATTTTTTTAACCAGGGGGACGAGAGTAATTTAGATGCTCTTTTAATTATTAATACAGAAACGTTACACAAGGAGAAAAATATTTTAAACTATATATTGGAGGGATGGGGAAGAAAAAAAGGACTATTTCTTGGGGGTGGGGGGATAATTTAGATGGTTATTTAAATATTGTTGTAACAAAATGACAAATAAAAGAGAAGAAATTAAAGAATTTTAATGATTTTAAGCTTCATGAGATACTTTTGGGGGGGGGGGGGGGGCATTGCGAAGTGCAATGGAATTGGGTAGTATTTCGATTAGTAACAAACACCACATCTAATGTCAACTACAATCCAAAGTATTAAGTGCCTAGTTCAAAGCTGATTGTATGCGGATGGGACTCGGGCTGTTTCCAATACTTCACGTGATATTATTATGTTTCACACAAAGAAGGATAAGTATGTTGAAAATTTCATTTGAAATATTTCAATCAGTGTTATGATGAACAAATATCTGAAATTAACACCCTGTATTCTTCACTGAAAACGGGATTACAACACAGGTGCATATATAAAGGTTCTTAAACGTTCTATGTACTAATCAGCTCAATTAGTTTCTCTCCATACATAAATTGAAAATGTTATTACCACACATACGTACATACATATACACTGAAGTTCAAAAATTAAGGGGCAGTGAATGGACTCTTTCTATTGTACACTGTTTGTTGAACATCTACTGAAAATCTTGATGAACTGTGTTTGAACTTTGAAGATGTAAAGAAATGTTTGACTCCATCTTTTTCAGTGAATATTTAATCGCGGGGACAATTAGGAGGACAACAATAAATTTAATTATAAAATAATGGTTGCAATCACCCATGGGGCAGAAAATGCTCAAACTGGTCTGTTACTGTAGCAAATGACTATGTGGGTCCTGTTTAACGTTTGTGTGTGCATTTGTGTAAGCATAGCATGCATATTCGTGAAGGTTTTAACGTTTCTGTGAAAAACGTAAATATTTTTTGCTAATGGAACACAGTTTTCAACCAAATTTAACACCACTTTCCAAAAATTTCATGGGCATTTGGCATTTGTGTGAAATATATATATATGTTTTTAAACTGCGCATGCATGAAAGATTCCAAAAGATTTTTTTCATAATTTAGTAGTCAGCTATTTGGGGCAACTTATATAAAAAGTCCTGTCAAATATTGCAAAAATTCAAATAGTTAAGGGCGATAGAGTGAGTTGCTTTCTAAAAGTAGCTTTATTATAAGAGATTTTCCACAATTTGTCAATCCGTTCACTGTATCTTTCTGAGTTTTCACAGTATTTGACTGAACTTTTTATATAAGTTGCCCTAAATATCTGACTATCTAATTAGGAAATAAAAATTTTGGAATCTTTCAAGCATGCACAGTTAAAACTTATTTCATACAAATGCCCATATCTCATGAAATATTCAATATACTCATGATTTAATTGCAGTATACATTTTCTACTGTTCTTTTTCATAGTTTCGTTATGTACTGTTAGATTTGGTTGAAACTCTGCATGCTATAAACAAAAAACATTTAAAAATTTCACAGAAACGTTAAAACCGTCATGAATATGCGTCTTATGTTTCAAGAAATGCACACAAACATTAGGCAGGACCCACATAGTCATTTCCTACAAACCGTTTTGAGAATTTTCTGTCTCATCAATGATTGCAAGCATTATTTTATTATTAAATTTATTGTTTTGCCCCTAATTGTCTTCGCGTCTAAATCTTCACTGGAAAATGTGAAGTCAAACATGTTCTTTACATCCTTGAATTTGAATGACAATTCGTCAACATTTTCAGATATTCGACAAATTGTGTACACTCGAAAGCGTCCGGTGACTACCCCTTAATTTTTGGACATCAGTGTGATATATATATATATATATATATATATATATATACACAGTGTTTCTTCTAGGCTACCCTGCCCTTTCTAAAATGCGCAAAATGCACCCAGCCCTTTTTAAAAATAGTGAAATGCATCTTTAGTTATCTCAGAGATCGAGAGATCTCTTTTAAAAATCTTCCCCAAATTACAGTATTTTTAAATCTATGTGCTCGAAAGGTTGTAAAAATCATAGACCTACCATGTTTCTTTACGATTTTTCTAATTAGCTCAATTTTAATTTTAAATAAAGAAAATCTAGAACAAAAATGCAGAAATATGTAATTAAATTCATTTGTATAAATAAAAATTTGCATTAAAATAATTTTAAATGTAGTCAGTTTTGATACGCTGGTAGATTTCTATTTTCTTTTAATGTTTATACAGTATCTTTGAATTGTACATGTTATAAATACGTTTAAATAAAATAATTAAGAGCACTCTTAAAGATAACAAAAAAAAAAAAGTTTTTGTGCAACAATATACATATTCAACTTTTTAAATTGGTATTTTAGGATTAAAAAAAACTAGTTGGATGTGCCAATCCCAAAACTTTCTTCTATCTGATACATCTTAATATTTCAAAACCTAGTTACACATGTTAATACTTCAATATTATTAGTTCAATACTATACCAACTTTGATTTTCATCTTAAATTTCTGCTCAAGTCAATTAAACGGACTAAAAATGAGTTAATCTATATCATGATATTTGTTAAAATTATTAATTTTTCCTTATTCTGTTGTTATCAGCTGTTTGCGAATAGCCGGCTTAGCAAGAAGCGAATTCCCACCGCTGCATAAGACGCCAATGCACAATAGAACTACGAAAAATCAAGAAAAGTATACAAAAACCGCTTGCACAGAGCCCTTTACTGTGCAATATTTCCAAATTCAAGGAGGACCTGTTGGCCAAAGCCAAAAACAAGCACAAAAATTTTGGTTCAATTGTATGCATAATTTTATACGCTGTTCGATGGTACAATAATGAAAATGGCACAGAGATCGGAATTATAGCGCCTCCTTCTTTCGGAATTTTTTCAAGTTCAGGGAGGACTTGTTTGCCATAGTCAGAAACATGCACAAAAAATTTGGTTCAGTTATATGGATAACTTCATACACTTTTCGATGGTACAATAATGAAATTGGTACAGACATCGCAATTATAGTGCCCCCTACCAGCAGAATTTTTCCAAATTCAGGGAGGCCCTTCGTGACATGACCAAATACAAACACATAAAATTTGGTTCAATTCTATGCATAACTTCATACATTTTTCGACTGTATAATATTCAAAATGGCACAAAAAATGCACAAAAATCACTATTGCAGCGCCCTTTATGGGCGATTTTTTTTACAAATTAAGGGAGGACCTCCTTGCCATAGCCAAGAACTTAAAAAATTTTTTTCGTTCAATTCTATGCATAACTGCACACACTTTTCGATGATACAATATTCAAAATTGCACAAAAATCGCTATTACAGTGCCCCCTAACGGCGAATTTTTTGGAAATTCAGGGAGGACCTGCTTGCCATATCCAAAAACTTAAAATAAAAATTTGGTTTAATTCTATGCATAACTTCATACACTTTTGAACGGTACAATATTCAAAATCACACAAAAATCACTATTACAGCCCCCCCTACCGGCGATTTTTTTCCAAATTCAGGGAAGACCTGCTTGCCATAGCCAAAAACTTAAAATAAAAATTTAGTTCAATTCTATGCATAACTTCATACACTTTTGGATGGTACAATATTCAAAATTGCACAAAAATCGCATTTACAGCGCCCCCTACCGGCGAACTTTTTCCAAATTCAGGGAGGACCTGCTTGCCATAGCTAAAAACTTAAAATAAAAATTTGGTTCAATTCTATGCATAACTCCATACACTTTTGGATGGTACAATATTCAAAATCGCACAAAAAATGCTATATCAGCGCCCCCTACCGGCGAATTTTTTCCAAATTCTGGGAGGACCTGCTTGTCATAGCCAAAAACTTAAAATAAAATTTTGGTTTAATTCTATGCATAACTTCATACACTTTTTGATGGTACAATGGCGACAGACAGACGGATGGACGGACACACAGACAGACATTTTCTATAAACATGTTTTTTTGAATCTCTGACCCCTAAAACATGTAAATCCGTCGAAAATTTCTTCTATTGAAGATAGAAGAAAGTAAAGAAAGTTGCGTGCGTGTGTGTGTGTGGGGGGGGGGGGTCCAGTAGCAGGGGGAGGGGGCCCTAAATTTTCAGCAGCCCCGGGCCCTAAAAATGCTTAATCCGGCTCTGAGCACGTGTCATGTGTGAAAAAAAAGAAAGTTTTGGGATTGGCACATCTGACTAGTTTATATTATTTAAAATATTTTTCAAACATGAATTTTCTTAATCTATCTGAAAAATGAACATGCAACCCACTTATGGAAGAGTAACCTGTTTGCACTTAAATAAAATAATGTAAATAATTCAGCATTTGTTTGTTTCTATGTAATATTTTATAACTAAATTGTCAAGTAAAATTAAAACTTCTCAAATAAATAAATAAGACATAAATTTAACTTACATTTAATCAAACTATGCTCTTAAACACTGATACAATTAAAATAAAAAAGGTTGTTATAAATACTGAAAGCTTTTGCTCGTATGTGGCTAATATGAAAGTACCAAACATGCTTTTTGGTGTAGTTCTTTGGCAATCTAAGAAAATATACTAATTGTAAAAAATCTATCAGTTTTAAATTAAGGGAGTAACCTATTGAAGTGTTCTACATGGTAACCAAATATACCTTTTCTCCTAAACCACTCATCTGATCACCACAAAACTTTTTATGTAACTTTATTGAATCTATATTTATCGAATGAATTAACGATTTTTTTAAAGAATAAATACTTATATTTTAAAGTGCTTTTTTTTTTCAAAACCTCAATAAAATATCTATATATATATTACGCTATCATATGTGGCACAGAAATCACGATTATTTGTTAATTGCTTAATGGCAACACCCGATTGAAATCATCTCATTGGTTATTGGACAGCATTTAATGCATCTCCATATCTATAAGGGGGTTACCGTAGGGGGACCCTGTTCTGTCTCCAAATGCTGCCAATTTGGTGATATATTGCCAAAAGTGACGCCAACTTGGCAATATCACTAATATTTCGCCAAATTCCCATAGACTTCCATTGTAAACCAAAGGGTTTACTTGCTTACAGAAAATCAACAAATGGAGATATTTTAATGCAACAAAAACTAATTTTAGCTTAAGGGATTATATTAATTATATTTAAGGGAGTCCAAGTAAATTAAATTATGAATAAAAGTAACATGATACAATGCTTAGCATGCTTTCCCAAACATGAATTTTAAGGGAGACCAAACTGGTCACCAAGGGCGGCTAGTAAGTATTTATTCTGTTTTTTTTAAATCCTTAATTCATTTGATAAATATAGATTCAATAAAGTTAAACAAAAAATTTTATGGTGATTGGATCTGTGGTTTAGGAGAAAAGGTACATTTGGTTAAGAGGCTACTTCAGTCAAATGGAAAGACGCATTCGCTAATGCTAATCCTATGGAAGAAATTTACAAAGATATCTCGGCTGCATTTCAATATTTTTAAATGATTTCTTTTGCATTGTATAGCTGAGATCGATCTGTACAAAGGCCGTTGTTTACTTTTTCGATTTTGTTTACAGGTATTTCTTATGAGGACACTTTCATTTTCGGAACCGGTTTCGAAAGTGAAAGCATCCTCATAAAAAATATCTATAATCAAAATCGAAAAAGTAAAAAACGGCCTGCATACAGATCAATCTCAGCTATACAATGCAAAAGAAATTATTTAAAAATATGGAAATGCGACCGAGATATCTTTATAAATTTCTTCCATAGGATTAGCATTAGCGAATGTGTCTTTCCATTTTACTGAAGTTGCCTCTTAACATCTTAGAACACCTCAATGTGTTACCCCCCCTTAAAAATGATTTTCACATATGTTTTGTACACCATATAGTATATCAACTTTAACCTGTGTAGCCCATGTTAGATCGCCTTGTATTTGTAAAGTACAGTTTCTTGAACAAAATAATGTAAGCTTTGTTACAATAACTGTTTTCTTGGCTAAGTTATGTTTATATGTTTAGAAGTTTCTTTTGGCTTTCTACTTCAGTTACATACGTAAATCTTCAGGGGGTTTGTACAGAGAAAAATTGGATCCATTTACATAAACCCTTTCACAAAATATGATGTCAGAAAAAGTGAATCTTTGAAAAAATTCAATCTCAGAAAAACCGACTCTTTACAGAATTCAGTCTCAGAAAAATGAATGCTTCACAAAATGCCCAACAAATAGATGCTTTTCAAAACAGATACTAAATAAAAAAAGGATAGATTTTGAAATATTTCCACATTAATTTCATACTAATGAAGTCTAAAGATATTCTGGTAAAATTGTGTAAAACTGGTTATAAGTACAATGATCTCTGGTTAATATGATCACACTTCTCCTATACAAAAATAATAGCAATTGGGGTAAATTTTTTCTTACCAACTTGGTAGTTAATGTCATATTTTTGGAATAATAAGGGTTGAAAAATGTTTATCTTATCCTGTTTTAAAATTTTAGAACAAATTGATAAAACTTTTCATATTCACAGAGTTTTTGTCATCTTAAAAATAATCCTGATTAGTGATAAATATCCTAGTGCAGTATTATTAAATACATAATGCTAATAAGTACCTATATTTTGTTATATTATTACTATTACTACTTGTAACTTTAGTCATAGATGGGTACAGTAAATAACTGACAATTTTGTGGGTACTTTTATGTTATCCATAGAGATGTAAATTTTCCGGAAAAGTTGAAGTGGTGGAAAAAAACGTTTTTTTTCCAGTTTTTTTTCTGGAAAAATTGATTTCCTATAAATGTTTCTCAAAAATAAGTTATATTTTCTTAAAAAGCATACAATAATAAACTTTTTCAATATTTTTGCATACTAAAAAAAAATTATTTTCCCCTTTATATGTGAATATGTTATTTAAAAAAAGAGAGAGAGAAAAAGCCAGCTTTTAAAAGTTTATCCTTTCAGTCTCAGAATTCTGAGAGTAGCTTTTCTTGCTTAATTTAACACCAGTGTTTGTATAATATACCATGTGTCTGTTGAAATGATTTTTCAGTAGCACTTGTTTAATTATATCAGTAGAACTAATTTAAAAAACAAACAAACAACAAAATCTTTAGTTTCAATTTCAACCAATATCACTGTAGTTTTAAAGCAGTTTTAAACTGTATTGTACATATCATCTACATAGTACTCATAAAGGATGCCAGTGTAAAAGAAACAAATTATAGTAGTTCTGGTATTATTATAAATACTATTATCTGTTTCAAATCTTCCGTTGTTTAAAAATTGGTATTATTTTACAATATTACCCCCCCCCCCCCCCCCCCTACAGTTATAATTTTCATTTCCTGTATATGTAGTTTTGGTACAGCTTTCCAGACTTAACCCAAACTGTGTTTTAGTAAGATTTAGATCCTTAATATTGAAAGTGGTATTTTTTTTTTTAATGAAACTTTTAAAACGGGTGGATTTTTCCATATGTTTGAAAATTGTTTTCAAATAGATTTTTCACAGAGATTTGCTTACATTTTCTTTGCAAAGTTTGTATGGATTTATGTTTTTTGAAAATACATTTAGACAACTCTAAGAATCTATATTTTAAGAAAAGAAAAAAAAAGATACATAATTTCAACTGCATAAGAAATTTTTCTAACAATAGTGAAAAATCACAGCCATGTGAATAAAAATAAATGCATGTTTCAAATTTTACATTAAATTTTCCATCTTACCATTTTCAATTATTGGTATAATATTGAAATACTTTTTCACATGAATTTCCATTTTTAACCAGAGAAGTTCCATTTAATTACCTTACCAAGGATTTGATTAATTTTTTTTTTTCACACAATCATGTTTTTGCGAAATTGTGAACTTTTATAAAAACTTATGAACTTGTAAAAAATATAATCGGAATTTTGTCAATTAGGAATTGCATATTTAAGTTCTTATCTAGACATTATTGTCCTTTGTACATATAAACAGCTAGATAATAGATTCATTGGTTATTGCAGCTATTATACAACAGGTTTTTTTTATTATTATTATTCTAAAATCATTACGTTTGTGAAGGATTTAATTTGGAGATTGTAAAAAAATTCTGAAATGTCTATTTTTAAGTGAAAGAATTTTGTTAAAGGTCATATGTTTTAAGGAGAAAAAAACTGTGAAGGATCCTTTAAGAGACTCAAGTTCTTTCTAAAGAGAATTCCTGCTTATAGATAAGATTTTCCATGTTAAGGTTTTCATGAGGGACACTAAACATGAAAAAAATATAAATAAAGGTATCAGAATGTAGCAATTATAAAATTTTGAGTACATTATTTTATAAATGAAGTTTCAATTTTTCCAATTTGGAAAAATTGAAAAATAGCCCTTCGGAAAAAAACTGAAAAAAAACGGGTTTTTTCCCAACTTTTCCGGGGGTTTTCCGAGCATTCCCATCTCTAGTTATCCAAGGGCAAATCTCACCAGTAGCAGCTTCTATTTTTCATATGTGTAAATTAGAAACAGTTCTTTAATGTTGAAATAAGTATAAAAGTAAAAATAGTTTTTAAAAACCACTCTTGTAAGCATTCAATGTTCATCTTGAAAATCACATGTAATTTTTTTACTACAGTATGGAACCATTTATCCGGAAACCAATTAACTGGAAAATCAGTTATCCAGAATGATATTTCTAATAAACTTGTTTCAGAATCTTTGCAGAAAAAAGTGTCATATACTGCCAGTTTGACATATGCATTGCTTGAAACAATTGTATAATTTGATGTCAACATCTAGTATTTAAAATGGAAACATTTAGTTGTATTTTAGATGTTTTAATTTTTATGCAGAGGAAACAGAAGAATTTTTGTTCCCAAGGGATTCCCATAAATTACCTCTTTTCAAACTCTGGTTAACTTTTGATCTTTCTTGCATCTGATTTGTAATCCAAGTAATCTAATAATTTAAAATCAGAAATAATGCCACAACCAGATATATTCCACAAAACTTATCAAATGGATGCTGCTTTAATGCCCAACCAGCCTGAAAAACCAGTTATTCAGAATACATCTGAGCCCAACCATTCCGGATAAATGGTTCTGTACTGTATATTTTTTCCCAATTTTTTTTTACAATACATTAACCCTTTATCTACTGAAATATGAATTCATGAAAATTTTATCTTCTAAAGCATTTTCGTGAATTGTTTAAACAAAATTAGAAGATTTACATAATCATTTAATAAATTTTAGAAGGATTTTAGAAGTATTGATGGATTTAGAAGGATTAATTAAATTTTAATTTATAGGGATTTTGAGCAATATTTATAACTCTATACTCAAATCTTTTATTTTAAATCTTTTTCTTAATATTTTGTAGAATTAGGAAATGTACAAATATAATGTTCTTACAATAGAAATATAGAAATATTTCCGAATTGAAAATTCTCTCCCCCCCCCCCCTCTCCCTCAGCGCTAGAAAGCTAAAAAGACGCAAAGGCAAAAGAAATCATCCTTTTAAAAATATTTTTGTTTTGTGTAACTAATAATGCTTTTGGAACAAGATAAAGTAATGTATCTATAACTCATTCTAAATAGTATTGCTACTAATCGATGTATTAAATAAATTTTATAACAATTTATTTTAATGGTACTTATAATATAGAAGTCAGTAGATAAAGGGAAATTTGATGTGGGCACCAAACTCAATTATGAAAAATTCACTGCTTTTTTTATGCTTCGTAGAAAGTGCAAGCAAGTGAATTTATTAAAAGATTTACATTATTTGCTCTATTTCTTTTTTAAGATAAGGCAACAGGGAAGAAAAAAATGAAACATTATTTAAACTTTTTGTTTAGGATTTCTAAATTGATTTCTAAACATATAACAGTAAATTAATATTAAACTATTAATTGATAAGTGTTTTTTAATATTGCACTCTTCAGTTTTTACTTATGATTTATTTTCTACCTTTCAATCTTTAAAATGTTTCATTGTTGCAGATTTATAGTCACTTGGCATATTTTGGCAAGCATTAATTAGTGCATTGTTAAATCGATTGTTGTTTCAATTCATATACATTTGTATGAGTTACAGAGAGAGAATATTTGGCGATTTATCACTATTAATTTAAAATTAAGCTCTAAAAATATTGCAAAGGTTGTATTGTCATCAGAAACACACATGTGAATGTATTTTTAGGTGCGTTCGTAATTATATAAATACGTAGCACCTATAGTTGTCGTTCTGTCCGTCCACATATAACAGCGTAAAAACTACCCAACCGAATCATTTGAAATTTAAAATATATAATTGTTGCATAATTTTGTCGAGTCATTTCAAATTTTATGAACATTTGATGCATAGTTTAATGACAGGGACAGTCAAAATTTTTCCGTTACATTACGGCCAATGGGGAAAAAAGTCGTGCAATTGCATTTTAATGATGTTACAACCTTCCGAATGGTCTGAAATTTTAAATATATAATTGTTGCAAAATTTTGTCAAGTCATTTCAAATTTTATGAAGATCGGATGCATAGTTTAATTACAGGGTCAGTCAAAAGTTTTTCTGTTACATTACGGTCAATGGGAAAAAATTATTTCAAGTGCATTTTAATGATGTTATAGCAGCCTTTTGAACAGAATGAAAGTGATAGGCACTTATGAAGTGCACTAAAATATACATTCAGTAAACTATACAGTGCAAAAAATATTTATAAAACTAGTTATAGTACAAACGCACCTCATTTGCCACGTTTCACGAGCAATTTCCAACTTGTTTATAATTCTAGCAGATCAGGAAGTAGATTAAAAATCGATTACGAAATTTCATCTTTACATACAAAAACCAGGTTGAGTTAAATAAATGCAAAAAAATGTTTTGCTTTAGGGTATTACCTTTTTTTTGTTGTTGTTATTGTTATTCGTAATGAAATGAGTGAAAGCTATGTTCTTTAACCCTTAACCGGAAACATACATCTGTGAGATGGTTGCGTCTACATGCCTACCCTTAATATTTTCTCTCTGACATTTTAAACTTATTTTTATGCTGTTATATTAAAAAATTGGTCCAGTTAATGCATTAATATTAAAGATTAAATGTTTAAGTTCACTATTTGGTAAGGTGTAAAAAAATCATAATTTTTTTTAAAAAATCAAAAAAATCGGATTTTTTTTATTTAAATCGGATTTTTATGATTTTTTTCCCAGCATTCAAATACGGAATAGCTACCAAGAGTTTTAGGTTTCCAAAACAATTAAACCACTAATTGCTAACATAATCTATGTTTTTACACTTTAATTAATAAAATTATAATTATTAGTTAGTAATTACAGAAATTATAAAAACTGTAAATTAGTAGTTTCATTAGGTAGTATCATACAATAATGTTATATTCATTAATATTGTAATAATTATGTAAAATTTTATAAATACTAGTGATATTTAACATTTATTAAAATTATTAACTGCATTTTATATTAAATAGTTAACACTACTTCAAATTAATAATTATTAAACAATTAACTCTCTAATTAGGAACATATTATACATTTTTAAGACTTAATTATTAAAATGCTAATAATGTAGTATTCATTTTAGAAAGGAAAAGGGACAGGATGCTAGTTTCAAAAAAGGGCACTATTTCATGAGGAAATATATTAGTAATGATATAAGAAAAAAAAAAAAAGAATTTTTAGTATGATGAATAAAGTGTCCCTAATTTTTAATAATTTTATGAATAACAAATTGAAAAGTACAATTAAATAACATATTTTAATAATATCCTGTGTTTTCTAAAGAAATAAAGTTCTATGTTTTTGTGAGATCTTGGCCACATGAATTTAGAAATACTATTGAATGGGGCAGTTTTTTACAAGAAATCTCTGGCTACAACTACAGGTGAATTTCAACTACTTTTTTTAAGACGCTCTGCATTTTGCCAATTTCAAAAGGGGCTTGGTGCGGCACCATTTAAAAAAGTCCTAGAAGAAATAGTATAAGTAATTACAGGATTAATAAAAACTGCAAATAAGTAATTCATTGGTTAGTAATACAAATAACAAAACTAACAAATATTATTTGCAGCTCATTTTGCATTTGTATTTAGGAAAATTACTGTAAACCACCAAAATCTAAACTTACACACATGTATGTGTATGATAACCAAAAGAATTATGAAAATGAGTTAAACCCATTCATATAGGATAAAGTTAGCCACTTATATCTGAAATCCTCAAAATATTTAAGTAACAGCATTATAACCTTTCGGTGTGGATTATTGGCTTTCAATGGTTCAATTTTTTTTTTTTTTTTTTTTTTTTTTTTTTTAAGTAAAATTTTGCTGCCTTTTCAATCCCTAATCATTATTTTTTATTTAGTATTATGTGAGTTACAAAGTTAAAAACATTTATTCAACCTATACCGAAGAAGTTCTTGGTGAGCCTTGCATTCATTTACAATTTAGCTTTGAAAAGATGTCATGCTACTAATTACTATTTATTCTTTTACTTGTAGAAATGTTTTACACTTGCTATGTGTAATTTTATATAAAATAATGCATAAATTGATTACCTAAAGGAATTTATGGCATTGCAAATTATATTAGATTTAAATATCATTTTTAAATTAAACTGTATTAATTTGGATAAAAACTTAAAAACAATGCTTTTTATAAACTCAACTGTTTTTAATTTTTTACAATACTCATGAATTAAGCTTAGAAACAATTATTTAAAGCCCTTTTTTTTTGTTTATTCATAAGTCAAAATACCTGTAGAAACTTTCAAATTATGTTTATGTTAGATTTTAATATATTTTTTGACATTTTAAACATTTATAAAATTTTTGATTTAAATCGGTGATTTAAAAAAAAAAATCGGTTGATTAAAATCATGATTTTAATCACTGATTTAAATCAACTGATTAAAATCATTGACACCCTACATTTGGTAAATTAGTAAGTGTTCTGTTTGTGCGCGGGATTTTCACGTTTCCAGTTAAGGGTTAAATGTATGTAATACAGTAATCCCTTAACATTCGCGAGGGTTAGGTTCACCGAAATATCCGCGAATGTTGAGACTATCTTCCCATGCATAAAAGGGGGTTAGGTTTTAAGATTTTTCTTTTTTTAATGAAAAAAATCAATTGAAACGTAAAAATATATTTACTAAGCATTAAAAAGTACACGCTGCAAATAAATTTGAATAATTATAAACATATTGTACAAAGTTTAGTTGCTAGTTGATGACTGAAAAAAATTATTGATATGATTGTTTGAAAGAACACATCTTTTGTTTAGGAATTTCCATTATAAGGAAAAGTTGTGATCTTGATGTCTTTTTTAAATCCCAGGGCAGTCATCTCTGCCTCTTTTAAATTTAAGACTCATCACCAGTGTGAGATGAAATCTCACATTTTTTTCCACCTATTCACCGGTCTGCATCTGTGACGGTGTCGCAGCCGTACTTTTGTTTTTTTTTGTTTCTTTTCTTTTTCTCCCGTCTCTCTCGCTGACAACCTTAGCGTAGACCTGTAAGTTGGCTTTCCCCCAGTGCTTGCATACGCACGCCATTCATTCATTATTCTTCCCTTCCTTTTTCTCTCCGTGTTTCATCCGAGGCTGTAAGTGTGCGCATGCTCAGTAGAAAACGGGCGCTTGCTATGATTTCAAACGAGTGACGTTTCGTTTCACGAACAAATTAGATTGCGTTACTTTTGGTTTCGCTTTCTCATTTGTTTTCCGAATACCGGTGGCTTTTGAATTTGATCAATTGTTTTAAACCTCTCGCTTAATTACTTTTACGGGCCCCGTAGCGATGTTTATATACTGTCTCCCTTAATTTTTTTAGGCAGTTAAAGTTCTGACGGGATGTCCGAAACAACGATGTCGATATCTGGTTGTAGTTGTGCCATTTTTTTATCAACGAAGTTTTTGTTCTTTAGTGTTCATATGTTCAGTTCATATGCGATATTCTCTCGGGAATTTTTTTAATCTAAGTGCTGGTATTTTCAAGAACAATTTACGGGTGATCAAAATTGAAAAATATTCATCTTCATCTAAAAATATACTTAAATAAAGATTGATTTAATCTCAAGAAAGTGTAGTTCCTGTCTCTTCCTCAACACTGCTTGTTTCAAGTAAGATCTTTTCAATTTTCTCCTTTTAAAATGACCTAAAAGAACTAAGTGTAGGGTTATTGTCTCCATTTCTAAAAGAAGAATTTTTTACAATAAACTATTTCCAAAATACGATCACAATAATTTGTGAATATTCTAATATTCACGTCACAATTCTTGGTGCCGACTTTGGAGAAATTCTTGAAAAATGCACCCTGGAATTATGAGAGACAGAAATACTTATTTAATTAAAAAATAATAATAATAATAATAATAATAATATGTTATAATGCTGTGATATTTTAATATTTTAGTCTGAAGCTGTTACTTTTTTTGAAGAGTTTATTTCAATATATTATTTTGTTGAACTTATATTTGTATTTGGGGAACAAATTGCTCATTTTTATGTACTTTGAAGAGATTTTTTTTCTGTTCTGAGAAGTAAATGGTAGGAAATATCTCCTTTTATTTTTGCAGAGCATGATTTTTCTTTCGATTGTATGAAGTGATAGAAGATATTTTTGTTCTTAGTATGCAAATATTTTTACAATGACCTATAATTTTAGATTGTTTGAAGGGGCATATGGCAAACATTAAGGCACAATTTATTAGAACTATTGATGTATTTATATATTGTTGAGATTAGTAATTTATTTGAATGCTGTTTGTTTGAATTATTGCATTATTTTTGAATTTTGTTGTATTTATTCATCATGACGTCAAAAATTAAACCTCTAAGAATAATAGTGACACCTTTTTCGGGTGATCCCGAACTTTTAGATTTTTTTGCTGAGCAAGTTAAAGCGACCATTTCTTATTCTAACTGGAGTAATGAACAGGCACTTATTTTCCTCAAATCTAAACTCTCTGATCAGGCATTAAAATTTTATGTTTCCTCTAATGCATGTAAAAAGGCAACTTCTCCTGAAGACTTGTTTGATATTTTTAGAAAGCATTTTAAGACGGAGTCAGCTACCTCCATTGCTCTTAAATACAATAGTATAAAGTTTCTACCTTCAGAATCTATCCGGAATTTTGCTACAAGGTTAGATGATGTTGTTCGTAAACATTTTCCTCAGTTGCCTGATCCCTCCATTGAACAGATTCTAATATCAAAATTCACTGATCTCATCCCTAATAATTTAAAAGTTCACATTCTTACACAACACATAGATTCGTTTGACAAAATGATTGAAGTTGCTGCTTCATATCAAGAGATTCTTGATTCTGTTCAAGCACCTATAATTTCTAATTCGGTCCCACCTTCATACAGTATGTTACATAACTTACATGAACAACCTGAGGATTCTCTGTCTCATAATAGTCATTCTGCGGACTCATCGGAGGTGTGTAACAAACCTCACTCCGCTACTTCAGGTGATAACTCATCTTGCAATACAGAGTCCAGGCACAATTCTTCCAGAAACATAAGACTAAGTCATCATTTCAAACATTCGTATAAACGAATTATTTGCCAGTGGTGCACAAGACCTGGACATTCAGCAAACAAATGTTTCAAATTGAAATCAAATTTAACTTCCAAATCAAAACAAGCATCTTTTAAAAAACGGCATCACAACTCCTCAGATGATAAACCACATTCATCCGACTCTCGACATTCTTCCTCTAAAGTTTCGACCTCCCGTCAGAACTACTCAAATAAAAATCCTCATAGGTACTGACACGATTTGGGGAGAAGTGGGTGTGGAGCTGCTTCACCCCTGTGTCATTTTTCTCCACAGTATAACTCTCAAGCTGTCTCTTTCAATAATGTAAATTCTGTTAAAGACCTTGCTGTTCCCGTTTTTCAACGTGAAAGAACATTCTATAATTCAAACATAACTCCTGAATGTTTTCAAGAGTTATCTCCAGACATAAATACTCAACTTCCGTCCTTTAATGGTTTTTCTGCCTTAAGTCGTGACTTTACGCCTTTTCAAGTCCAGAATGATATTATTGTACCGCGGTCTCCATTGACTAAAATTAACTATCCGATTTCATCACAGAGACTTGTGAAATCAGTTGCTAGTCAAACAAATAAAGAAATTCCACTTTTTGCAAACTCTGGTATACAAACAACCTCATCTGAAAATGACATAATCTTTGTTGAGTCCATCGAATTTCTTCTCCATGCGGAAGTTGATCAACCTACCCTTCCAATTATTCAATTAACTATTAACAAGAATCCTGCAAATTTTCTTCTCGATTCAGGTGCAAGCATTTCTCTATTATCAAAATATTATTTTCAACGTATAAAACAGCATGTGCATTATAGCAGAATTGCTTCAAATGTAAAAATTACCACGGTAAATTCTGCTGTTATTTGTTCTGGTTGTATAAACTTGTCATTTAAGATAGGGAAATTTTTCTACAAACATTCCTTTTTTCTCATTGATATTCCTGAAGATTCTAAGTTTGTTGGTATCCTTGGCTTTGATTTTTTGAAATCTCATAGAGTTGTTATTGATCTACATAATAGCCAAATTAAGATAAATAATAACCTACTTGACATCTTAGACTCTGTTTCTGCTCAAGAGGTTGATCAAACACAGGATTTACAAGTCAACACTTTAACTCAAAAGAGGTCTCTACCTGAATCTTCCAATAAAAATGTATCAGTGTCTGTTAATTCTAATAATAAAGTACATAGTTCTCTTCCTTCAAATAATTCTTGTTATTCAAGAAAGAAAGTCGTCATTCCACCTGACAGTACTGTATATGTACCTGCGGTGTCTTCCTTTCATTCTTGTGATCAATTTTTGTTTGAACCAAAGGAGTATGAATTACCAACTTGTGCATATCAATCCATAATTTCTGCAGAACTTAGCTCGAAATCTAAAAATGCTAAAAACCTCAGTAGTTACTTTTATATTCCTATCACTAATAATGCTGAAGAACCCATTCACATTAATAAAGATTCAGTTTTGGGAACAATTCACGAGATAGATGAAATTCAAGAAGATTTTGATACTCAAAATATTAGTTCTCCCCATGAAATTAATTTAATTCAAGCTTCTACTGACATTTTAAAGTTAAGAAAATCAGAGTTTAAACTTAGTAATTTTAGCCTAAATCATCTACTTCCATATCAGAAAACAGAATTACAAAATTTATTAACTAAATATGATACAGTGTTTTCTTCTTCCTTGAAATCTTTGGGTCAAACGGACAGAGTTATACCTCATATCCAGTTTATCTCAGATGTTCCTGTTAAGACCCTGCCCTTCCCTGTGCCACAATCTATCCAAGAAGAGGCAAAACAGCAATTGGACACGTTAGTTGATGCAGGAATTATTGAAAGAAGTATTTCCGAATGGGCATGTCCAATGCTTATGGTTAAAAAGAAAGCATCCTCTCCAAATGAAAAACCAAAATTTCGAATGGCACTTGATCTAAGATTAATTAATACCATGATTCGTAGTTCTTCTTACCCATTACCTAGAATTGATACTATTATTAACAATATTTCTAAATTTAAATACTTCACCACATTAGATTTTCCATCTGCATATCATCAGATAAATCTCCCAGAAGAATTTCGCAAGAAACTCTCTTTTACTACCGAATGGGGTACTTATAGTTTTTCTCGTTTAATGTTTGGACTCAGATCCGCAGCCTCTTCATTTCAAATGTTAATTGATGCAATAATCGAAGAAAGTAAATTACAGGGTGTTTATGCATATCAGGATGACATTATTGTTGCTGGTGATTCATTTCAAGAAATGATTCACAAATTAGATGTTTTGTTTTCAATTTTACAGAAACATAACCTTACCTTGTCTCCTGCTAAATGCAAATTTCATCAAACAGCCATAGATTACCTTGGTTTTCATTTGCAGAATCATACTATCCAACCAGTGTCTTCTAATATAACCAAAATTACATCTTTTCCAGCTCCAAAAACTAAGAAACACTTAAAAAGATTTATTGGTCTATGTGGTTTTTATCGCAGACTTATTCCCAAATATTCTAAACTTATGGATCCACTAATTAAACTTACCTCTCCAAAGGTTCCTTTTACATGGACGCCAGATCATAATAAAATTTTTACAGAAGTTCAAAACATTTTTTTCTCAAAACCTTTCCTCTCCTTGCCTGATTGGTCCAAACCATTTTACCTCAATACAGATGCAAGTGGTATAGCTATTTCCGGTGTCCTTCTACAAAAGCGAAATGGTCATCTACTACCTGTGAGTTATTTTAGTAAATCTTTATCTCCTTCAGAAAGAAAATATCCTGCTCTGAAGCTAGAATTGATGGCAATTGTGAAATCAATTAATGCATTTAAATTTTTTCTGTATAACAGACATTTTACGATTTTAAGTGACAGCAAACCTATTGAACATTATAAGTCTACTAGTTCACCAGTTGATCTGACTACGAGATGGTTGGTTGACCTTTACAATTATGATTTCACCTTTCAATATCTTAAAGGCGAGAGTAATGTGTTAGCAGACTATTTCTCTCGTGAAGATTTTACAAATAATTCTCAAGATCTTAACACTAACCCTGCTTTAATAAGAGATAAAAATATTCTTCCAGTCACTACAAAGTCACCAACTATTGAGTTGCATCACATAGATGATCAAAACCAACAATCTCAAGACCCAAAAATGGAAATTTCTGAGTCCACATTCCTCTGTGAACAGCGTAAGGATCCTAAAATAATGAAAATAATTGACTCCATAACTTCAGATAAACCTAATCCTAAGTTCAAAAATTATTTTATTCATCCTGATACAGGTTTACTTATGATAAAACGTAAATTCTTACAACCTGAAAATTCACCACATATTAAAATTATTGTGCCTCATATTTTAAAGTCAAAAATCTTGCATATTTGCCATATGCCTCACTTCGGTATTGGGAATACTTATAGAAGACTACTCAAAAAATTTTACTGGTCAGGAATTTATAAAGATACAAAAAATTTTGTTCTGTCCTGTGAGTTATGCGTTAGACATAAACCACGAAGAATACCTGCAGCACCATTACAAGAGATGTTTATCCCTTCTAAACCTGGTGAGCTCGTCTCAATGGATTTCCTAGGCCCTTTTTCGAATAAATTTTATGTGCTGACATTCCTGGATCATTTCTCAAAACATATAGAGTTATACCCGATCAAGATTGCTACTGCTCAGTCTGTTGTTAAATCCCTGACCAACTACATCACCACCTATGGTCGTCCGGCTTCTTTCTGATCTGGGCCCTCAATTTAATTCACAAGTATTTGATAATTTTACGGAGAGCCTCAAGATCAGTATTGTTCATTCATCCTCTGGGCATCCTCAAACGCAAGGATCATCAGAGAGAATAAATACCAGCATTAAGTCATCAATTGCTACATTAGCTCAGGAGGGATATAATTTTCAACAGTCCCTAATGATACATAAAAGCCTATATAACGACACAATACATTCTTCAACTGGATACTCACCATCTTTTCTGCATTTTGGCAGATCTATATCCAATATTTTTTATCTTTTCGATTATCCTGATCTGGAAGCGTTATCATATCCATACGATTACTATCAGCATATGTCAACAATGAAACATGTGTACCAGAAAGTTTATGGAAACATGAAAGAGGCTCAACAGTTACGTAATCAACGTCAACATAAACGTGCTCATCTACGAAAGTTCCAGTGTGGTGATATTGTTTACATTAGAACTAATGATGCATTCAAGCCAAGAAACATTGGTCCTTATGTTGTGATAAATGTAATTTCAGATGTGCTTCTTTCTGTTAGGGTTTTAGAAGATGAACTGGACAAGCCTTTCACAATAAATATTAATAGAGTAATACCTGTACAGAAACGCCAACAACACTTAGTGTTGCAAAGTCCTCATCAGATTACACCTCTACCCCACAGCTATAATTTACGAAAAAGACATTAATATTTGCATTTAAATATGTATTTTCATAAATATTAATAGTTAATTTTTTTTTTTGTATTTATTTTTAGGTTTATGA
Source organism: Maratus speciosus (assembly GCA_963932465.1). NCBI lineage: Eukaryota > Metazoa > Arthropoda > Arachnida > Araneae > Salticidae > Maratus > Maratus speciosus. The sequence goes on from OZ010792.1 coordinate 501,947,763, forward strand.
GTAGTTGCACCTGACAATGTGATGATGTTAAGGCAATAGTTTGTTCACCTAGTATTCTAAGTTCTAGTAAATTTCATTTAATTTTAGCAAAAACATGATGGTAATATCTGTTCTAGGTTATCTGTCTATTCCTTTTTATTTTTTTGGTACCATGTTTCTCATTTATAAATTGACATGATCAAGCTTATTACATAGAAATGTATAATGATTTTGATAGTATATTTTTAGTTTTTTTTTTTCTTTTTTGGAGATCTCCACTTTTTTTATTTTCATACAGCAATATATATATATATATGTACCATACCTAGGTTGATGAATTTTGAGTAATTATGTTAAATATTTTTGTTGAAGAGTAATTTATTGATGTTGACTTTTTTTATTTTAGAGGTTATACGTGTTGTTTACTGTTGTTGATATTATTTTGATATACATTTTATCTAATATGTTAATGGTAGTGAGTAGCTATATAAATATCTTCAATGAGTAAACAAATTATACTAGTACTCTTGATTTATGAGATACTTTGATTGATGAAAACTTGAATAGCTGAAGATGTAAGTTATTCTATAATACTCTTGGTCGACCAATTTTACTTATTATAGTTGCAACTGTTATTTTATATTATTCGAATAATACATGTTTCATGATATCTCTTGACAGCAAAGTTGTTTGCTTTTTTTGGTGAAATATTAATGTTTAATATTTTTTTGATATGAGATCTTTTTAAAGATATACTCCGTGCACAATTATTTTTATGGCATGCCACATGTAAATAATTGGAATACTCATTCTAAATGTACATATTTATATTGTATATACTACATTGATGTAACATTTATGTATTCCTTTTCCTTCTCTTTTTCCTTTTTGATCACCACGCTTTATTTGTAGGGCTTGTTAATTGGCTTTCAAAATTTTGATTTCCCCATCCTGATGCAAAAGGTCACCTTTTTACATCTGTCTGGCACATCAAAATTTTATTCGACGTTGGGGGGTATTGTGAGATGAAATCTCACATTTTTTTCCACCTATTCACCGGTCTGCATCTGTGACGGTGTCGCAGCCGTACTTTTGTTTTTTTTTGTTTCTTTTCTTTTTCTCCCGTCTCTCTCGCTGACAACCTTAGCGTAGACCTGTAAGTTGGCTTTCCCCCAGTGCTTGCATACGCACGCCATTCATTCATTATTCTTCCCTTCCTTTTTCTCTCCGTGTTTCATCCGAGGCTGTAAGTGTGCGCATGCTCAGTAGAAAACGGGCGCTTGCTATGATTTCAAACGAGTGACGTTTCGTTTCACGAACAAATTAGATTGCGTTACTTTTGGTTTCGCTTTCTCATTTGTTTTCCGAATACCGGTGGCTTTTGAATTTGATCAATTGTTTTAAACCTCTCGCTTAATTACTTTTACGGGCCCCGTAGCGATGTTTATATACTGTCTCCCTTAATTTTTTTAGGCAGTTAAAGTTCTGACGGGATGTCCGAAACAACGATGTCGATATCTGGTTGTAGTTGTGCCATTTTTTTATCAACGAAGTTTTTGTTCTTTAGTGTTCATATGTTCAGTTCATATGCGATATTCTCTCGGGAATTTTTTTAATCTAAGTGCTGGTATTTTCAAGAACAATTTACGGGTGATCAAAATTGAAAAATATTCATCTTCATCTAAAAATATACTTAAATAAAGATTGATTTAATCTCAAGAAAGTGTAGTTCCTGTCTCTTCCTCAACACTGCTTGTTTCAAGTAAGATCTTTTCAATTTTCTCCTTTTAAAATGACCTAAAAGAACTAAGTGTAGGGTTATTGTCTCCATTTCTAAAAGAAGAATTTTTTACAATAAACTATTTCCAAAATACGATCACAATAATTTGTGAATATTCTAATATTCACGTCACAACCAGTGAAGGATCTCATTGTATTGTTTGCTCAACAAGTTGTTGTTGAAGCTTTAAAAATTCCCCATTCAGTTTTTGCAGAAAATATTTCACCTGCAGTAAAAATTTTGAACTTTAGAAAATTTAGGATTAATTTTTACTTTTAGCATCAAGTCATGTTTCGGGTTTGTCAGGTTGGTTGGTTGATTTTTGATGGCCAATTATCTACACTAGGGATATAGGGCCGAGGGGAGAGTGCCCTTCGTGGGGGTCTTTCTAAGGGAACCTAACCCGTATTTACGCATGGAAATCCATGGCTCGAAGAAAACTACGAAAACTCCAAACAATTAGGCCGATGGGCGCGATTGGGTTCGAACCCAGCACTTCCCGTCTACCAGTTTCGAGAGCAGAACCTCTCAGCCACTGGTGGGGCTCGGGTTTGTCAGAATTACTGATCTATATTTTGCCTCAATAGAGGGTTGAAGTTCTCGAAACTTAGGCTTTAGAGTACAATGAAAGTGTTCAGTGTCAAAAAATAAATAAACAAAGTGAGTTTATTTAGTTATGCTTTATTATTAATATGCTTTATTAAACAAAATTCGCGAATAACCAAGTTAAGTATTCGCGAATGTTAAAATGTTCTTCATTTTTTATTTCGTAAATAATCAAAACTCGCAAATGTTAAATCCACGAATGTTAAGGGTATATATATTTTTTTATTGTAAGAATTTAAAATGATGAATGAATCAATCAATGAGTGATGAATAAGAGATGATATATTTTAAATGAAATCAATGAAACGTTCATATTTTAAATGAAATAAATGCAATATGAATGATGTGAATGCGATGGAATCAATAATTCGCGATTTATCATGTGTACCCATAACCCATCTAACATAAAAGTACCTTTTGTATCACCTTTACTTTTCTTATTGATTTAAATGCATTTAATTTCATTTCACTTTTTGAGTTTTATGTTTCTGGCTGTATTTTGGAATTTAATAGTGACATTTATTTGCAGGTTATATGGCAATTGCTCAAAAAGCTGCTAAATATCTTAGAGATCCCAAATTATTTGACCCATTTGCACCTTCAAGACGTAATCCACATTAGAAATTTAGTGTTAATCTGCCTTTTTTGTCAAACTTTTTGATTTAGTCATGTTATATATACATTTGTATCTAATGTTGAATGTTCAATAAATGTTTTAAATAATATTGTTTGTTTTTTATGACAGAAGATATAAATGTTCAATCAGAAACCGAAACTAGCTTTTTTTTGCAGCCGGGGCAAACATGGATTTTGGCGCCCCCCTCTCTTCTACAAAGTATATTTACAAAAATAATTTTATAATAGCCGACTTATTTTGAAATTTAAAATATGTAATACAGAACTATGTAATCTACAACGGTGGATCCAAGGGCGAGGTCACGGGGGTCATGACCCCCTCCCCCCTGAACACCAAAAAAATATTCTAAAGATCATTTTTAAAATGAAATATACAGTAGAGTCCTGATTATCCGAGTCCTGCTTAACCGAGTTATTTTCTTTTGATGGACTGATGGCTTTCATTATTATGAAACATCCATTATAAATGAAGTGTTAGGTGAAGATGAAAGAGCAGTCGTAAAAAATTAGAACTCTGATTTTCTGGTCAGAATGGGACTTATTTTTTTATCAGGAATAATTTTTTCTTTTAAAATAAAAAATATATAGGGCCATTTTTTTTCACCCATTCTGACCAGAAAATCAGAGTTTTAACTTTTTATGACTGCTCTTTCATCTTCACCTAACACTGCATTTATAATGGATGTTTCATAATAATGGAAGAAAATGATTCATTCCAAAGATATAATCCTTCATTTGGCGCCCGGGGCACATGCTCCCTCTGCCCTCCTCCCCTTAGTTTCGGCCCTGTGTTCAATACTATCCGATGACTTTTTCACCCGTAATCAATATGGTTTGAAGCCTGGAATTTTTGGTATGTTGCTAATATCTCTTTTAATGTACTTGGAGGAAAAGCTGTTTTTTGCAACACATTTATTCAATGAGAGAGATTTTCATCTCTTCATGAATGTATGTTTTCTATTGCAACTTAAATGCATTAAATCCTCTTTTGTGTGTGTGCATATTTGTTAGAGATCTGCATGGGCTAAAATTTTCAGACTCAGCACCTGGCCTGTCCTTGAATAAAAGTTAAAAATTTGACCTAGCACATTTATTTTTTCACAATTCATGGCCTTTCCCAACTCAATATTTTAAAAGAAATGCCAATATTTTATAACTAATATTAGCCTGCTATCAAATTCTTTTAAAGGAATATTGCAAGAATTTTAAAGTACAGCATTTTTCAGATTACATGTCTCTCATATTTGTGCAAAGTGTTTTCTTTTTTTTTTTTTTTCTTCTTTTTACTTTCTTCTATCTTTACAAGAAGAAAGTATTGGTTTCATGAAAATTTTCGAATTCCAGTTTTCGACGGATTTACACGTTTTATGAGTCAGAGATTCCAAAAAACATGTTTTTACAAAATGTCTGTCTGTGAGTCTGTCTGTCTGTCTGTCTGTCTGTCTGTCTGTCCGTCTGTCTGTCTGTCTGTCCGTCCGTCTGTCTGTCTGTATGTGACACAAATTTTGTGGGCGCTCTATCTCAAGAACTAATGGTCGAAATTTCACAAAACTTCATATTTAGTTAGACCTTGATATAAACTGGAACTGATTAGTTTTTGGTGAAAATCGCCCAACAGGTGGCGCTGCTATGCGGCATTTTTAACGATTTCTGCAATAGCTGTATCTCAAGAACTACTGCACGGATTTTCATAAAACTTCAGATTCAGTTAGTCCAGGATATAGTTTGGAGCTGATTACTTTTTTGTGAAAATCGCCCAACAGGTGGCGCTGGTATGCTGCATTGTTCATGATTATCGCAATAGCTCTAACTCAAGAAAAAATGCACGGATTTTCATCAAACTTCAGATTCAGTTAGTCCCTGATATAAATTAGTGCTGCTTACTTTTTGGTGCAAATCGCCCAACAGGTGGCGCTGCTGTGCTGCATTTTTCACGATTTCCACAAGAGGTGTATCTCAAGAACTATTGCATGGATTTTCATCAAACTTCAGATTTAGTTAGTCCTTGACATAAATTGATGTAAATTAGTGCCGTTTAATTTTTAGTGTAAATCGCTCAACAGGTGGCGCTTCTGTGCTGCATTTTTCACGATTTCCACAAGAGCTGTATCTCAAGAACAGCTATTGCATGGATTTTCATCAAACTTCAGATTTAGTTAGTCCTTGACATGAATTGATGTATTAATTAGTGCTGTTTAATTTTTGGTGTAAATCGCTCAACAGGTGGCGCTTCTATGCTGTATTTTTTGCGATTTCCACAATAGCTTTATCTCAAGAACTAATGCTTGGATTTTCAACAAACTTCAGATTCAGGTATACCTTGATATCGTTTAGTGCTGTTTACTTTTGGTGTAAATCGCTCAACAGGTGGCGCTGCTATGCTACATTTTTTCAGAATTTCCGCTATAGCTCTATCTCAAGAACTAATGCGCGAATTTTCATCCAACTTCAAATTCAGATATACTTTGATATGAATTGGTGCTAAATCGTTATTTCTTGTACTATTTAAATGATTTAATTGACGTGATTTATATAGAAGAAAGTTTTGTGATGGCCACAACATACTAGTTTTTAAATGGCTAATATTAAAAATAAAATTCCATCATAGCTAGAATTCTTGAAGAGAAAACTTTAGAGTATGCCTGCCCAATATTCAACTTTACAAAGAAGATATTCTCGAAAAATAAATATCAAACAAAATATGCTCTGTTTTTTACTCTTGTTATGTCTCTAATTAAGTAATATTTTGGAAAATTTATAAAATTTGAAATCAATAAATTTTAATAATTTTCCCAAAGCATTGCTTTAATTAGACACACAACACTTCTTTTATGTATCATCATAATTAAAGTGCATCAAAGAAATATAAATATAGATTCAAGTGCGTTGAGATGTAAGAAAGGTTGAAAAGCATTGCCATAATCTCTATTTTGATTTACCTAGTATTTATAAATAAAAAAACTGATACATGAGAGACAAGGGCATAGTATGATGAGTGTGTACTTTTTTTCCCCACTTGGTGGCACCCTTTAAAAACAATTGGTTATCATTGCTACCAAATTACAGTTGCTTCTCTCAAATTTGCCACTTTATAATCCACCATTCATTTTAGAATAATTTTGTTTTTAAATCAACTATGGAGTATGGATTGTTTGCAAAAACATTTCTTTTTAGGTAAAAATAAACATGTCCTGAAAACAAACATTGAACATGAGATTGAAAAAATAAGTGTTCCAACATTGAGAAGAGTGGCCTCAAATTTGAAAAAACTCATACGTCTTTGTATCTGAGAGAAAGGGTCACATTTTCAATATCATCTATAACAATACTAATTTCCGCTCAGTTTTGTGTCCCAGTATTGTTACTCTTTCAATTTAGTTTGTTTGTAATTTGAATCATGTTTGTATTTTAGTAAACAAAATAGTTTTCAAGGGTTGCACGATTTTTCCATCACCCTGTGTTTCATGTTTTAAGTTCAGAATGAATTTTTTACATACATACTCCTAGCAACAAATTTTATTTTACCAAGAATATATCAGGATGTATCTCACTGATTATGTGGAAAAGTAAGCATTGTGAGGCCCATTCATCTTGAATCTAAAAAAGGATAAAAGTATGGCTGGATAATAGAAATGAAGAACATTCATTATATTTTAATAGAAATAACACACCGTTCTGATTTGCAGAAAATCTATTTCATGTCTGAACATAAAAGGATAAAATACAAATTCTTATTTTTTATTTTTTTTTTAAATAAGTTTTTTAAAAAAATACATTTAACAGTGATGAAAATGAATTCCTATTTTAGCTAAAACGTATATGAATTATATGTATTAGTAAAAATCTTGTTTTATTAATTAACACCCAAGTGTTTCAAATATTACACGAAATACATCAAGCTGTTAAAACTTTTAAATATTGAAGTAATATAGGATCCATTTTTATTTTACTTTTCCAATTTAACATTTAAAAAATTATAATCAATATATGCTTTTTTTTTTTTTTTTTTTTTTTTTTTTTTTTTTTTTTTTTAAGTTAGTATTTGGCCACTGAATATTCAATATTGGGCCAAAAAATTGGGAATATTCTGTATTCAATTATTCGGACAAATCACTGTTTGTTACATCCTTAATTTAATCAAAGCATTTCTGGGATTAAATTAGACAAAAATTTCTATTTTGAAAAACTGGATGGAAAAGATTAAAAATCATCAAAGAATGCTCATCATGAAGAAGTTAATAGAGATTTCTAACTTGCATGCAAGAATCAATTTGGAAAGTTGGGGCTCTATATGTCATCTATTTACTAACTTATATAACATTTTTGAGCAATATACACAATTAAAAAATTATTTTGGCTAATAAATCAATTGTTACATAAGTGAACATTAAATATTAATAAATTTAGCCGTTTAAAAGCAGAATGATACAAGTCACGTTTTTTTAAATGCTCAAAAACAAGGATTTTCTGGATGTGCTACAATTTCCTATGGAATCTTCAGGTACCATTTACTAGCAATTTAGTGGAATTGTCACTTATAGCAATATTCCTAGATATAGATTGATATATGAGGCATTCTCACATAATTGTGACTTTTAAGTCCCTGAATATTAATTTTACTTTAGTACATATTCTTGGGGGTTTTCTATTTATTATATTGGAAAACATTCCATTGCATGACTGTATAACAATATTAATGCGATAAATAAGTTTTGGACAATGTTGGGGGTCCAAACATACCACAAAATTCCTTGCCGTTGTGTGTTCCTGATCCTGATTTTTAAGTTTGGAGTTGTCTGTATAAAATTGTTTCAATAAAAGTAATTCGATATTTTTTTTTTTCCGAAACTGGAAGTATTGTTTTATATAAATATGTAGCAAAAAATTAATCTGCACACATTTTTACGGCTGTTATTATTTTTTTAGCTTTGTCCCTGGATTTTAGATTCCTTACCATCCCTCTTGCTAAAATTATACAGAAAATCATTTCAGGTGCAGCCACAGAATTTTTTTCAACTTTTTTCTCATGCAGAAGTATGCTAGAAAAAGAATAGCTAAAATTCTTTGACAGGAAATTTACTGCCGAATTTAAATCAGCATTTAAATATCAATTTCAAGCATCATGGCTTTATTGGTAGTCTTACCGTCCCGAAGGTCTATTCCTGCCCATTTTGAGGTAAATTAATTTTTTTTATTTAATCCAATGTAAATAACTGTTGCTAAAAATCAATGAACATTGTGACTATCACATAGTCTTAACATGATTTGCCTAAAAATATGTGGTAATTTTCGTTACTCTCCCTTTAAGACAAAGTTGGACAGGTAAAACGGTAAGGAAATTAAACTTGCAAGTTTAACTTAAACCTCAGTGAAATAAAAAAAATCTTCGCTGCTGACCATTTTTTTCTTTATTTTGAATCATTAAGGCATTCACTGTAAAAAAAAACGGACTAAAATACGGAAATACTACTCGCAATCTAGACGCCAGTACTATTTCCGTATTTTAACGGAACTTTTTCCGGGTAAATTACAGAAAAATTTCCGTTAAATTAAAAAAAAACGGACAATTTTCTGTCATTTACCGGGAAAAAGTTCCGTTAAACTACGGAAATACTACTGGCGTCTAGATTGCCAGTAGTATTTCCGTATTTTAGTCCGTTTTTTTTTTTTTTTTTTTTTTTTTTTTTTTTTTACAGTGTTCGTCTATAAGTTAAAAATGTTATTTTATTAAGTTTAATTTCACCAGATTTTTATTCCTGAAAGTTAAAATGTTGTGAGAATGCTTCATATCCAGATAAAAACACTCCGTGCTCTCAACTCATTTTTTCAAAATCAGTGACTTACAACCACTGTGTCTTTAAATACTCCAGATGGAGGGAGGGGCGAAAACAGGAAACATTTATAGGTATTATTTTAATTAGCTAAGATATTAGTAGGTTTCTAATGATATTATATATGAGTCACGTTTTAAGATTGAATTAAAAATTTAAAAGTATTGGGCCACGCCTAAAAAAAATTAAGAAACCAACTGAAACAGAAAATGAAATTTAGAGCAGTGTTGAATTCAGGGGGTGGCCCGGGGAGGACACCCCCCGGAAGATTTGAGATTTTATGTTTTCAATGGTCAAAAAATGCAATTTCCCCCCGGAACTCTATAGTCCCCTAGCCATATTTGGACTTGGTAGTAAACTCGGTACAAATGTTGGTGAGCAGCACTGGATGTTGGTGGAAGGCAGGATAACGTACGACTTTATTGTGCCGTGTACTCTTCGCAAAACTGTGATATCTATAGCTATCGATCGAATCAATGTTTTTTGGAGCTCCGTACATCGCAAGAAGAAAGCGAATTCTGTTAGCGATAATGCTATCCGGAGAAGAGTCCATTTTCTTAAACACTTCAGCACAGCAAATTAAGTCCTTACTTTTTTCAAATAATTTAAATATTTGAGTTTTGCCTTTTCTGAAGAGAGCTGATGTCGTGTCGCAACCGGTTATTGTATGTAAAAATAATATATGATCTCTACACTTTGGATATAACTCCAAACTTTGTGATGAATACCATTTTTGCTTCTATCTGAACTTTTCCCGGTTTCAAGAAATAAACAGGTTTATCAATAGAAGTTCGTGCAGTTAATATGATTAACAAATTGACATCTTCACCAACAATAATGGTTGTACTTGCATTTGACTGTTCTATAGCTGTTTCAACTACAAGAACGTCAGCATCATTATCAGCTTGTTTAACAGAAATATCAGCCGCATTTAATTTTTCACATAACATTGAAATAAACAGAGTCTTGTTATGAGTATTAGCAAGAAACTGTTGTTGGTTCGTTGAAACAGTCATAAATCGATCAAAAAGAACATCAGCAGAAGAAGATATTTTAGGAGCCTGGCGAAGTTGTTCTGCAGCTTTTATATTTTTTTATAATCAGCATAACCGTCAAATACTATAATAACGTTGTGACCATAATGCTTATGTACATAATGAATATATTTACCGAAAATAACATCAAATGTTTCTTCTCGACCACACACAACACGATGTAAAAGATAACATTCATCGATGATAAAAGACGCAACTGCTTTATCAAATTCAACATTTACACATTGAAAGCACTTATAAACGGCCGATTTTTGTGTTTTACGCATTCCAATTTCATCAAAAAGTGATAATGGATAAGGAGCTAATTCATATTCAAAGAACTGCTCTAGTTGATTTTTAAAAGCTTTAGTCACGCTCATGCGTTGGAATAATAATAAAGGATCTATAGGTACACTATGACGCAAAAGTTTAGACAATGAAGAAATTCTTACATACTTTGAAAAATATTTATTCAATTTTCAAATCACTGCTTGAAATTAATGTGCTGTACATATAAACAATATTTATAACAAAGAAAAGTGGAATTGTGCATATTGCAATAAATTAAATGGTAACAAAAATAAACTGCTGTCTCAAAAGTTTAGACACAAATTAAATAAAATCGAAATAAACAATTTTTAAAACCTGGTTGCGCATCCATGCTTATGTATTACGTCATATACACGAGACTGCATGGAAGAAACTAAATCTTGCATAGTTTGTGGATCGATATCGTACCATGCATTCTCAATAGATGTCTTAAGTTCCTTTTCAGAAGAGTATTGTCTAGCGTTGCTATAAACTTTGCGACACATGATGCTCCAAAGGTTTTCTATAGGGTTAAGATCTGGGATACATGCTGGCCAGTCGAGAACTCTTATATTATGGGAATTAAACCAAGATTTTGAATGTTTTGCAGTGTGAATTGAAGCATTGTCTTGCTGAAATTCCCACTGAGGACCCCCTAGAAGCTCAGCAAATGGCAGTAGGTTTTCTTCTAATGTCTGTGTATAATGCTGTGAAGTTTGACGACCACTGGTGAAGGTCAGAGATACTTGTCTATTATAGCAAAAGGCTGCCCAAACCATCACCGAGCCCCCTCCTTGTCTGCGACTAAAAAAACGTCGAGGTTCCTTCCGCAAGTCATGCCAATACGATAAACAACCATCTGGACCATCCAGATTCCACTTTTTTTCATCGCTAAATATGACTGACTGCCATTTCTCTCCATATGACATATGCTTTCGAGCCCACATAAGTCTTTGTAACTTATGATATGGTTTCAGAGCTGGTTTCTTCTGCATTTTGCTATAAACGATTGTTCCTTTTTCCAAAATTCGTCTACGAATCGTATCCTTTGATACAGAGAGTCTCGATGAGCTTTGAACTCCACGTACGCTCATTTGTTGAGTACTCGCTAGTCTTTGTATCAGGCGATCCTCTCGTACATTTGTCACACGTGGCCTCCCAGACCGACATTTTGCTTTATATTCGGAACCACTCGATAAAACTCGATAAATAGATTTTTTTGACCTATTAATAATAGCAGAAATTTCAGAAACGCTCTTCCCTTCACCTTTCAACTGCCAAATCCTTGAAACCTCATTCACTTGAATTTCTTTAGCTCTCGGCATGTCGACTATGAAGCGCAATCGTTTGCAGAACTTAAGTACTCCAAATTTGTGACATCATCGATTCTAAATTTGCATATGCCAGCGAATATTCAAAGAAATTTAGAATAGTGTCTAAACTTTTGCGACAAGCACATTTGAATTTTTATGAAAAAAATTAGTATTATAGCAAATAAAACGACTGTCTTTTATACATAGCATTTTAAATCAGTTTTTCAATATATTTACAGGTTTTTGTAATTCTGACGTCATAATTCTACATTTTAAAGCTGAATTACGTCATTGTCTAAACTTTTGCGTCATAGTGTACTTTCTCATCATGAACTTTTACAGCACTACTGACCGTTAAAAGGCGGAATACTTTATCAACGCGCTTCAATTTGATATTATTAAACGTTTTGCCAATGATATTAGTCATAGAAGCAATTCCACCTTCACGAGCATTATGACAATTGATTTTGTCATCACCAAGGATCCCACTTGCGATTGACATTATTTTCTAAACCTCGGGAAAATGATCATGTAATGAGAACCACTTAAAGAGTTTTTTAACATTGCAATATAATTTTTCATGCGTGAATCACTTGTATCTACATGTTCTCCGTTTTAACATTAGCAAGATCTTCCAATCCTTCGCACACAGTATTCATCGCATATAAACCCATTTACTTATTACACTTTCTTACGTACTTCTTCCTCGAGCAACACCCCATTTGTTTTCATTAATTTCATCAGTGATTGGCAAATGATCATATCCGTCGCAGTTCCACAATTTAATTTTTCAGAGCATCTAATGGTGAAGAATCCTTGCGTAAACTTGCTGAAAACACTAGGATCAATCGAATTTTCTAATTGTAGCATATCCTGGAGGTACAAGTGAGCATATTCGGCGTAAGAAAAATGTCTTGATACGTGGAAGTAAGAAAGCATTTCTTTAACGCTATTCAAATGTGCTTGCCAATCTCCCACACGTTCAGCTCTTATAAACTCCTTCACTATTGATACCATACGAAAATATTGTATCCAAAGTTTGGCTGCTTCGTCCTTCATATTCTTTCAGTTTTTCATTAAACTTATAAAGTAATGATTTAACATCTTCATCACTATTTTCAATATCACCATATGAAATAGTATTATTTATTACATCTTCAACCATATTCTTAAGATTTTCATGCATATTATTATCAATGGCAAGTTCTTTACATATTATTGTTGCTAAAGTGAGATGAACTAATGTATGAGCTCTGACTGCTCTGGCGTAAGCATGACCATTGAGCATTTTTTCTAGTGAATTAGATGCATAAATTAAAGAAAGTGCCTCTCTGATACCCCTTCCATGCATGATATAACCAATGGCCCCAAGATATGACATAATTAAATGAAATCCTCCAAGTCTTACTACAAACTTTGATAATTCAGATCCTTGAGGTGTAGCAGATACAATTTCTCGTGCTGCATACAAAGGTAGATCAAAAGTAATAATACATAAATCGTGGCCATAACTTTTTAAAATTTCCTGGGCATATAGTAAAGTAGTATATATAGTGTTGAAGGTACAATTTTGATTTTACAATTTTTGAAATCGCAATATCTCACAAACGGGGGAGGGGGCGCGGTGTAAAGACCTTTTATGTAGAAAATTCCAAGATTTTCAATTTTTATAACAACTATTTTTACGATAAAACCTGTCTTTTACCAGATATCTGCAAAAAAACGAATTTTTTTTTATCTTTGACCTTTGACCTTGAATAAAATTGTTTGCTCCAGCCAGATCGATTAAGATTTTTGGAATTTCATTTAGAATGATATCTTAAAGGTTTTTGCAAATTTTCAGCTCTCCTCTAGTTTTGGCAATGTTATATGTCTATTTTGACCTTAATCTTATACTTTTGACCTTATTATATTTAATTTTATTACATCTACTTATATTTATTCCATTCAACAGCTAATAACATGCACTGCATTTAGAAAGTGTAGATATTATGCAAAATATGAAAATTTTAGATTTTAACAATTTTTGAAATCGCAATATCTCACAAACGGGGCCAGGGGGCGGTGTAAAGATCTTTTTTTTTGTAGAAAATTCCAAGATTTTCAATTTTTATAACAACTACTTTTACGATAAAACCTGCCGTCTAGCAGATATCTCCAAAAAACGAATTTTTTTTTAATCTTTGACCTTTGACCTTGAATAAAATTTTTTGCTCCAGCCAGATCGATTAAGATTTTTGGAATTTCATTTAGAATGATGTCTTAAAGGTTTTAACAAATTTTCAGCTCTCCGCCAGTTTTGGCTATGTTTCCCTTTTTTTTCGTCTATTTTGACTGGACTAATAATAAAGAAAAGGGATTTTATCTCTTACAATTGTCACATTAACCCTTTCCAGTACTGAAATATTCTGTTCGTAAAATAATGAAATTATTGACTACACCGAAATTTACTAACGACTTTTTTAGAAATTAAAAACGCATTACTTTAACCTTTCATTGTAAAAGAAAAATTTTATTAAAATATTCTTGGTGCCGTTTGTAAATTTGGAATTAAAATTAGGTACCTCCGACATGAGACCATTGCGCGGGAAAGGATTGAGGTGCTAATGGCTTAGATAAGGTGGGTTTAGAAGAATCTTGAAAAGTTTTTCTACATTTAGATGCAACTTTTAGAATTTACTGTTTTAATTTTCATCTTTTGTTAAACAGGAATTGAAATCTCGGGTTAATTTTCTTCCCTTTTCAGCTGTGTCATTGACAACTTGAAAACCATTCACTGTTTTCTTACTTTCAAATAAGGTTTATTTTCACACCATACATTGGGATCAGTATTTAAAAAATACTTATTAATATAAAATCTTTTAAAAATGTTACAGTTTGAGATGAAACAAAAACATTGACTTCTTTGTTCAGTAAATAATCCACTTCGTTGAAACCTTTTGTTGCTCTTAAATTCCCATCCTCATCACCATTTCTTCTTCAAATGACATTAATTTTACAGCTGTACAATGTTGACTTTTTTTCCGAAGTATATCTAAAATTGAAAATGCAACCTGATCCGAGTTAACATACCAAAGGCGGTTTATCATTTTAGCGAGTACTTTGTCTGCAACCTATTTATTAATTTTTCTGTAGTGAACAATTGATTTTATTATTTGCAGGTCTTGGATTGGTCCAAAGTGGGAGTTGGGAGTATTGAAGAATGCTTTTACATAAATATTGGTTAGAAATAAGCAAAGGTCTCCAATACCTTCTTTTACTAAAATTGTTATTGAGAGATTATCTATGACAATATATTTTGAGAGAATAAATGGCTTGTGCCATCCATCTGACATGATTAAAAGCACCAGGGAAAAAAGAAAAAAAACCTTTTGCAGGTTCATTAAAAGTTCATCTTTATTATAAATAATTTAATATCAAAGTTATGATATCCAAGAATTTCACCAGATTTACATATTTAAATCAGGAATGTAAAATATTCATTTGTACACTACTACGTTTGGAAAGCGTTTTATAGGGAATCTAAAAAGTCGTCTACATTTGAAAGGGCTAGCTGAAATATCAGTTTTAATACTTGAATTTTTCAATAATTTGAAGATAATACTTTCTTTAAAACAGCACTTGATGACCAAATGAAGAGGGATAACAATTATAGCACAAAAAGTGTTCTTATTTTGTACCATAAAGTAAAAAGCATTTTAAATAATTAGAATTATTTTTTAAATTTATATTTTATGAAGTTTATTATTTATTATGTGTGCATTGAAATTACTTCAAAATTATCATAAAAAACCGAGCAAATTAATAAATTACATGTTAATAAAAATAAATTTTCAGTGAAACTTTTAAATTCTTTCTTGCTCATAAAAAGTTTGACTACAGAGGGAAAAAATCATAACAAATTCATATCTTAAACGTTTTATGATTCACCGTTTTTTAAAATCATGCAATATTAAATTATGTTTTGGTGATTAATAATCAGAACTCTGACATGACATGAGAAAACGGAATAGATAAAAGAATATAAATAGTATTAAAGTATTATAAGCTGCAGAAGTATCCTAATTAAATAAGACCCACACATTTATTTGTTTATTTGCGCGAAATCATTTTACTTTCACAAGATTAAAGTCTTAATTGTCAATATCAAGATTCTAATGATGTCTTATCTTAAAACTGCATTATGCAGTCATTCAAAGTAATGCATCATATAAAAGTATAACACGCCGAACTGAAAATAATGTAGCTGGGCACGCGCGGAAAACGCTCTTCTTCCAAAATCATTTGGCACCATCCGTCTTTCGCCAAGGTGTTGTATACTTGAGGGTTCGGATATTAGCATCCCGTAGTCGGTAGTCCAAAAGCATAATGATCAAGTTAGAATATGTATGGATTCTCCAGGGTTAAACAAATGTATTAAACGTGAACATTATTCCATTCCAACTCAAGGAAACTTATTTTCACAAGCCGAAGGTAAATTTTTCTCAGTTCTTGATGCCTCTTTAGCTTTTTCACGAATATCATTAGATAAGAATTCAAATCTGCACAATCGCTACACCTTTCGGCAGGTATAAGTTTTGTCGCTTGTCCTATTGTTTATCTTAGCTCGCCAGAAGTATATTAAAAAACAATAAACAGTATTTTCGTATATTTAGATTGTACACTTATACAGGGTGTCCAACGGCTAATTCCTAAAGCTAGTCATAGACATCAGTTCCAATTACAAAAATGTTTTAAATGAGGTAAAGAAGTATTTGTAAAGCGATATGGGTTCGTAAAAATATTTCTTTAAAAATTACAAAATTTAAATTTTTATACAGTTTTCGGCTACTATAAGTTATATTTAGTAAAAATATCCTATTACTCTAAAAAGTAATACAAAAAAAAAAAAAAAAAAAAAAAAAAAAGCCCCATTCTTGTACAATTAAAACTGACCGAGTAAAACTAGTTTAAAGACGTCAGATATGTACAAAAATAATAATAGTTTTGAGTAAAATTAACATAACAGTACAAATTTGAAATCTATTTCCATTCTGACATATTGAAGCAAAATATACAATTTGCTCTGAATATATAAGGGAAAAAAAATAACAGAATTTTTGTTGAATGAAGTGATGTAAAGCAACAATCTCTTCTTTACAAAATAAAACGTATGTTAAAATACAATTTATTATTTTAACCAATCTGAAAATTAATTAATAAAAATTAACACTATCGTAATACTTCTACGATGTAACTACATTCAGTTAAAGTGCAGATACACGCGAAATAAATTCTCCTAATACTTTAAGCACTTTGTGTGCTATCCGTCGAAGCATGGTCCAACTCATCTATGTTCAGATACAAAAAAATTGGTGTAAGTCATGCAATTCAAAGTTTCATAACTCGGTCAATTTTAGTTTTAGATGAATGGAACCTTTTTTTTTTTTTTGTATTACATGTTTGTGTAATAGGAAATTTTTACTAAATCAAGTAGAACCTCTTTTATCCGAAACTCTTTTAACCGAAATCCATTTTTAAAGTTGCTTTCTGGTTTTTTGTTTGTTTGTTTGTTTGTTTTTTTTACTATTACATTTCTTGTGTGCAAAATCCCTTTTGAAAGCTTTTTTCTTTTTTTCTTTTTTTTTTTTTTTTAAACTATCATATTCTTTGTGTGCAAGAGTCCTTTCCGAACTACGAGTACATATAAATATTTTCGATTCCCTTTCTTAGAGTTCCTTTGAATTTAACTCGAACTCCCGTAAGATGAGGAGTGGGACGAAGAAAACGAACAAAATAGCAATTCTGATTAATATTTTGCAAAAGGTTTGGCATATCTAGAGTAGCAGAAAAACTGTGATACTAGTGAACTAATAATACTAGGTTGAGCAAAAAGTTCTGGGAAATTTGTGAAAGTTGCGTTGTTATGCGCAAATTAACAACAAAAGCAACAAGGACTATTCTCAAAGTAGAGACCATCATAGTCTACGACTTTATGCCATCGTTCTGTCAGATTCCGGGTTTGCTGGAAGTACCATGGCAACTCCTTCGAATCAAAAAACTCTTGACATGCTTCTTCAACTTCATTAAAGGATTCAAATCAACGACCCTGGAAAAAGTGTTGCATTGATCGAAAGAGACCATAATCGAATTCCTGAGGATTATAGATATACCACTAGTACTCATATATGGGACATTCTCACAATCTTTTGACTTTCATGTCCCTGAATAATAATTTTTATTTTAGTACATTTTCTTGTGTGTGTTTTTTTTTTTTTTTTAATTTCATATACTGGGGAACATCCCATTGCATGATTGCATAACAATATTAACGAGATAAGTTTTGGACGATGTTGGGGGTCCAAATACCAGGAAAACTCATCTACCGTACCGTGTCCCTGATGCTGATTTTTAAGTTTGGAGCTGTCTGTATAAAAAATTTTCAGTAAAAGTAATTCGATGTAATTTTTTTCCGAAACTGGGATAATTGTTTTATATAAATATGTAGCAAAAAATTAACCTGCACACATTTTTACGGTTGATATTATTTTTTCAACTCTGTCCCTGGGTTTTTCATCCTTACCGTCCCTCTTGCTAAACCTATACAGAAAATCACTTCAGATGCAGCCACAGAATTTTTTTCAAGTTTTTTCTCATGTAAGAAGTACGCTAGAGAAAGAATGTCTAAAATTCTTTGACAGGAAATTTACTGCAGAATTTAAATCAGCATTTAAATATCAATTTCAAGATCTTGCCTTTATTGGTAGTCTTACCGTCTCCAAGGTTTATTCCTGCACTTTTCGAGGTAAATTAAAAAAATAATAATAATTTAATTTAATGTTAACAACTGTTTCTAAAAATCAATGAACATTGTGGCTATCACTTAGTCTTAACATGATTTTCCTACAAATAGGTGGTAATTTTCCTTACCTTTCCATCCTTACCGCCTCTTTTTTTACCATTTTGTCCCTTTTTTCTATACCATCCTCTTTTTTTACTCTACCGTCCCTTCTTTAACACCCCTTTAAGAAAATGTTATACAAAAATTCTGTATTAAAAGTACTACATTTTTATTATTTCTTATTTGAATCTCCTGTGGGTACTATGCAAATTCATTATAAGTAAAAATTTAGAAGAAAATAAACAGTTATAGAGGTAAGACGGTAAGGAAAATTAAACTCTCAAATTTAACTTAAACCTCAGTTAAATAAAAAAAAAATTTCGCTGCTGACCCTTTTGTCTTTATTTTGAATCATTAAGGCATTCGTCTATCAGATTAAAATGTTATTTTAGCAAGTTTAATTTCGCCAGATTTTTTCCCCCAAAAGTCAAAAGATTGTGAGAATGCCCCATATACGATACAAATTCTGGTAACTATTAAATTAAAATTTTCCCAAAACTTTTTGCTCAACCTAATATTAAAAAACTCCGTAATAGAACTTCAAAGCAAAGCAAAGGAAATCAAAACTGCGACAAACAAAACATTTTTTCAAACTTTTATGATATATGTAAAAAGTACTTAATTTTAAAATTGAAATTAAGGTAATTTATTCTGGTTTCTATTTTGCTATTGTTTTATTTTTATTAAGCACTTGCTACTGTAATAAGAAATATTGCAAATATTTCTCCTTAATCTTAAAATTAAAGCATTCTCGATCATCCGAAAATTTCGATTTTCCGAAAGATGGTCGGGCCCAATTACTTCGGATAATCGAGGTTCTACTGTATAACTTATAGGAACGGAGATTGTATAAAAATTTAAATTTCGTAACTTTTTAACAAATGTTTTTGTTAATCAAAACGACTTTTAAAGTAATTTTTTACCTCATTTAAAACATTTTTGTAATTGGAAATACACTGGTGTCCAAAATTAAGGACCTATCACAAAATGCTAATTTTCAAGTACGCGAATACTCAAAAGGAAATAATATAATTCGAATAATTACTATCTGTACAGCACAGCTAGTCCATATAACATCTCATTCATGCCACACATGGTCACAAGTGCCACAGTCAATACGGTGAAGCAAAAAAAAAAAAAAAAAAAAAGAAACAGGAAATTCCATACATCTCATTATGAGTCTCAAACGATCACTATATGTGACTCCAATGAGACGTCACTGTGACTGCTGCTTTGTGACGATTTACCATGTAACTTTACAATGTAGTTACATTGTGACTCTCATGTGACTGTCATCTGCAGACTCAATTTCAAAGTCATCGTGAACGCTGCATTGTGATAAGTTACCAAATAATGTCACATTAAAGTCACATGATGACTTTCAGGTGACAGGGAGACTACTGTGAAGTCATCATTGTGCTCTTTTGTAAAAAGTCACCATGTAACTATAATGCGATATTATTTGGTGACTTATCACAATGCAACATTCATGATGACTTTGCAATTGAGTCTAAAAATGACAGTCACATGAGAGTCACAATGGAACTACATTGTAAAGTCACCTGGTGACTCGTCACAAAGCAGCAGTGACATTCGTGTCTCGGTGGAGTCACATATAGTGACCATTTGAGACTCATAATGAGACGCGTGGAATTTCCTATTTTTTTGCTTCACCGTAGTGACTGTGACACTTGTGACCATGTGCGACATGAATGAGATGCTATATGGACTAGCTGTGCTGTAGGAATAATAATTATTTGAATTATATTATTTCCTTTTGAATATTCGCTTACTTAAAAATAAGCATTTTGTGACTGGTCCTTAATTTTGGACACCAGTGTATATGTCTATGACTAACGGTTTAGAAATTAGCTATTGGAGACCGTTAAGAGTGGACACCCTATATATAGAGCCAAATATAGATGACATGCTAGTTTGTGAAATTACAGAAGCCGACCATGATAGAAGACTTCAGGCTGTCTTGAAAAGATCTAAAGACTCGGGATTAAAACTCTCGTCAGCTAAAAGTGAATTAAAATGAAAAACTGTAAAATATTTTGTTGTCTAATAAAAGAATTTGGTAAATAATGAAAAGGAGGTGAAAAGCGTGGATTTTAAAGCTCCAACTAATAAATATGAATTACAAAGATTTTTAGGCATGATTACATATTCAATGAAATTCATTCAGAATTTATCAGGTGGAACGGGAATTTTAAGGAAGCTCTTATTCAAGGAAAATGAGTATATCTAAATAACAAAAAGCATTTGAAAACTTAAAGAGGCATGTAATTAATTCACCTGTTGTGCCCTATTTTAATCCTCATTTGAAATTCATAGTATATATCGACTCTAGTTAATACGGACTTGATGATGTTTTATTTCAAGGAGAACATCGTATTATGTTACGCTGTGCCGTTACTGATACTCAACAAAAGATACAGCCAAATGGAGAAATGTTCGACCGAAACCGAATTTCGGCCGAAAATGATACTGTTTTTAAAATATATTTAAAGTAATTAATACATACACACATATATAATTAATAATTAATTCTACGTATAAAGAAACATTTCTCTGACAAACACACTTGCGTATACAGTGTTATTCATAAACATCGAAACAATAGCCTATTTCCTTAAATATTGCCTCTAGGCACATACTTTCAATTGCAAAGTTTCATTAAAAAAAAAAAGGTGCAAAATTTGATGAGATAAGTTGCTACTCCATGGGGAGTGGGGGTTCTGTTTGAGAAAATTCAAAAACTAATTTTTTATATGGCCCCCGCACGGTAAAATTTCCAATTAGGAAAAATTTCCTTATCCATTCCTGAATTAAACATAAGAAATTCTATCTTGATATCTGAAAAATTCACAGAGATATGTCCGTTTAAATAATTCGTCAGGTTTTAATGGATTAGACACAAATTGAAAGGCGTGTAATTCAAGAAACAATGTTACTTTAAGGGGTTCGGGAAACATTTAAAAAATATATTTATTGAGTTAGAATTTTTAATTATTATTTTTGTTAGTGATGGTTATCCATATAATTTGCAAACAAAATCATATCCTAGAAAAGTTCTCATAAAGTTGAAAAAAAAAAAAAAATATTATTATTATATATATTTTTTTTTTTTTTTTTTTTTTTAAGGCGTCTCAAGGACTCTTAAAGCTTTAAAACTTTCGAAATTTTAAATTTTTTAGATGTTAAACTTCTATTTTTTCTGAACATTTTGATATAATTCTTATCGTCAAATTCCAATTAGAACAGAAGTTATGGCTTTTAGAATTATACCCTCTCAGTAGCTGAAGCGGTGTTTCCGAATCTTTGAAGTTGTTTTTCTCCAAATGACAGTTTCGGGCATAACGCGCACGATTTCTCAAAAACTTCTGAATATTTTCTCATGAAATTTTCAAAATATATGTTTTATGTTAGTCTGTATAAACTGAACCTAAAATTTCTTTTTTATTGTAAAAATAAAATATTTTTTTAGGTGATTATATTGATGAAATTTTCTAAATTTTGCATTAGCTGAATGCAACTTTGTATTAAAAATATAAAAATGCTTTAAATACAAATTTATTTAGGTTCAGTGTAATTATTACAATCTGAAGTATAAGTACGTACCAAAATTTTCATTCTAGTTGCAAAATTTATTTTGTAATCGCGCACGTAAGCTGTTATGCTGATTTTCTTCTCGTCAAATATCTGACAGTTTAGAGCACCCTGTAAATTCTAATTCTTCATCTTGCAATTTTTTAAATATTTGAACTGAAAAAACATACTTATATCTTTCAATCTCAATTAAAATTGTGTCTTAAAATCAAATACATTTTAATTTATTGAATGTTGAAAATGGTCTTTTTTTTCATTTTTTCTAATTTTAAGAGTCCTGAGACCCCTTGTGGAGAAATTTAAAATATAACTCGAAATATTATTTGTCGAATTTCAAAATTTTTTCCTTTAATTAAAGAGGAAAATATAATTAAAATTTTGTTTAAGTATTTTTTTAAAATATTAATTAAAAAATATTTTAAATATAAATTTAAAAAATGATGTTACTTATTTTTAAAAAGTCCTATTTTCAAAAGTAATTTTTTTTTTCAAATTTGCCGAAACAAAATTAATGTAAAATAATCCAAAAAGACATGTCCCAGGTTTTCACCATTTATCTTTAACAATTCTTGGCATATAATAATTTAAAGACGAGAAATGGCGAAAACTCCAGCATGCAGAAAAATGCATTTAAAGTTTTAAACGAAGATTGACTCCTACTAATAATGATAAATAAAATGTTTAAATTCCTTTTAAAAGATTACAGGTGAGTAAGTAACTCCTTCCTTCCGATTCAGTTTAACTTTTGCCCTTTCCACTTGCTTTCTGTACTATTTAACCCCTTAACGGTCGCATTAAATTACGGTTTAAAAATTCAAATTGTTTATTGACACCGCTTTTTTGAAAAAGAAATATTCACATTATTTAATGACAGGTAAAATGTTACCATAATAAAGCCAATTACACGATTTTATAAAACTGGTGGGAATCAAACAAAAAATAATAAAATGAATAAAAGACACAGCCCGTGAAAATCACGGGAGCGAGAATTAACGGGTTAAATGTACGTCAGTTGATTTAAAAGAAGGTTTTTTCTAACAAACCGATTTCGAGTTTTTTCATAATTTTAGTCCTCGCAACTTCAGATTTTTTTTATCGGCTCGGCCGAGGGCGTTAAAAAAGTCTTTATTCTGCCGGCTCGGCCCGTTTGAAAATTTAGCTTAATTTTGTTGGCCAACCGCGCGGGCCGGACCGGGCCTGGTCTTCACTCTTTTCGGGCCCGGACTATACTTTTTTCTGAAGGATCCGCGGGGCCGGGCCTAACGTATTTTTTCCTTACCAAGCCGAGACTGTCTTCCTTCATCCTAGGTCTGCCCGGGTCAAAATTTTCAGTCCCGGTCTCGACACAACCCGTATCAAAATCATTGTCCCTGAGTGAGTGGCCTGGTCCGAGCAAAAATCAGTAAAATTTGGCTCGGCCCAAAGGAAAATATATACACATATATATATATTTTTTAAATCGTCATTATTTTACAATTAAACTTTAAACTTTAATCTTTTAAAAGGATAGGAGATTTCTAGACAATGAAATTGAAATACAGTAAAACCCGTAAAAAGAACCTGCCTATGACGGAATCCTCTTTTAAGCGGAAAAATGCGTTGATCCATGCAAAATGAATATAATAATACGTGAGAAAAGAATAGAATACATTTAGACCTGCTAAGAAGGTAACTTGCCTATAACGCATTTTTTCTTCTCTATGGGATTCCGTCTTAGAAGATTTTACTGTATAGCATTTTTCAAACTCTCAAATACATGGAATATGGATTAACGATATTAATGATAACTGAAACATTTACATACAAATAGAGATTCATTAAAAAAAAAAATAATAAATAAATAAATATCACAGCCTAGGGCGCTTCTTTAAAAATGAAGATTATAAACATGGGGAAAAAAAAAGCTAAAATATGTATTTTTGGTCAGAACTCTTCGTACGAAACAACTTTTAACCACATCGACGGAAAAAACTACGTTTTGTAGAAATTCAATCGTGCCGAGCCGAGATTTTAACTTTTTTCGAGGCCAGGCTGAACTTTTCCCCATGGGTTGGACCGGACCTGAAATTTCGGCCCATGCAGACCTCCAACATATTTTGAAAGCAAGTTTAACGTTAAATCTATACGCTGCTATTTTATTTCCAAAGAACAGGCACTGCCTTAAATCGACTTTTAATAATGTATAATTTGTGGATGATCCCTATCTTGCATTCCAAATGCGTCAATATCACGTCGCTCAGTGGTGTAAGTAACGAATTTTGGATTTCAATATCTCCGTGAGTTTTTCAGATATCGTGATGAATTTTTTTGTGTTTAATTCAGGAATGGATAAGGAAAAAATTCCTAATTGGAAATTTTACTCTACGGGTGCCTTATAAAAGTTTAGTTTTATTTATATTTTATTGTTTTACTTATTGATTGATGAATGTTTTCATTTCGTTATGGAATATAAGCTGGAAATAAATGATGAACTATTTATATTAATTTAAGTGCAAAGCGATTTATCTATTGTAATCGTCTGCACGCTGTAGAAATAGATTCGAAAAAAATTCATGCTTGAAAATTATTTTAAAAACAATAAAAAATGCGTAAATTGTGATGCAGTTTTCAAACAAATTGTAATATAGTTTTTAAACAAATTGCATTTGAAAGTACATATTTTTCTCTATCTGACCGTGTAAAAAATAAAAATGTACGGTATTTAGAAGTTTAAAAAATTGGAATAAAAGTTAATAAAAGTTAAATTCTGTTTGTTGCCACCGTCAAAATGACGTCAGCGTTGCGCACAGGCACGTTTGCCCTTTATAGACCGAGAGCCGGCAGCACAGACAATTACCTCATCGAGTTCACGGCTGAAATTCAAGAATTAGTTAAAACTCGATCCGCATATTAAAACGCAATCGGTCTGACAAGTCATATCATGGTGGAAAACACTCGAAAACCCGACTTTAGCGGTTGATTCGTAGGTTTACCATTGTGTTTTCCTGCTCCCAGTCCTGCATGTTTTCTTATCTTTGGGTGCAGGAAAACACAATGGTAAACCTACGAGTCAACCGCTAAAATCGGGCTTTCAGGTGTTTTGCACCATGATATGACTTGTCAGACAGACCGATTGCGTTTTAATGTGCGAATCGAGTTTTAACTAATTCAGGAATTTCAGCCGTGTACTCGATGAGGTGATTGTCTGAGCTGCCGCCTTTCGGTCTATTATAGATAGATGATGTATTTTATAGCTTTCCCTAACTGAGCACCTCGAAATGCACGAGATTTTATTCAGTGCAATCAAGAATACCTGTATTATTTTCACAAATAGATGATTTTTTTTTTTTTTTTTTTTTCAGATACTGTTTTTTAAAGTGCAGGCAACAACAACAAAAAAAGATGTATTTTATGATGAATTGTCTTATTTCACTCCTCCCCCCCCCCCCCCACCCCCATACACACACCATCACCTCTTTCTGCTATCGTATCGATAACAGGAAGCCATTATGTCACGCAAAAAGTGAAAATATTGACAACTTCAGGAAAGGATATCATCAAAACGCATTCCACGAACGTCATTTCTATCAAAATGCGCCGATAATGACAAAGTTTTGACGAGAAGGAAGAAGGTGTTCTACGCTTGAGGACAATTTAATCCCATTTTACGACGCAGATGCAACGTGGGTGAATATCATCATCTCCGTTTTCTTAGATAGTCGATTTTTTACTATTATTTACTCACTGGCATCGCCGTTGTTATCATAAAGACTAAGGTGCACTAAGAATTTCATAATTTTGTACTTCCGCGTTTTTTTAAGGTCGCGAAATCTATATCTCCAGATAAATTTCACTTTTCCCATCTGTGCGACATTCTTTCATCCATTCGTAAAGAAAACAAACAAACAATAAAGAAAGATTAATTGTTTGGATTTTTTATGCGATAAACTAGAAACAAAATATAAAATTTTTATGATAGTTTTTTATGGAAGTGGAGTCATAATGTACACTGCAAATCTTTATACACTTTTCAGAACACTTTTTAGAACACTTATTTTGTCACCTTTTTTAGAATACTTTTGAGAACACTCATTTTTTCAGCATTCTTTCTAGAGCACTTTTTGGAACGCGTGATTTCAGAAGTGTGCTCAAATGTATTTTCAGTTTGTTCTCAAATATGTTCCCAAATTTAGATTTAACAAATATCCTGAGCAGAACACTTTCGGAACACTTGCTTTATAGCGGAGCATATCCGGAACACATTAAGGTAACTGGAACACCTTTTTTGAACCAAAATGTTCCAAGTGTGTTCTCAATGTATGCTGGGTATTTGCAGTGTATGACTATAAATATTAAAATACAAATATCTGCCCATATGAAGAGTAAATTCCGGATACTGTTAATTAAGAGTCTCATAAAAGCACATCTATTCATATATGACTGTTACAATTGCTTACCATGAGTAGTCCAAACATCTTATGCAGACAGATATCTCTACCAGTGATGAATTCAGAGGATAGTGTGGTGGGGGGGGGGGGGGTGATTGCCTCTTGAAACATCGAAATGTCCCTCTTCCCGGAAAGTCTAGAATATTGTTCTTAAATATCGGTTAGAATTGCTGATCCCCGTCTTCTAAATTTCATGTCCCCCCCCCCCCACACACACACACATACAACCCAGAGCTGCTGAAATTCCTTCCGGCGAAAAGTAAATTCAACACAGATCACTATATATATAAAAATAAAATGTCTGTGCGTGTCTGTCTGTCATTCTATAGAAAAACAACTGCACTTAGAGTTACCGAATTTGGGCACGAAGTTACCCTTAGACCCGAATTTATGCACTTCTAGCCCATTACTATGTGTGTGATAATTTATATAGAACAAATAAGGTTAGTTGGGGTAACTTGACCCACGAGGTAACTGGGCCATAGGCTATTTTATAAAAAACTGTTGATGTTTTTTAAGTTTTAGCTTTTGTGAACAATGCACCTTAATCTTTACTTCCTAAAACAACGTGTGCCAACTCAATCATATATTATTAAGAATCTATACATATTTAATTCATGTTTCAAATGTAAGCCCGGTTTCCCAGTTACCCCATAAATATTTCAAAAATGGGGTAACTGGACCATGCTGGATCCAGTTATCCCAATAGTTATGAATAATTTTTTGAGTTTCTCTTACTACAGGAAATAAATTTCTCTATTGCTTTTTGCTCACAATAAAGAAAATTATAGAATAACTTATTAAAATTACGTAATAAAATAAAAAAAAAAGCATATTGGGTGGTATCAAACCAAATTTCTTGACCCTTGAGAGGCGGTGATACCGTTATGGCATCACATAATTTTAATCCCTAATTGCCACATTGGCACTGGAATTTTATAATGAAAATTTCACCTTCATTAAGTACGCGAGAATATACTTTTACTTGTTTACAAATAGATTCTCTTGTAAATACCGGTGTCATTAAATTATTTCAACATTTTACGAATGCAAGTACCTTGCTCCTGAAAGCGAGATAGTCAAACCTTGAAATTAGTGATGGGCGATAACGAGATGTTTTTCTCGATTTTCTCGATTGTATGGACATCTCGATATTTTTCGATTGTATAAATTTTTTCTCGATGACTACAGTTTGCAAATTTCTTTTATAAATCATATATTATGTATTATATACGTCATACATTTATCAAGAATCGTCTGCGGGTGAACTGGAATGAGTCGATGTTAATAAAGACTAGGTGACTTCGACCGCTAGCGGGCCCCTCCTTTAATCGGGGCCCCTAATTTATACGTAATCTTGTAATATGAAATCACGAACAGGTTACCCGCTATATACGGCACTGATATATGATAGCAGGCGGGTGTGGTGTGCATGCACTACAAAATCTTGTAAAAAATATAATATCGAAACGAATGAACATCGGACCAGATCTCTTGGGGGAGGGGTCAAAGCGAGCGGAGGGGCACAGCAGCTGCATAATATGATTAAGTCGACACAGGTCTTTAGGCCTTTCCAACCATATGTCACATGAGAAGTCTGGATCTGAATTTATAAAAATGCCCTCCCCGTGGGGGGGAAAGGGGGGAGGGGTGCGGGAGGTGGATAACATGAGTAAGTGGTCATAAGCCTTTCCAACAATATGTCACATGAGGGGTCTCGGCTAAATTTAGAAAAACACCCCCGTGGGGGAAAAGTGGGGGGGGGGGCGGTCACCGGAGGTGCATTACATCAATAAGTAGTCACAGACCTTTCCAACGATATCTCACATGTGGGGTCTTGGCTAAATTTGGAAAAGTGTCCACCGGGGGGGGGGGGTTCAAAATGGGGGGATGGACACCGGAGGAGCATAACATCAATAAGTAGTCACAGACCTTTCCAACGATATCTCACATGAGGGGTCTTGGCTAAATTTGAAAAAGTGTCCCCCGGGAGGGACAAATTGGGGGAGACTGTCACCGGAGGTGCATAACATCAATAAATAGTCACAGACCTTTCCAACGATATCTCACATGAGGGGTGTTGGCTAAATTTGGAAAAGTGCCCCCGCGGGGGGGGGGGGCAAAGTGGTGGTGGGGACACCGTAGGTACATAACATCAATAAGTAGTCACAGACCTTTCCAACGATATCTCACACGAGGGGTCTTGACTAAATTTGAAAAAGTGTCCCCCAGGGGGGGCAGAGTGGGGGGACTGTCACCGGAAGTGCATAACATCAATAAGTAGTCACAGACCTTTTCAACGATATCTCATAAGAGGGGTACTGACTAAATTTGGAAAAGTGTCCTCCGGGGGGGGGGAAAGTGGAGGGGGGCGGCCACCGGAAGTGCATAGCACTAATAAGTAGTCACAAACCTTTCTAACGATATGTCACATGAGGGGTCTTGGCTAAATTTGGAAAAGTGTCCTGAAATTTCATATATTATAAATAATATTTAGCAGAGGGCTCCATAAAAAAATCCGATCTAAAATGATAAAAGCGGAAAAAACCACCCTCGCAGTGGGGCCAAATTGGGGAGGGGAGGAAGAAAGTCTCATAATATGAAAGAGTCATCCGAGAGCTTACCGATGACATATCACATGACTGGTCCAAAAAAAGTTTGAAAATTACTCCCCCTCTCTCCCCCCGTGAGCCCACTCTTTCACCCCAGAATTCACACAGCCGCCACTTTAAAACTTTTATGTTCAATAAATAATATTTACCGGAAGACTGCATAAAAAACCCATATTTAAAGTGATATTTAAATTTATTATAGAAATCGGCTACGGTTTTAAAAATTTGTTCGCCCCTTCCCCACCCCCCTTTGAGCGAAGAAAGGTTCATAGTATGAAGAAGTGGTCAAAGGGCTTTTCGATTATATGCCACAGGAAGGGTTCGGTAAAATTTTTAAAATTGCACCCCATGAGTCCACTCTCACGTCCTCCTCCCTCGAAA
This sequence comes from Maratus speciosus, assembly GCA_963932465.1. Classification (NCBI taxonomy): domain Eukaryota; kingdom Metazoa; phylum Arthropoda; class Arachnida; order Araneae; family Salticidae; genus Maratus; species Maratus speciosus. Next base: position 501,977,163 of record OZ010792.1, read on the forward strand.
TCACCCGATCCACCTTCCTCTTTGAAAATTTTATATTTAATAAATAATTTTTGTCGGAGGGTTCCAGGTATGTGACATCTTGGTAAGGCTAAAATAAGAGAAACTTTGAAAATTAAAGCTTCATTTCACAGCTCATTGTCATGCCTTTTTCCCTACCTCATCCCTTGGTACTCTCGATAAATTTTCTTACTTTTCTTCTCTGCCGAGGACGAGAGAAATCCTCGAAAAGCTTCTCATAGCGAAATGTTGAAAAGCGCGAGAGAAATCCTCGAAAGGCTTTTCATTGGGAGATTTCGAAAAGGACGAGAGTAACAAGCGAGAGGCTTCCCATCGGGAAAGGTTGAAAAGGGCGAGAGGAAAATCTCGAGAGACTTCCCATCCCGAAAGGTTTAAAACCGCGAGAGCACCAACCATCGAGCAGCTTGCCATCTGGAAGCGTCGAAATGCTGGAAAAATCATCGAGATGAGATTTTCCGAAATGCGAGATGGAAATGAAGCTTTCAGAGTCAAACTTACCGCATTTCTGGTTTAAGTCATAATTTCTCAAAGGAGTCCATCTGCTTATCCAATCTCTTTTTAGCTCACAGGCTATCTAAGCCTGAGAGCTAATGTACCCGTCGGTTCTGTGTGTATGCATGTACTGTACGTACGTACGTACGTATGTATGTACGTAACGCGATAACTCTTGATTAAAATGTACGATTTGCTTCAATTTTTTTTATGTTCATTCTGATAAGGCGTTCCGCTGTTTAGTTTTGACGGTTCATTGGTTAAGGATAAAGGGAGAGAAGGGGGGCTGGTCCCCACCCCCTCCTTAATTTAGATAAATAGGTTTTTCATGCAGAATTCTTCGATTTGCTCCAAATTTCGTATACCGGTTTATTATGTTAAGGAGCTTCCCTGATTAAACTTGGAGGTTCATTAGTTAAGTATGAAGGGGGGAAAGGGGGATAGACCCCCTCCTTAATTTAGATAAATGGGTTTTTCATGCAGAATTATTCGATTTGCTCCAAATTTGGTATACCGGTTCATTATGTTAAGAAGTTGCCTTGATTAGATTTGGAGGTTTACGGGTTAAGTATAAAGGGGGAGAAGGGGGCTAGACCCCCCCCCCCCTTAATTTAAATAAATGGGCTTTTCATGCAGAATTATTTGATTTGCTCATAATTTGGTATACCGGTTTATTATGTTAAGGAGCTTCCCTGATTAAACTTGGAAGTTCATTGGTTAAGGATAAAGGGGGAGAAGGGGGGGCTGGTCCGCCCCCCCCCTTAATTTAGATAAATGGGTTTTTCATGCAGAATTATTCGATTTGTTCCAAATTTGGTATACCGGTTTATTACGTTAAGAAGTTGCCTTGATTAGATTTGGAGGTTTACGGGTTAAGTATAAAGGGGGAGAAGGGGGGCTGGTCCCCCCTTAATTTAGATAAATGGGCTTTTCATGCAGAATTATTTGATTTGCTCCAAATTTGGTATACCGGTTTATTATGTTAAGGAGCTTCCCTGATTAAACTTGGAAGTTCATTGGTTAAGGATAAAGGGGGAGAAGGGGGGCTGGTCCCCCACTTAATTTAGATAAATGGGTTTTTCATGCAGAATTACTCGATTTGTTCCAAATTTGGTATACCGATTTATTATGTTAAGGAGCTTCCCTGATTAAACTTGGAGGTTCATTAGTTAAGTATAAAGGGGGAAAGGGGGGTAGACCCCCTCCTTAATTTAGATAAATGGGTTTTTCATGCAGAATTATTTGATTTGCTCCAAATTTGGGATACCAGTTTATTATGTTAAGAAGCTGCCTTGATTAGATTTGGAGGTTTATGGGTTAAGTATAAAGGGGAGGGGTTAGTCTCCCCTTAATTTAGATAAAAGGGTTTTTCATGCAGAATTATTGGATTTGCTTCAAATTTAATATACAGATTTATTCCGATATGGCGCTTCCTTCATTAGATTTGGAGGTTCATTGGTTAAGTATACAAGGGCGAAAAGGGGGCAAGTCCCCTTAATTTAGATAAATGGATTTTCATGGAGAATTATTCAATTTACTTGAATTTTTTTTCTATGTTTGTTCTGATAAGGAGCTTTCCTGATTAGATTTGGAGGTTCATTAGTTAAGTATAAAAGGGTTAAAGGGGTTAGACCACCCTTAATTTAGCGATATGTTCCTTTTTTTCATGCAGAATTATCTGATTTGTTTCAAATTTGATATACTGATTTATTATAGTTAAGGAGTTTCCCTGATTAGATTTGGAGGTTCATTGGTTAAGTATAAAAGGGGCAAACGGGGGATATTTCCCTTCATTTATTATTTGAGGGACATTATTCTTTGAAATAAGAGTATAATATACAGTTAGTGCTAATAACCTGTGAGCTCAGTGCCATCAGTTTAACTGGCACTTATCATTTTATTGCTATTAACCGATGTGGGTTATGAAGCATAGTGGTTTATGTATTCAGTTCTGTATAGTCCTAGTTTCAAACTTTACTGTTAAATTTAGTGTCATTTTGCCACGAATTTTCAATGTTTCTCTTATTTTAGCTCTGCCAAGCTGCCCCATACCTGGAGACTCAGATAAATACTATTTATTAAATATAAAAAGTTCAAAGAGGAAGGTGAGTGAATTCTGGGGTGCGCGAGAGTGCACAAAGGGAGGGGTGCGGGTAATTTTCAAACTTTTACCAAACCTCTCCTTGACATATCATCGGAAAGTCCTTTCACCACTCTTTCATATTACGAACCTTTCTCCTCCCAGAGTTGAATTCCGGAAGGGGTTCGGGGGGGGGGGGGAGCGGTGCGGGGGTGACTTTTTTTTTAATTGTGGAGATTTCTACAATAAATATCATTAAATGAGGTTTTTTAATGGAGCTCTCCGATAAATATTATTTATTAAATATAAAATTTTAAAAGTGGGGCTGCGTGATTTCCGGGTATATTCTAGGATAAAAGAGGGAACCCACGTGGGAGGGGTAGATTTCAAACTTTTTTTGGACCAGTCATTTGATCTATCATCGGAAAGTTTTCGGTTATCATCGCAAAGTTACTCTTTCATATTATGAACCTTTCTTCTTCCTTCCTTAGTTTGGCGCCCCGAGAGAGGCACTTTTCGAACTTTTTTGAAATCGTAGCGTTTTTAAACATTTTAGATCGGATTTTTTTACGGAGCCCTCCGATAAATAATTTTTAATATATGAAAATTTCAAAGAGAAGGATGGGCAGGGTATATTTCGGGGGGGGGGGGGGGGCACGATAATTGGAATCCTGGGAGTTGGGACTCTTTTCTATCTTTTGCTGACACCCCTCATGTGATATATCATTGGAAAGCTCTGTGACTACTATTTCATTTTATATATCGCCCGCGCCCCTCCCCTTACTTTGCCCCCGAGCGGGGGCACTTTACTAAATTTAGCCGACACCCCTCATGTGCCATATCGTTGGAAAGTCCTGTGACCACTTATTCATATTATGCACTTTCCTTGCCCCTCCCTCCTACTTTGCTCCCCGCGGGAGTGCGTTTAATGTATTCCAGTCGAAGACTTTATAAAAATGGGGAAATTAAAGATCCAATCTCAAATGACGTAGAAAAATCAATAAAAAATTTTGATCCCTTTTATCATCCTTTAGTTCATATTTTTGCCACTAGGGGGTGCTTTTGATTCTTATTTCTTTGGCCATTTTGGTACTAATTGCCGAAAAATTCAAATTTTTGATACTTAAACTCCCCTTACCGCTTCATAGCTACTCGCGTTTTTTCAGCTTTTTTCAACCAGGGGGCACCCTTACAAGACTTTTCCAGTCTTATGGCTCCTTTATAGTTTCCCTTTGGTTTGTTGTTTTTTTATTCCATCTGTTTTCAGTTACCCTATATTTAATAAAATCTGCCTTATATATATGTAAAAACAATGATTTCAATAATCGATTCTAGAACATCTCCTTTGTAGATTCTCGAAAGTAATCGATGACTGTATCGATTGTGTATTTTACGATAACGATTTTTTTCGATTAGTAAATTTTCGAGAATCGCCCATCACTAAGCCCTATCACTACTATGAAATTGTCGGCCAGAATAATAGCTAAGTTTTCCAATAACTGTTTTTAGCTTTTCTCGTTATAATCGATTGTAAAACATCTCGATTGTAGATTCTATGAATTAATCGATGGCTGTATCGATTGTGATTTTTTACGATGACGATTTTTCTCGATTGTCGAATTCTCGAGAATCGCCCATCACTACTTGAAATTGTACGATACTGGGTCGCATCGTTCTATAGGGAAACTTTTATTGTTCCTACCACTATTTTGAAAATAATATCTTCATCGCACCTTTCTTTAGAATATGTTAAATAAAATGATCATGAAGGTAACTCATTAAAGGTTCTGGTAGGAACAATAAAATTTTCCCTATATAATGCGACCCCTGGATACAGATAAAGTACTTACGTACCCGTTTGTTCATAGATTTACCTTTCTATTTTTTTCCTTAAAATACCCATGTGACTTTTATACTTATTACCTATACTAAAGTACATAAGTATTTACTTAATTTTTATGTTTTTGGTATAAATAAATCTAATATTTTGACTTTTAGTGCTTTTTTTAGACACATTGACCGCAAAGGTTTCCCTTACAACGCTCTTTAGTTGATATGTAATTTACATGATCTGCCTGGTTTAAATTTTTTTAAGTTGTTTACACCTTTTCAAACAGGACCTGATATGCCATATGAAAAAAAAAAATAAATAAATAAACGCATGTGGAAAATAGACTCTCTTGGTCCACTTACCCCATTTTTATGGGGCAACTGAACCTATGAGGAAAGAAAGATGAAATATGCATGTTTTTATATTTTTAAATATTAAAATGTAATTTTGAGCATTTCTGTCTGATAGAGGAAACCTAACTGAACACGTTTACAGAAGTTCAGACTTTAATTCAAATGAATATCAGCTTTTTGAAGCTGAATTGTCAGAAGCTCCAGAGTCACATTGTAAAATCACGTCCCAGTTGCCCCAACTTACCTTAAAGGAACTTTATTGTGCAATTCGGTAAAACTGAAAACAGAAAAAAATTAAACACCAATATTGGTTTTAAAACTTTGAAAAGAATTGTTAAAGTTCTGGAATGCAATGTATTTTAAACAAAACTATTTTTCACTATCCCACTCCCCTTAAAAAAAAAAACCCTCTTACCTTCCCATTGCTCGAGGTATCTCAAATAATATCTTCAAGATATGAGTGTGACTCGAAAAATAAAGCATTTAATGGTATGAAAAAAAATTAAAATATCATTCCGGTTCATTATCAAGTTATAATTGATAAAATTTAAATAACTCGAAAAGTAAAAATAGTTTTCTTTTTTAACCCATAAGCATACGCGCCTTATTAGATTTCTTACGGGCTAACCCACACTAAAAAAATTAATGAAAAATTTACATAAGTACTTGTATATATTGATAAAAGGGTATTAAATGTAATTAATATCAATTTTGTGAAATAATTCATGTTTTAAGTTGTAACATAAATCATTTGCATATTTTCTAGAAAAGAAAAGTGATTTTTACTGAAACTGATACAAAATCTGTAAATAAATATAACAAGAAAAAAAATCATGCGTACGTCATAGATTATGAAACACTTTCCAACACTGCCTGAAATCTTTAACAAAACTTCGTTATTTAGGGAAATAAGGTAAATAAGATAACTAAGTAAACATTTAAAAAATTGATTTCAGCAGTTACCGTCCATAGCCAAATATGTATTCCAATTCTTTTGAACAGCCCTGTATTTGATCTGTACGTTGATATATATACTATATAATGGGAAAATTTAGTTTAGCAATAAAACGCATAACAGGTTGAAATTTCTCTTTCAGCAATTTATACTAATAGATGGAAAGATACTTGAATACTTTTGTACAGCCCTGTAGTTTACCTAGTATCTTTATTACACGCCACTATTTAGCTAAAATTTAATTCAAACTAAAACACTCCTAAAACTACTGAAATCACATTTCCAGAAATTATCATCCATAGACGGCATGTATCGAATTCTTTGCATGACCCTGTATATCATTTTATCTATATTCTACAAACATTTAATAAACAATGCAGTTCAGCATAAAAATGCATTACTCATTTAAAAACCACCTTTAAGCAATTTGCGCTCATACCCAGTAACCCTTACGAATTCTTGTGTAGCTTTGTATATAAATTATAGCATTTATAAACACCATATAGTATGCATAAATATAGTGAAACATAAAAGCGCATATCATAATTGAAAATGCATTTCCAGCAATCATCGCTAGTACAGTTCTTCTGATACAATATAGTACCTGAAATCTTTTGTGTGTCCCCGTAAATGCTATGCACTTCGTATTATACATGAAATAACTTATAGTAAACCTCAGCGACGTATAAAAATTTCATTATGCATGAAATAATTTAACATAATTAAAATACGCCGCAAATAATTCCCTCCACCCCTATATCATTATGTAACGGAATTCTTTTGTGTGGCCCTGTAAATGAATAATAACTATTCTTTGCATCGCATATTCTACAGAATGTATATTTTAGTGCACTTCATAAATGCATATTAATTTTGTTATATTTGGATGCGTGTAACATCATTAAAAATCATTTGAAACGATTTTTTCCCATTGGCCGTAATGTAACGGAATACTTTTGTCTGTCCCTGTAGATGAACTAAACATGCTACAAACCAAAAATTTCAGGGCAATCCGAGTATATTTACAAGAGTTAGAGCGCGTACAGTAGACGGCCAGACAAACCTAAGTCATAAACACTTTTCAGACTTTGTTGGAAAGTGTTAACAATGATTATTTTCCCTAAACAGAAGTAGAATTGATGCATTTTATAATATACAACAGTAGATTAGTTTTTAAAACATATTTAGGCAAAAATATAATGGGAGACAAAATGAGGTGAAATTTATCCCATACGTGTGCTTACGTTACAAAAATAGGCGCGTGTGCGTACCGGTTAAGCACGCTTTTATAAGCGTTCAATATTCATCTCAGAAATCATGTCTAATTTCATTACTGTTAGTTCATGTTGTTTTTATTTTAAAACATTTCCGTTACAATACGTGGATTTAGCATTCACCCCGATTTTATTGAAGCGTAAACTTTTGAATTTTTTTTTTCTTTATAAGGTATTGTAACAGGAAAGGGAAAAGCATTATTTAAACTATCTGTTCAGGATTTCTAAACTGTTTTTCCAACGTTCTAAAATGCGAATATGTAATAGGCGCTGGTCCAATACTAAGTATAGATGAACTATTACGTGAAAATATATTTAATTACACGAAATAATGTATACAAATTTGTTATTTACAGTTCGGTACATTGTTCGAAATTAAGTGAATCATCCTGCGAACGCACCATATGTCATCCGCCCAGTGTTTCCAGATAATCAAAAGTAAATTTTTACAAAATATCTGAAATTTCCCCAAATCCGTGGTTTTATTGAAAAAGTCCCCTACTACAAAAAATATTTAACTAATTAAGCTCACAATTTTCACCCAAATCAAACCAAAAAAAAAAAATAATGATAATAATAATAAATAAAAAATCCCCATTTGCAAAGAGAGAGAGAGAAAAAACTAGTCGGATGTACCAATCCCAAAACTTTCTTCTATCTCATACATGTTAATACTTCAAAATCCGCTATCACACTGCCAAAATTAAATGGCAATCTATGCATCTCATGAGGATTCTAACGATATGAAATTCCGTGCGTTAGTTCTTGAGATATGACTGTCGCTGAAATCGTCTAAATTCAGAAAAATGCTGCCTAGCAGCGCCACCTATTGGGTGATTTATATCAAATCCTAATCAGCAACAATTTATGTCAACGTCTGACTGAATCTGAAGTTTGGAGAAAATCCGTACATTAATTTTTGAGATAGAGCAATAACGAAAATCGTGAAAATTCCTGCATAGCAGCGCCACCTATTGGGTGATTAACACCAAAACCTAATTAACAACAACTTGTGTCAACATACAACTAAATCTGAAGTCAGATGAAAATTCATCCATTAGTTCTATTGTGAAAAAGGCAGCAGAGAAGCGCCACCTGTTGGGCGATTTACACCAACACATAATCAGTAGCAAGTCATATCAAGGACTAACTGAATCTGAAGTTTGATGAAAATCCGTGCGTTAGTTCTTAAGACAGAGCTATTGGGGAAATCGTGTAAATCCTGCAAAATTCATCATAACAGCGCCACCTGTTGGGCGATTTACACCAAAACGTAATCATCATCAATTCATATCAAGGACTAACTAAATCTGAAGTTTGATCGAAATCCGTGCATTAGTTCTTGAGATAGAGCTATTGCGAAAATCGTGAAAAATGCAGCATAGCAGCGCCACCTGTTGAGCGATTTACACCAAAAACTAATCAGCATCAATTTGTATTAGGGACTAACTGAATATCAATTTTTATTAAATTCCGTGCATTAGTTCTTGAGATAGAGCGCCCACAAAATTTGTGTCACATACACACAGACAGACAGACAGACTCACAGAGTCACAGACAGACATTTTGTAAAAACATGTTTTTTGGAATCTCTGACCCCTAAAACGTGTAAATCCGTCGAAAACCGGAATTCGAAAATTTTCATGAATCCAATACTTTCTTCTTGTAAAGATAGAAGAAAGTAAAAATAGCGAACTTGCGAGTCAACATTGTTATTGTGATCGATTATTTTCTTAAAGAAAATAACATAATAACATAGATAAATAATAAATTAGAGCTTAAAACATGTGTAAACTGTAAATATCGAGCATGAGGATAATGACTGATAATTGATAAATTTATATTTCCGAATAGAGTTTCATTGTTGCCAGATGAGTCACGTTAAAAGTGAACTTTACAAGCCTCGTAACCTGAAAATGTGAAATAATGAAAAAATTCCGGAAATTTTTTTTCCCCCCAATGATGTTTATATTCCCGAAAAATTTTCCCTAATACTTGTCTCCAAAAAATCTCCTAAAGGTTCAAAATCCCTCAAAATGGGACAAAATCCACAATCTAGCAATGCTGGCCCGCCTGAACCCAGATGCCCAGGTGGGGCCAAATGATGCTCGCATTTTATTTTTTTTAACGAAATTCAACGATTTCTTTACTTTTAGAAGAATTTTTATTTGAATAGGTAATAGAAAGGCATAAAATCGTTAAAAATTGTTTGAATAGGTAATCGAAAGGCATAAAATCGTTAAAAATTGAAAAAGTTACAAAATGGGTAGGCGCAAATTATCAGATATGGAAAAATCCAAATCCAAAGAGCGACGCCGAAATGAAAATCGTCTTGCAAAGCAAAAGTCGAGGTCTTCAACTCATTATGTAGGCCATGAAAATCGAGGTCTTCAACTGATTATGTAGCCCATGAAAATCGATTACAGAATAAAAGAAGAACGCGAAAAAGGAAACAATCTAATGTTTAATCGATTGATAGTAAAAGGCCATGTCTCGAGGGGCTCCAATCCACTAGCCACGGCATTTTACAATCGGTCGATTCTAACCGGGAAAAATTGAGCTCAACGTAGGTAATTTGTCGCAATTTGTGGATGATTCGGTGGAACTGCTTTCGATTTGTAAACTGTTTTTCTTCTCGAAACGGGACTTGGAGAGTTTATCGATGAAGGTTTTGGTCGTCTGAAGTTTGATCTTTGCGATCTGTTGTTGAAGAGGCTGCGACGGAATTTGGTGGACGAAATAAATTCCAAATGGTCGTTGTAATCTGTTAAATTACAATTTTTTTTTAATTATTAGTCTGTAGTTGATAATTCAATTCTGATAATATAAAAATGTTGTATAGTCATTGGAAGTACGCAGTTGTACACAATTTCTAGTACTCCAGCACATCAGGGAGTGGATGAAAAGTAAATTGCAAAATTCCATTTTTACATTACATGAAACAAGTTAAATGTAAAAGCGTGTAGGGTTAAAAAAAAAACGAAACAGAAACGAGGGCGTAAGCAATTCGGTTTATTGACAAGAGCAGTCATGTCCGGTTTTCAGACACAATCGTTAACAGAACATTAACCTAAAAGTTTCTTATCTAATATGTGATTTTAAAAAAGTATATCTTTATTGCACCTATCTTTTTTTTTTTTTTTTTATTTCTTAGAAAGATGAAATTCAAGTCATTGCAAAGCAGCGGCGTAGCTACACATTCATCACTCTGGAGCAAATAAAATTAAGGCTTTCTTTTGTCTCTGGGAAAAGTTCTGACCAAATTTGTTTTCAGTTATAAAAATCCTTTATGTAATTATTTTAATTAAAAACCTTACTTAATTTATTTGAAATTCAAGGATATTTTTAGAATAAGATATTCAGCGTAATAAATTCAAATGAAATAATAAAATAAATTATAATTTTTATTTGTACGGAGTGCCTACTAATATTATAGTTTTATATACTCCTATAAGCCCAATGCAATCTACCCTCTCCTCTCCCCCCAACTTCTGCTGTTTCTTCCAAGGCTAATACAGAATGCTAATAAATAAGCACGCAAGCATAGAGAAAGTTTTAGCTTTAACGGCACATAACTTGTAGAATTTGAATGAAAAGTAAACAGAAAAAAATCACATACATACATACTATATATATCACTACAATCTTATCTACTTCGTTACATATATGCATTATAAATATGACTAAAGGAGGAAAAATGTGTGTTTTTAATCTACATAGTGTCCCTGAACTCATGGGGCTCTTCCAAGGACAATAGAGAGTGCTAATAAATGAGCACGCAAGCATAGAGAAATTTTTAGTTTTAACAGAATATGACTTGTAGAATTTGAATGAAAAGTAAAAAGAAAAAAACATCGCATACATACATATCATACTGTGCTCACATACTATACTCACATACATACTATATACATTACTAAAAAGTTATCTACTTCGTTACATATATGTATTATAAATACGACTAAAGGAGGGAAAAAGCGAGGCTAACGAAAAAGAAAGGCTACCGCGGTGCTTCACACGTATGTTTTTTTACAGACCGCTGGAGTCACGTGATGCTCGAATGCACCAACGCAGGTGTAGGAAAAGAGCAAGACGTCACTCTAGCGGTCTGTAAAAAAAGATATGAGGAATGCACCGCGGTAGCCTGTCTTTCTCGTTAGCCTCGGAAAAAGGGTGCTTTTAATCTGCATGGTGTCCTTGAACTCATGGGACTCTTCCAAGGACAATAGAGAATGCTAATAAATGCGCACGCAAGCATAGAGAAATTTTTAGTTTTAACAGAATATGACTTGTAGAATGTGAATGAAAAGTAAAAAGATAAAAACATCGCATACATACATACATATCATACTATACTCACATACTATACTCACATACATACTATATACATCACTACAATGATATCTACTTCGTTAAATATATGCATTATAAATGACTAAAGGAGGGAAGAAGGGTGTTTTTAATACACATGGTGTCGCTGAACTCATGGGGCTCTTCCAAGGACAATAGAGAATGCTAATAAATGAGCAGGCAAGCATAGAGAAATTTTTAGTTTTAACAGCACATGACTTGTAGAATGTGAATGAAAAGTAAAAAGATAAAAACATCGCATACATACATACATATCATACTATACTCACATACTATACTCACATACATACTATATACATCACTACAATGATATCTACTTCGTTAAATATATGCATTATAAATGACTAAAGGAGGGAAGAAGGGTGTTTTTAATACACATGGTGTCGCTGAACTCATGGGGCTCTTCCAAGGACAATAGAGAATGCTAATAAATGAGCAGGCAAGCATAGAGAAATTTTTAGTTTTAACAGCACATGACTTGTAGAATTTGAATGAAAAGTAAAAAGATAAAAACATCGCATACATACATACATATCATACTATACTCACATACTATACTCACATACATACTATATACATCACTACAATGATATCTACTTCGTTAAATATATGCATTATAAATGACTAAAGGAGGGAAGAAGGGTGTTTTTAATACACATGGTGTCGCTGAACTCATGGGGCTCTTCCAAGGACAATAGAGAATGCTAATAAATGAGCAGGCAAGCATAGAGAAATTTTTAGTTTTAACAGCACATGACTTGTAGAATTTGAATGAAAAGTAAAAAGATAAAAACATCGCATACATACATACATATCATACTATACTCACATACTATACTCACATACATACTATATACATCACTACAATGATATCTACTTCGTTAAATATATGCATTATAAATGACTAAAGGAGGGAAGAAGGGTGTTTTTAATACACATGGTGTCGCTGAACTCATGGGGCTCTTCCAAGGACAATAGAGAATGCTAATAAATGAGCAGGCAAGCATAGAGAAATTTTTAGTTTTAACAGCACATGACTTGTAGAATTTGAATGAAAAGTAAAAAGATAAAAACATCGCATACATACATACATATCATACTATACTCACATACTATACTCACATACATACTATATACATCACTACAATGATATCTACTTCGTTAAATATATGCATTATAAATGACTAAAGGAGGGAAGAAGGGTGTTTTTAATACACATGGTGTCGCTGAACTCATGGGGCTCTTCCAAGGACAATAGAGAATGCTAATAAATGAGCAGGCAAGCATAGAGAAATTTTTAGTTTTAACAGCACATGACTTGTAGAATTTGAATGAAAAGTAAAAAGAAAAAAAAACTCCACTTACATACATAGTATACTATACTCGCATACTATACTTAGATACTATACTCACATGCATACTATATACATCACTACAATGTTATCTACTACGTTACGTATATGCATTATAAATATGACTAAAGGAGGAAAAAAGCGTGTTTTTAATATATATTAACCTTTACAATATAATATTATGTTTTAATTTCACATGTATAATGAATATATAAAATAAGAAATACATATAAATATACATAAATATTTATAATTACATACATAATATATATATATAAATAATACAAATATACTGTTTATAATATAAAAATATCTGTTCATAAAAAATTAAGAACCATCTTTCTCCGCCATCTTGAAAATTTTGGCAAGATGCTAAAACGATCTTTTGGCGCCATTGTGGACTACTTCGCCAATCGCGCCAACCAGAACAGAATACGAAACTCTTCCCATTATATCACTTGATGCAACATAAATAAAGGTAAATGTATGCGCAAAATACTTTCGATTTATTTCTATGAATGACTATTCGATAAATATATATTAGAATTTATGGATATTCTTATTAAATAATATAAACCAGGGCTTAATTTGCGCTGGAGCCTACCGGAGCTCAGCTCCGGTACTTCTTTGTTTTTAGTAAATATTTAAATATTGCTCGGAATTCACCGGAACTCATAAATACAAGGCTCCGGAGCCCAATGCAATAGCGCTTCCGAAAACCCGAAGCCTAAATTATTACCCTTTTATTCCTTCCCATCTCCAAGCTTTTGCATTCCTTTTTATCAAAACAATTACAGTCCAACCTCGTTATACCGACATTCTAATGACCAGAAAAAAGTGTCGTCATAAGCGGAGTGTCGCGGTAACCGGAGTTGGAGAAAAATATGTTTATAACAAGCTGTATTTTTAATTAATTTAAGACAATTTTAAATTCATAACTGTTCTTGCAGTTTTAAGCAATAAAACATTATTATTAAACAAAATAAACACAAAAACAAAATTGAAAAGAATAAAAATCAGATTTATGATGACCTGTTTTTTATTGTTACATGAAATATTGATGAATTAAGGTTTACTTATCTCTAGATGTGCTCCCTGCAATTCTTTTTTCAATATTATACAATTAATTTTAATCAATATACGTTGTTTTAGAAATGGATGTTAAATAATTTCTGATCGTTTCAATGCAATGCAATGCTTCGGTTTTAGTCGGATGAAAAACGTCGTGTAAAGACAAGAAAGGGCCGTCTGACCAGAATAAAAAGACCGCGACTAGACTGATACGTCTATCTGGAGCTTAAGTGGGTCATTCACAGTGTTTGGGTATACTTATTCAGATAAAGGATTAGAGTAAAATCACTCATTTATCTCAATGGGCATTTTAGACACTTTTGGGAAAAGTTTGGCTAAGACATTTCTTATCGCTTAATTTTCGTGCTTAGGAGGGATTATGAAAAATAGACAATTTTCCTAAACCGTCGGGATATCCGGAGTTCAAAATTATTTAACGACGTAAAATCTGGAGTTTATTTACATTAAAATTATATACAGAAAATTGGGACATTGAAAAACTGACGTGATAAGCGGAGTGACGTGAAAACCGGGTGGCGGGATAATGAGGTCCGACTATATATGTCACGTAATGTGGCTCCACGTAGGAGATGGAGATGAAACGGACTCCATTTTTATAGTTTTTGGACGCCAGAAAGCAACCGACCAGTGTTTCCCCTTTTTTCTATAAAAGCATTGAATCTTTCCGATAACGGTGTCAAATTTTTAATTTAGTCTGATTTTCAGGGAATCACCACAAAAGGAAGAAGGAAGCAGAAGGAATCGATTATAGTTTAACACATGCACCTTTCATAGGAAATTGAAAGAAAATTGAAAAACGTTGTTCCATTCTTCAGCATATAAATATTAATTTCTGTAAATTTCATTCATTTTTTCATAAAAGTGTATATCTGCGAACTATTCCTTTTTTGTGTTAACATTATTTCCGAATCATAATCCTTACCATATTTAATCGCAGAATTCCGCAGTTATTTAACATTAAAATTAGGCAAAGTTTACTATTCGGAAGGAGTGATAACAAAAAAGTGGAATAGTTGACAGCTAAGTATATGCTGATAGATATATTTAAAATTTTTATTTTTCTAAAGAAAAAAATGCTTTAAATTTTGGAAAAGTGTATGACATATAAATATGCAGATTAGAATGTAGCGCAGAATATTAGGGCTCCGATACTTTTTTTGTTAGAAATTAAAACAAGATATAAGCAATATGCATTATAAAAATATGCATGAAGGAATGTTAAAATAGAGAAAAGTTTTCATGAATAACCTAAACCTGTTCCTGAAAATATCTAAAACTCGATCAAAACATAAAATATAACCACAAAATTTTAGAACACAATGCTTTTCAATATGCCGTGGTTCTGAAAGCTATTCCCATAAGCAGACGGAGTTTTTAACCTTAAACCTAAAGGAACAATATTGTCCACAGCGTCGTTAAAAAAGTTAGAAAGATAGCGAAACTTTTTAACCTAACCATTTTATTACAGCTTATTTTCAAATGTGTAATTAATCTTACTTATCAGTCCCGAAAACAGCCGTCAGTTGTTACGACAATGATGTATGAGATCATAATAACCGAAAAATCCCTCATTCAAACGGAAAAGTATAGCAAACCAATTGCAGAATATAGCCGCAGTTATAGTGATATCATTCTATCTTCCGTAACCTGGTAATATTTTTTAAACAGGGTATATTGTTTTTAGAGGCTTCGAAGCCTGAATGTGTGTTGCAGGGGGCTGAGCCCCCTAGTATATATATATAATCGCACGAGTTTTTTTATCTTTGTACTCTAAAGATACATTTGAACTGCTGTCTACAACAATTACAGTCTGTGAAGGTCATAAATTTTTGAGACCGATAAAAAAGATTATATTTGCGACACGTGTCTTTGGTAAATAAGTACTTGATATTTCTATTCATTGATTGTCACTAATTTATCTCTTTCGTGATAGAGAAAATATTGATAAATTTACTACTGTCGAAATCTACAAGTGAGCGTAGTAGTAATGGTATTATTTACTGTTAGCTACTGTAGTTTTAGATCAATATGTCAGATTTAATGTTTAAATCGTTACATATATTCATTTTTAATTTCATACAAATAAATCTTAGTAGAGTCTATATTTTGTTACGAACTTCTTCTCTGGGAAGCCAGCGACACATTTTTTATCTGATATCATACCAGGGGATTTCCCAATATGTAATTGATTTTACTTAATCAATCAAGATAACAGCCGTCCTATATCGCGGCCACATTGGATGCGGCTTTGAAGACCGCAACATTGCACAGTCAAATCAAAAAGAAAGTTACTTCGATTAAAGATGACGGCCACCATTGTCGCGGTAATGTCTGTAACCGGGATACCGTTAATTTCACTTTTACTGTTCAATTTAATGGCTTTTGTCACAGCATCTACCGTCGTCGCGACAGCTGACGGCTGTTAGCGTGATGGATTAAGTAAGATCAATTACATATTTAAAAATTAGCTTATACAGAATGTCCTAAAAGTTCTCGTACTGACGACATATGTATTTATTATTCACAAAACAACAAACCTTAAAACGATTACTTTTACGCTAATGATAAAAAGCACTTCCTGTACCATTTTCACACGATAAGCACGAATACGCAAAGCTTTTAAAGCTTTATGTGTCGATCCACGAGATGCGCCCATTCCTTGTGCCAAACGCCTCACGGATTTTTGAGGAGTTTGCAATGTCCTTCGTTGAGTGTTCTGCATAAAGGATGATGTAACAACTTTCAGTCTTCCACTCCTGTGCTTCTCTTCCATCGAACCTGTATTACGAAATCATTGACCGAGCCGATATAGCGTATCTTTACCCGGTATTGCATCATTTGGATATTTATTTCCCCAAACGTCTTTGCACCTTTCATACGATTTACATTCAAAATAGGTTTCGAGCAGTGCAATTCTCTGAATGTGTGATAAACTCATTTCACTATGAAGAACAAAGTGACATAGAATTTTATTCTCGCACAAATTGAGCGCGAAAAGGACCAAAGGATAAAAATTCAAGAATTGATGCAGTGATAAAAAAACGATAAAATTTAATATTAAAAAAAATCACGGACAATGAGTTCTTTAACCCTTAAGCGCCTACTTCAGTGACGCGAAAAGGCCCGTTCGCTAATGCTATTCTTATGGAAGAAATTTATCAGGATATCTCGGTCACATTTCAGTATTTTTACATGATTTTTTTTTTTTTTTTTTTTTTTTTTTTTTTTTTTTTTGCAGTGGCTAGCTGAGGTCGATATGTAAAAAGCCCGTTTTTTACTTTTTCGATTTTCATTGGGGATTTTTTTCAAAAGGATGCTTTCGTTTTAGGAACCGGTTCTGAAATTGAAAGTGTCCTGATTAAAAATACTTGTAAACGAAATTGAAAAAGTAGAAAACGTCCTGCCTACAGATCGACCTCAGCTAGCCACTGTAAAAAAAAAAAAAAAAAAAAAAAAATTCATTTAAAAATATTGAAATGCGACCGAGATATCTTTATAAATTTCTTCCATAGGAATAGCATTAGCGAACAGGTCTTTTCACGTGACTGAAGCAGGCCCTTAACCCTTTAACCATTAACCCTTAAATGCGCGATTTTTTATAAAAATTATATTCTCTGAAAGGTTTATTACACAGGAAAAATAATGAAAAAAATCAGAGATGCATTTTTTCATATAATACGTCAATTTTTTCTACGGTTGCACATCTGTAATATAAGTAAAAACTACTGTTGTGTGGCTGTTTTACGCTAAAATATTGCAAATTAACAAATATTTTAAGAAGTATGTCTCCAAATACTTTATTTTATATAATTATTTATTTTATAAAACTTAACCTTTAACCCTTTAATTCCCATGATAGAATACGTTCTAGAAAATATGTAGTTCAGAGAATCTGACTTTACACTCAGAAAGTTTCGATGGTTAATTTCGCTTTATTTAAACGAGGTGGAACCCGTCGAATTTCGACGAAAGAAAATGTTTACAAAGGAACTGTTGCATCAAATTTATAATACATCGACAAAAAATAATTATAATAAAAAATCCATCTTACACTTGTTAATTTAACTCTCCAAAGACACATTTTAACCTAAGATTAACAAAATACTTTTTTCATAAACTTAAACTGTTAAAATTATTGAAAAATTAAACTTTATTCATATATGTAATCAGTAACATATAATCAAGGTAAGTAGTTTTGATTAAGTTATTAATTGATGCTTGGTATTACGGAATGGAAAATCAGCAAAAATGATTTCACCTTGACATAATCATAGAATTTTTCTACCTTTACATCTAAACCGAATCAAGTCATTTTCCACGTTTCACATCCATATTAACCATTTAAAAACATTTTAACGCGCAATAGGTTATTAATAAATATATTTTCAAGCTTGAAGTCACGTTTGTCAACTATTACAACTTTCCATGTTAAAATTCCCACTCGTGATTTGAGGCCTTAGTATAATCTCTGTACCTGCGCGTAAAAATTCCAGAAATTTATAACTTTCAGACGTATTCAAGGGGAAATATCTCGTTTTATCAAATAAAATTATCGTTTACTTTTAAATATGACGTCATTTTCAGTCGCTGAAATATTTTGCCTATTGTCTCAAACTCACTATCAGCGAAATGAAAAAATAGTGAAATATAACAGCATCATCAGGGAAATTGTGTCTTTTTTAAAGCATAACGTCATTTTCTGTTCAAATTTTTAAAAAATATATTTTTAATTGTAATGATAAAATGTCATCAGTAAGAATATAATCAATAAATATAACTAATCCACTTTTAATAGAAATGAAGTACTTCAGTTGCCACGATTAGAAAATTGGTATTAAAAACTATAAAAAAATTAATATCTCAAAAATAAATTAAGATACAGCTTTCAAACAAATTGCATTTAAAAGTGCATTTTTTTCTGCATACGACGGTGTAAACATGTAAAATGTGGGATGTTTAGAAGTTTAAAAATTTGCTGTAGCGAAAATTGCAAAAGCGAAATTTCATTTCAAATTTCAAAGTGTTGCCATTCGCAAAATGACGTATGCGTTACGCACAGATATGTTTGTCCTTTGTAATATAGATACGGAATGTCTGTTATTAATTAAAGCAGATATTGCTATTTTAATTTTCTGGTGTGAATTAGGAATATACGAATTTAAAAAAATCTATTAAATTCAAAACACTGTTGTTTGCATATATGCAAAGCTGCGCACTAAAGGGTTAAGTTGGAGTACGGTAACTTTTAGGACACATTGTATGATATTACTAAAGAAAGTGTCGCTCCTTCCCGGACTATTGGAGAGTCTCAGATATATAAAAAAAACTTTTGTGGTCGTACTTTTTTTTCAAAGGTAAAAAAAATCTCATCGAAGGCCTTTATAAGAGCGGCATATTCCGGCCCTGGCCGTGACACTCTCCAAAACACAGCGAGGAAAGGAAACGTTTCCGTCCAATTGCACAGCAAGGGAAATGCTATTTCTTTAAAATTTTGGAGAAAATGTATGTGATTGAATTTAAAAAACATATATGGAATTGTCGTTTAATTATTATTACTGTTATTATCATTTTACTTGTTTCTTTAATAATCGAAAAGAAAACTTTAATTTGTATTTTTTTTGCATAAGATTCAATGCAATTATGTAAAACTACGATATGCTGCTTAAAAAAAATCTTTAATATAATTATAAATTTCATTAAAATTTTGGGGGAAATTATAAATTAATGTAATTATGCACACAACAATTTTCGATAGTAATCATTGAATGGCTTGGGTTATATTACAGCCTGGACCAACTATTACGTTTGGCGGTAATGGGCTTGGTATGAAAGGAAAATACCAATAATTCTAATAAAAATGTTTTATTTACAGCATACCTAATTTAACCCATTTATGCCTAGCGTCCCATTTTTGGGACGTTTCGAATTTTAATAAATTTTTGTAACTTTCTTGTTCTTTATAACATGAATATTGCATGAAGTAATTTTCTATAACTGTCTTTATCTATTACCGAGAGATGACAGCATAAGATTGATATTTATTTGCTTAAATGAAGGCCTTTTTTCGGTGTTTATAAATTTTTCATTTTTCAAGATAGCGAAATGTAAAAAGTAAGTTTATTTGTATTTTTTGTATCAAGGGTCTAATAATTAAGTCATAATCTTAGCTTGTAGACTTCTTTGAAATACATATTTTTAAATTGCGAAATTATAGGTTCGAGCCTATTTTTTATGCATTTTTATAACATACAAATTATAGGGCGCTAGGCGCAAATGGGTACATATTTGTATTAGCAATTTAAGGGGCAATTATTTATGTAAAGTCCTTTTCAAGATGATTTTGAAATAAATTGTTTTTTGGCCTCAAATACGATTGTTCTTAATTTATTATTAATAATACTTATAACGTTATTAGTCTCTGTAAAGAAATAAATATATTTTTTAATAGTTCATAAAAATACTAATTGTAGTATATAATATACATTTAAAAGCTTAATTTATATAAATTGAGACAAAACATATAATCATGCATCTTTCTTCATATGGATATTCTCATATTTAGTACGTTCACGTTTTATCAAATAAACACAGAAATTGCTTAGCGTAATTTTTTTTTAGTATTTTTCCAGTTCATTTTGCAACATTTTAAAGTGATTTTAGCAACAAATGTGAGAAAACAAAAATTCAGGCACAAATGGGTTAAGTGTTTTTATAGAACAAAAAACTACGGGTCACTTTCTTATAGAGGTATCTATTATTTGGATATCAGAGCTTGGAAAAAAAAAATTCAGAGATTTAGGATTTTTTTTCTAAATTATTTTGTGCTCATATTTGGTGCCCAGTCTATAATGGGCAACTGCCGGTTCCCAGTCTACGATGGGCCAATGCCGCGGCCTATTCGGCGTACGCAGTAATCAGGCCTCCTATGTGCTGCGACAATTTGATCACAATTTAAGAACGAGTATACGATCATCACCTGTAACATTGTGTCATGTTGTCCACGCACACAAGATTTTTGCACACTGCAACAATTTGGTCACGAGTTATAAGATTTTAAAGTTGTCGAGTCCTTATATTCAGATTAGTATGAAATTTATGAGTGGGTATTAGGTATTAGTATTAAATTAAAGAGGGCGGATCTTCAATGAATAGAGACAGTCACCCTTTAAAAAGGCCCCGCATGATATTTAACCATACAACGTTTGGCAGGTCTACGACAATTAGAGTCAGAGTAACAGCTGTTTAAAGTTGTGGGTGTCTATCGGGTGTCCTAAAAAGGACTGACTGCTTTTAAAATTCAATAACTTGCAAACGATGACAGATATTTAAAAAAATTCTTGCAGGAGCGTAAATTTTGTTCGAATATTACAAACAATAAATGGCACTGCGAGCAATATGTGCTAAATCCAGGCCCGATTTTTGGTACTTCGGGACCCACTGTGCTAGGGGTGCACGGGCTGTGCAAGGTGACGCCACGAACACTTTTTGCTTCTGCTGTAGAACAGCTATCACTACCTTTATCAATGCTTTTTTATTTGTGTGTCCTACAGCTTTTTTCATTGTTCTCCGGTAAAAGTCACGTGATGATGTGAACTGCTCTATACATTTTAATCTGCTTTTTTGGCATGGGAGAAGAGAAAGGTCCAAAAATGCAGCTCGAATTTAGCGCCCATTGCTTGCAGCGCCATCTATTGTTTGTAATTCGAACTAAATTAGAGAATCACGATAAAAAAAACTCCTGACATTATACATAACCCTCTTGTAAGAATTTTTTAAATATCTGTCACCGTTTGCGAATTATTGAATTTTAAAATCAGTCAGCCCTTTTTTGGACACCCGGTATATTCGTAATATACTAAAATAGTCAATAAATAAAAAATGGCTTACATAAATAAAAGACATAAGTCCGTCCTTATAGCGCTTAAGGTTACCATTCGAAATTTGAGGGAACTGCGACAATTAGGATCCAAATTATAAGTGTTTAACATTATCGCGACAAGGGTGTAACCAGGAAGGGTGGCTCAGGGAGCTAGATTGATCCCCCCCCCCCCCTCCGAAAATCAGGGATTTTTATCTAATCACGGGCAAAGTGTTTATTTCTATAGCCTCACGTAAGATCTTCCCTCTGCCCCCCTACCCACACCCACCCACACACCCATACACACACATGAAGTCTTGCTACGCTACTGTTCCGATAGTTCCATAAAAATCGACATAATAAGTATGAGCGTCAGAACGAAGTTTTGCTGTACATAACAGGTGTCCTAAAAAGAACTGACTGATTTTAAAATTCAATAACTTGCAAACGGTGACAGATATTAAAAAAATTCTTGCAGAAGCGTTATGTATGATGTCAGGAGTTTTTTTTTTTTACTGTGATTCTCGAATTTAGTTCGAATTACAAACAATAGATGGCGCTGCGAGCAACTTGCGCTAAAACCAGGCTCGATTTTTGACCCACCCAACACATTTTAATCTCCTTTTTTTGCCATGGGAGAAGAGAAAGACCAAAAATTCCAGCTTGAATTTAGCGCCTATTGCTTGCAGCTCCATCTATTGTTTGTAGTTCGAACTTAATTCGATCATCACGGTGAAAAAAACTCCTGACATCAAACATAACTCTTCTGCAAGAATTTTTTAAATATCTGTCACCGTTTGAGAGTTATTGAATTTTAAATTCAATCAGCCCTTTTTAGGACACTCGGTATGTACTCTGAAAATACATACAGTTCCAGAATAATTTGAAAATCATAGGGAATGGAGCATTGAGGTTTATATCAAAGGTATTTCACTTTTTTTTTCTTTTTTTTTAATAGTCATAATTTGACAATACTGGTTTATTCTTCCCGTGACTTATACCTAGGTAGGCCACTGTTAATGGCATTCTATATATATTTACGAAAGTTAAGCGCGGACAAACAGACAAACGAACCGAAGTGATATACATTTTTCAAGTGTTGGAAAATGCCAAAAGTAATAAAGACATATCATTAGGTTTTGCTCTCCTTTTTTTTTTTTTTTTTTTTTTTTTTTTTTTTTTTTTGCTGTTTTTATCATAGGTTCAAAAGAGACGTTCTGTTCGTTACAAAACAACCAAAAAAAGAGAAACATTTTTGAGGAGTCTGGCTGCTACTTCCGATGTTAAGTTTCTTCACACCGGAAGTAATCAAAGAAACCGGAAATAATCAGGACAACCACGTCTTGTTTCTTAGGACAATCTTTTTTTTTTTTTTTTTATCTTATAGGAAAGTTATAACTTCTGTTATGTTTCCAGAATGTTTTCATACTAAACTTGATCATTATACAAAATATGGATAGTATTCCTATTTTTGATTATTTTCCAGGGGCATGAAATTTCGCGACAAAAATCACACTATTCAATGAAAGCTTTCCTCATTGGAATTGCGCAGTGTTTCAGTGAAAAA
The DNA here is from genome assembly GCA_963932465.1 of Maratus speciosus. Classification (NCBI taxonomy): domain Eukaryota; kingdom Metazoa; phylum Arthropoda; class Arachnida; order Araneae; family Salticidae; genus Maratus; species Maratus speciosus. The sequence continues at coordinate 502,000,406 of OZ010792.1, forward strand.
AAAAAACGATGCCCTTACTTCCTTTAAAATTTAATTTTTAAAAAAATTTCATATTTTTTTTAATCGACTCTCGAATGTCTACTACATACAGATGTATAAAGTGCAAGATTGGGTGACTAAGATATCAAATAGAAATCAGTTAATAAAAAAACTTATCATTTTCGGTAAAATAAGCAATTAAAAAAAACACGAAAAATTTGAAAATTTCTGTATGAATTACAAATTATCTTTATTGAAAAGAGGACAAAATTTACTATATTGGGCTAAAAGATTGAATTTTGGATTGTTTTTATGAGTGGATGAAAATCGCCAGCGAATTCGGAAGATCGGGGGAAATACGCGAATTGCTCCCCCCCCCCCCTTTCGTTCAGTATGAAATAACATAAAATCTAACTGAAAATTCCAACATCTAAAGATCGGGTCCACTCGGATATTTCTTCATCTATCCAACGACAAATTTTCCTAACCATCGCCAACAAACAAACAATCAGACAAACGCGCACATATACAGAAAACAAACATCTGTTGGAATATTTATACACTACTTTTTGATTAAACACTACATAAAAGTGCGAAAAAGTTACTGAAAATGGGGAAATTAGGTACAACTTTTAACGAGTTGGTTGTGACAATCCCAAAACTTTCTTCTATCTCATACATTTTAATAATTCAAGTTTCGCTATCACAGTGGCAAAATTAAATGACAATCTGTGTCCATCATGAGGATTCTAAAAGTATAGGTTCTTTGAATTGTGTGTATTTAAAAAGGAAATATAAGCAAAGCATTTCTCAAACAAATCATTGAATTTCGACACCCACACTATTAGATGTTTGCAACCGAAATTCTTAACCCAAAGAGCATAAAAGCGACACTGGCAGTATACACCCAAGCCTAATATAGGGATTTATTTATGTGAAAGTATAACAGAATATGAAGTTTGATTAAATTCTGTGCATTAGTTTTTGAGATACAGCTATCGTGAAAATCGTGAAAATTGCAGTATAGCAGCGCCACCTGTTATAGGATTTACACAAAAACCTAATCGGGACCAACTAATGTCAAGATCTAACAGAATATGAAGTTTAATGAAGTTCCGTGCATTAGTTCTTGAGATAAGACTATCGCTAAAATCGTGTAAATCCTGAAAATGCAGCATATCAGCGTCACCTATTGGGGCAATTTACACCAAAACCAAAACCTAAACAGCAACAGCTTATTCCACCGTCTAACTGAATCTAAAGTTGGATGAAAATCCGTGCTCTAGTTTTTGAAATAGAGGTATTGCGGAAATCGTGAAAAGTGCAGCATAACAGCACCACCTGTTGGGAGATTTACACCAAAACCTAATCAGCAACAGCTTATGCCAACGTCTAACTGAATCTAAAGTTGGATGAAAATCCGTGCTCTAGTTTTTGAGATAGAGGTATTGCGGAAATGGTGAAAAGTGCAGCATAACAGCGCCACCTGTTGGGAGATTTACACCAAAAACTAATCAGCACCAATTTTTATTAGGAACTAACTGAATCTAAAGTTTTATTTTATTCAGTGCATTAGTTCTTGAGATAGAGCGCCCACAAAATTTTTGTCGCAGTCAGACAGACTCACAGATAGTCATTTACTAAAAACAGTTAAATCGTGTTCAAGACCATCTAAAACGTATAAATCCTTCGAATACCGTAAGTCGAAATTTTTCACGAATCCAATACTTTCTTCTTGTAAAGATAGAAGAAAGTAAAAAGACGAAGTAAAGTCAGGGATTTCGCATTAAAAATGATTTATTGATGCGATTTTCCTGTTTGAAATACAGTAGAGCCTCCGTTGTCGAACGTTCCATTTCTCGAACAATTCAATTTGACCAATGAGGTGTGTCCTTGCAAAATTTACCGTACGAAAAGTGTAACCAAGCGACCGAAATGACGTTTTACCTAAACTTGGTCTTCATAAGCGCGGAGCGCACATACATGAGGTTTAGTGAACGCAGTATTAATGAAATTCATACATTTTAAGATTTTTGTACAGGAAGGTTGCTGAATACACTGATTTTTATTTCATTTTTTCTACTTTTCCTTTTTGTTATTACTTTCTTCTGTCTTTACAAGAAGAAAGTATTTGATTCGTGAAAATTTTCGAATTCCGGTTTTCGACGGAATTACACGTTTTAGGGGTCAGAGATCAAGAAAAACATGTTTTTACAAAATGCCTGCCTGTGAGTCTGTCTGTGACACAAATTTTGTGGGCGCTCTATCTCAAGAACTAATGAACGGAATTTAATAAAACTTTAGGTTGAGTTAGTCCCTGATATAATTTGGAGCTGATTACTTTTTGGTGTAAATTAGACTAAAAGGTGGCGGTGCTATGCTGTATTATTCACGATTATCGCAATAGCTGTATCTCAAGAACTAATGCACGAAATTTCATCAAATTTCAGATTCAGTTAGTCCCTGATATAGATTAGTGCTGTTTAGTTTTTGGTGTAAATAGTCCGATAGGTGGCGCTGCTAGTTTTCATTTTTCGCAATTTCCGCAATAGCTGTATCTCAAGAACTAATGCATGAATTTTCATCAAACTGTAGATTCAGTCAAACCTTGATATAAATTGGTTCAGATTAGTTTTTGGTCTATTGCCCAACAAGTGGCGATGCTATGCAAATTTTTTTCGATTTCTGCATATAATTTTTATAATATTACACTATTTTAATAATATTACATTATTTTAAACAGGCAGAAATTTGTGTATATCACTGAGGTGTAGTTTGTGTTGCTTACTTTAGAACGTGCATAGAAATTCAAATTATCGCTCATTTACAGGGACACACACAAGAATTTGGCTACAGAAGAAATTGAACAATAATTGATCTATCGAAACTTATGAACAATAATTGCTGGAAGCGCGTTTTCAGTTGTGATACGCGTTTTTAAATTGAATAATTTTTACTTTCTTCTATTTTTACAAGAAGAAAGTATTGGATTCGTGAAAATTTTCGACTTTCGGTTTTCGACGGATTTACACGTTTTAGGGGTCAGAGATTCCGAAAAACATGTTTTTACAAAATGTCTGTCTGTAAGTCTGTGAATCTGTCTGTCTGTATGTGACACAAATTTTGTAGGCGCTCTATCTCAAGAACTAATGCAAGGAATTTAATAAAAATTTATATTCAGTTAGTCCCTGATATAAATTGATGCTGATTAGTTTTTGGTGTATGCAACATTTTTTACGATTTTCACAATAGCTCAATCTCCAGAACTAGTGCACGGATTTTCGTCTAACGTCAGATTCAGTTAGTCCTTGACATGAATTGACGTTTTATAGATTTTGGTGTAAATCGCTCAACAGATGGCGCTGCTATGCTGCATTTTTTGTATTATCCACAATAGCTCTATCTCAAGAACTAATGCTTGGATTTTCAACAAACTTCAGATTCAGGTATACCTGGATATGAATTAGGGCTGTTTAGTTTTTGGTGTAAATCGCTCAATAGGTGGCGCTGCTATGCTGCATTTTTTACGATTTCCACAATAGCTCAATCTCAATAACTAATGCACGAATTTTCATCAAACTTCGGATTCAGATGTACTTTGATATGAATTGGTGCTAAATTGATGTAATTTCTTGTACAAGATTTAATTGACGTGATTTATATAGAAGAAAGTTTTGTCATGGCCACAACATACTAGTTTAAATATTACTACAGTAGAACGCCGATTATCCGAACAAGTCGGGACCGACCCTAGTTCGGATAAATGGACGACAATTTAACCAAAACCTTCATAGTTTATCAAGGCTTAGGAATGGCAGCACCAGTTAGTGCTAACGTGTTTAAAAACTGTTTACTTTTTTATCATTTAAAATTTTCTTTTTCTCTTTTTATCATTTTTTGAATTCCAGATATTATAATTTAAGCAATAAAGCATTCCATTGTTGCTTGCTTTAAATAAGATGTTCTTTCCAAGGCTGCCATATCTTGAATTATTCTTAAATACATTAGTTGAATAGGATCAGTGTTCTTCTGCCGTTCGAGCCATTTCATAGCTTTTTCCAAACATTCAAAGGCTTCGTTATGTGATGGACCTGGATCATTTTCAGAGCATTCGTTTTCATTTCTTCAATTTGTTTTCCATCTTAAATCTCATCATCAAATTAAAAAAAAAAATAAAAAAACTGAGAGAAATAGGCTGTTTGGTTAAAAAAAAATTTTTCAGAGAAATAGGCTGTTGGGATAATTGGAAGTTCGGTTAATTGGAGTTCCGATAATCGGCGCTCTACTGTACTTGGTGTGTATAAATTTTATAGATCGTATACAAGGATGCACAAAAGTTTTCAAGTATATTTCAGTTTATTCATAGAAATTACTGAATGGAATTTTTCGTCTGTGCTTTGCATTTAACTGAGCTAATTTTTAGCATACTATGCAGTATAGATATAAATCTACAGATCCTATGCAGGGTTGCAGAAAAAAATCGGATATAGCTATTGATGGTAATAACAGAAATTGGTTTTTCATATTATACGGAGGTGTTCTAAATTAAAAGAGAAATTAGCGGACTGTAAACATAAAGGTTTTAATGAAGGCTAATGGTGGCTTGTTGCCGCAGAGGTTGTTCCTCTTACACTGATGCGTACTCAACCCGTGATCCGGGTTCAACGAAAGGGTTACATTAAAAGATTGCCAATTGGCATAGATGCGGTGGTGATGTTCCGTCGCCAAAGGCGAATTACAATGTTTGTTACAGGTACGGAACATCCCGCCCGGCGTTGAAATATTATATTTCAATATGTATAAAATGCAATACAGATAAAAAAAAAAAAAAACTCACACACAACATAGTACAGGTTATAGGCAAAAAAATAAAAAATAAAATAAACACAATGAAATACAATTACAGTCCAGATTGTTGGCAATTATTGTTATTTATGGGTAATATGCTTATTTGGTTAACAGAACGTTTAAAATTGCCCTTATCGGTGCGTAGTTCTACTACTCTGACCATTCCGTCAGCACCTGGGATTACCTTAGTAATGCGACCTAGAGACCAGGTGCAAAGTGGGAGTTGATTGTCCTTTAATAGGACCAACATGCCTGGCAAAATATTTTGTTTTTTAAACATCCATTTGCTTCTCTCCTGTAAATTACTGAGATAATTATTTTTCCAGCGTTTCCAAATCGTTTGGGTTAATTTTTAAGTCCTTTGCCACTTGTTAAGCAAGTTATCCTTTACCTCCATCAAATTAGGTTCAGGAATTAAATTAAGGGTCCTGCCTATGAGAAAGTGGCCTGGAGTTAACACCTGAAGATCGTCAGCATCTGTGGACAAGGGAAAGAAACAAAGCGGTCGCGAATTTAAAATAGCTTCGATCTGTGTTATTACGGTTAGAAATTCTTCGATCGTGAGATGAGCTGAACCTACTGCTCTTTTTAAATGGTATTTGAAGGCCTTAACTCCTGCCTCCCAAAGGCTACCAAAGTTGGGTGCTCTAGGAGGGGAGAATTTCCAGTTAATGCCTTCTGAAGCTAAAAAGTTACAAACTTCATCACTGGCTACAAGTTTACGCAAACGCTTCAGTTCTGCTGAAGCCCCAACAAAATTTGTAGCGTTATCGCTAAAAATTACCAAGCTCCTCCCACGACGAGCGAAGAATCTTTTTAGCGTTGCTATTATCGCCTCGGATGTCAAGTCGGAGACAAAATCCAAGTGTACAGCTTTAGAGGCCATACACACGAAAACGGCAACGTATATTTTTTGGAAGGTACCCTTTCTCTGACCCTTATATTTTATTTCAAAGGGGTCACACAGATCTAATCCTACTCTGGAAAATGGTGAACTGGGCATTATTCTTTCAGGAGGGAGATCTCCCATTACTTGATTAGCCAGTATAGGCTTAATTTTAAAACATTGTACACATTCATGTACTACCTTGCGAGCTGTGTTTCTACCACTAAGAGGCCAATATTTTTGGCGCACAGTGTTCAAAAGAGCCTGGGGCCCGACATGAAAATCTCGTACATGATAATACTGGAATATGATTCTTGTTAAGCGACAGCTCGATGGTAGCACTATAGGAAACTTGTGATCAAATGGTAAGTTAGATTTAGCCAATCTACCCCCCACCCTTATCAAGCCATTCGAATCAATAAAGGGATTAAAAAATTTTAACTTACTTGAACTATGCACCGAAGATCCCCCTTTCAGGGCGGAGATTTCCTTGGCAAAATACATTACCTGCACATGCTTAATCAAGCACACTTCTGCCCCCATTAATTCCTCCAGTAACAGAGGGCCTCTTGCAGTTGCTATCTTTTTACACCTTAAGTAAAACCTAAAAATATATGCTCCAATACTAATTAATTTAAGAAAATTATTTGTTAAAGTCAACAAATTATCAAAAAAATTAATGTCCATCTTGTTAATTAAAGTCACTTGTCTACTGGCTTTAAGTTCATTAGAATAATAAGTGTTCGAGCAGTCAGTAAGACTAGAAGTAGGTTTCTCTATTGCTTCTTTAAGAATTTGAAGTGGTGGCCCATTCCACCATAGTTCACTGGAGGCAATGTTTTTCACATCCATTCCTCTGGATATCAGGTCTGCTGGGTTATGCTCCGATGGTATATGGTGCCATGGAATATTCCTTGAAATGTCTTTTATTTGCACTACACGGTTGCCGACAAAGGTTTTTAATGAATGTGGAGCAGTGCCCATCCAAGCTAAGGCAATAGTCGAGTCTGAAAATAGTCGCACAGCATTCACCTGTTGGTTTAAAGCATCTAAGACCTTACAGGTTAATTTTGCAAGAAGAAGACACGCTGATAGTTCCAAGCGGGGTACGGTTATCACCTTTGTAGGGGCCACTCGTGACTTGCTGCAAAGAAGGTGACTAACCATTTCGCTGGAGTTAGATATAGTTTGCACATAAATAACTGCACCGTATGCCTTTGAAGAAGCATCGGCAAAGCCATTAAGTACCACTGATTGGACGTGCACCTTTAAGAAGCATCTCGGTACGTTGATGGACTCGAGCTCTGGCAATGTTGCGATAAAGGTTTCCCATTGTTTGGAAATTTGCGAAGGTAAAGTATCATTCCATTGTAATTTAAGCAACCACAATTGCTGCATGAATATCTTTGCCTTTGCAATCACTGGCCCTAAGAGACCAAGAGGGTCATAAAGCCGGGCAATTTGCGTGCGATAGCACCTCTCGTTTGGTGAAAGTACTTGTTACGTTAACGTTGACTTTGTATGTAAATGTATCGCTAGAACTGTTCCAAAGCATGCCTAAAGTTTTAACCGTTATTTCTTCTGAATTTCTATCCAAGGGAAATATCTGATTGTCAGTAGATTGGACCTTATTAGTACACCATTTATGCAAAATCATTCCCCCTCTCTGAAGGAGTTGTGTTAATTCTGCTTGCATTAAATTAAATTCCTCTAAATTGGATGACCCCGACAAGCAATCATCCATATAGAAATCCTTCAGTGCAATATTGGAAGCTAACAGAAAAGCCCTTTGCTCATCTATGGCGAGTTGTTGCAAGACCTTGGTGGCCAAAAATGGGGCACACGCCGTTCCATATGTTACCGTTGATAATTGAAAGACCTTAACCGAGAATGATGCACTGTCTTTCCACAGAATTTTTAGAAATTTGTATTGGGACGGATTTATTTCTATCATTCGAAACATTTGTTTGATGTCGGCGGTTAATGCATAAATGTGCTTTCTAAATCGAACCAATATCGAAAAGAGATCGTCCTGTAGCACACCACCCTTGCACAATAAATCATTCAATGAATATCCATTACTACTTTTCGCGCTTGCATCATATACGACGCGCAATTTAGTTGTCGAGCTAGATGGTCGTAAAATCCCGTAATGGGGTAAATAATAGCCGTCCTCAAATTCATTAGTTTCTTCTGTTTCATGCATGTGATCAAGAAACTGATATTCATTAAGAAATTGTGTGTATAAATTCCGCATTATAAGGTCACGATCTAGACGTTGCCATAAATAATTTAATCTTTTCAATGCAACGATTTTTGAATTTCCTAAATTGGGCTCAGAAAATTCTGGTTTAAAAGGCATTTCTACGACATATCTGCCATCTGAATTTCTAAAATGCGTTTTATCGAAGTGCCTATTGCAATATTCTAACTCTTTACTACCACAAGGTTTTAAATTTCCCTCCTCTTCAATCTCCCAAAAAGATTTTAATGCGTTATCTAAAGCTTCTAAATTTTTCGTTAAGAAACAATATTTTTTCGTATTGTTTACTACATTGTTATATACACAACCTGAAATTAGATAGCCAAACACACTTTCCTGTAAATATAAGTGCTTTCCTAACTTTATTTTGTCTGCCTTTAAGAATTCAAAGAACAGTTCCGCGCCTAATAAAATTTCAATCTTATTTGGAATAAAAAACTGTGGGTCAGCTAAACAGATGTTCGAAGGAATGTTTAATTTATTTATGTTTATTTCCTTTCCAGGAGTGAAATCTATGATTTTCGGGATGATCAACAAGTCCAAACTCCACCGCAAATCGCCTCTTTTAATATTAGAGAAACACGCTTTCACTTTAGATTTCAAGGACATCGGTGAATTATTAAGACCTGCTACGGGAATGTTAATAGATTGTTTTTTCAAACCTAAAGTTTCAGCTGCTCTTAAACTTATAAAATTAGTTTGTGAGGCACTGTCCAGGATTGTACGAAAAGGCGGATTAATTCCATTAATGTCTGCTATATAAACAATCGCCGTATTTATTAAGACAGATTTATGGCTCTTTTCATATGAAAAAAATGAATGAACTGCAGCTTCATTTCGCGCTGAATCTTCGGAAAGCTAAATTTCTATTAATTGCCTCTTCAGCAGCCAGATTGTTTATAGATTTTGAAGGCTCAGAAATTCGAATATCTGGTGATGAGTACTTATGCAACGAAGTATGATGATGGAGCTGCAAACAAGACATCTGCTCTTTGAAGTACATTGATGATTTATATGAAAAAAACTAAGGCAATTAAAACAAAGCTTATTTTTTTTTACAATGTTTAAACGATCGCTTAGTTTCATACTTTTATACTTTTCGCAATGATATATGTGGTGACTTTCTGTTTCACATAAAATGCACATTTTATTTTGTGGTTTGGTGGTACGGATAAATAAAGATTTATTAGTGGTTTTTGAAGCATTCGCAGAAGTAATACTAAAAATTTGGCATCTACGTTCTAAAAATTCTAAAAATTCATCGAAATTAGGCACTTCCTTATCCTTTAGTGTTAATTCAAATTGCTTACGGGTTTCTCGATCTATTTTTTCTAATATGTTCAACAAAATAGTGTTTGAAAAGGTGTCTCTATCGAATTCCAAGATCTTTAACGCTCTCAAATTCTTTTTTACCTGATCTAAAAGGTTTCTCAGTTCTTTAGCTGACTCTTGTTTGATTACATAAAGATTTAGTATATTTTTTATGTGGCAATCCACAATAATTCTTTTGTTTTCATAGCGCTCTTCCAGCTCTCTGAAGAGTGAGCTAAAGGTGTCATCTGAAGTTTGTAAGCTTTTCGGTTCACCCGTTAACGCTCCTCGGAGATAAAACAGTTTTTCGTTGTCTTTAAAAAATGGATTGTTATTGATCAATTCATTGAAGGTGGTCTTAAATGTAGACCATTCTTCAAATTTGCCACTAAAAATCGGAAGTGGAATTTTAGGGAGCTTTATGCTGATCCATCTGGCAATAACTTGATCATTAACATGGGATTTTGATTCAGACGTGCTGTCTATTTTATTATTTTTTTCTTCATTTTGTTTGTGAATAGATGATTTAAGGCTTACCTCTAATTTCTGTATCTCCTCATCCAATTGCGAGAGTTGTTCTTCCGCTTCCTCAATCTTTTCCTCGTCCATAATTTTGTAGTATTCGTGTTTGATTACTTCAAATTTATCCTCGATTTTGTGAAGGAGCTCTAGTTGAGCCTTGGTTTCCGCAATTGTGAAGCTTTTCCCTCGGTGGCGTTTACGATCTTCGTTAGCTGGACCTTGATGTTGCCCCGCCGCCGATTTAGTGCTGTAATGTCCGAGTCTGCCATCCTTTCGTCTTGTTGACGAAATTGACATAAATTAAATTAAATTCGTTTGCGCTGGTCTTACCTCCGGCTCGACGGACCAAAATGTACGGAGGTGTTCTAAATTAAAAGAGAAATTAGCGGGCTGTAAACATAAAGGTTTTAATGAAGGCTAATGGTGGCTTGTTGCCGCAGAGGTTGTTCCTCTTACACTGATGCGTACTCAACCTGTGATCCGGGTTCAACGAAAGGGTTACATTAAAAGATTGCCAATTGGCATAGATGCGGGGGTGGTGTTCCGTCGACAAAGGCGAATTACAATGTTTGTTACAGGTACGGAACACATATACTTTATGCGTTTTCCAAATTGTTTATTTAGACATCATATTTCACCTGAATAAACTGTGAAGGAACAGCATTCTGAACTTTGTTACTTTGCTACAGCATTCTGAATGTGTTTGAAAGTGTGTCATAATCTATGCTGATCGCATGATTTTCCGTTCTCGTTTATGTATAATTTATTTGAAATCGATTACGAAATTCAATTTTTGAGTTAAATAATAGAGGGCAAGTAATAACAATGGAACATCCCGTCTCTCTCTGTTCAGTCTCAATCTCACGTCGTAAGTTTCACCAATGAGGGTATGTCTATAGTTTTTTAAATTTTCAATAAAATGTCATAAAATTGTTTTGCCTCTTCTAATGTCGTGGAAAAAAAAGTAAACACCCCCTATACTAACTCTGCGGCAAGTTTATGTAGAAGAAAGTTACTGGTACCAAACGATTGGAAATAAAGTCTACTTTTAAAGGATGTAGTACACAAAATTTACTTAGGGGGTCATCTACATATCAAAGCAAACTCAAACTTTGTTTACCATAAATAAATTCTACACCCTTAAATTAGCCTAAAAACAAATTACGATAATTAATTATTTTAAAATGAGCCTGTTTTAGGGGTTGTATCCAAATTGAAGTTCGGTACTCGATAGCTCAAATGCTACAGAATGACTGTGTCACTTTTATTAATGTACAGTAGAACCTCTTTTATCCGAAACTCTTTTAACCGAAACTCTCGATTAACCGAAATCCATTTTTGAAGCTTTTTTTTTACTATCACATTCCTTGTGTGCAAAATCCATTTTAAAAACTCTTTTTTTTTTAACTACCATCTTCTTTGTGTGCAAGCGGTCCTTTCCGAACTACGAGTATATATAAATATTTTCGATCCCCTTTCTTAGAGTTCCTTTGAATTTAACTTGAGCTTCCGTAAGCTGCGGAGTGGAACGAAGAAAACGGACAAATTAGCAATTCTAAAGCTTTTGAATTTTTGCAAAAGGTTTGGCATGGCTGGAGCAGCAGAAAGACTGCAATACTGGTGAACTAATAATATTAAAAAACTCCGTGATACAGCTTCAAAGCAAAGGCAATCGAAACTGCGATAAACAAAAAAAATTTTCAAACCCTTGTGATATATGTAAAAGGTACTTAATTTCAAAATTAATATTCTGGTAATTTATTCTTGTTTCTATTTTGCTATTGCTTTATTTTTTTTAAGCCCTTGTTATCATAATACGAAATATTGTATATATTTCTCCTTAATCTAAAAATTAAAGTCTTCTCGATTATCCGAAAATTTCGATTTTCTGAAAGATGGTCGGTCCGAATTACTTCGGATAATCGAGGTTCTACTGTATTATTTATTGCCAATATCACAATTTCACTCGCTATGTATCGACTATTTCCAACTCAAATGTTTGAATAAAATGAATAATATATGTATATATTTTTTTAAATTATGCTTTTCTGCACTTCATAGACGGCCCTTTAAACCACATTTTTACTTTTTTAAGCATAATACGAAAATTACTTAGAAAAAAAATTTGAAATTGAGATTTCGCATAAAGCAGGACATAATACAATATAAATCTATGAAAAAAGTGTAGGTTGCAATTCATATTTTTTTTTTCAAATATTAATTTTATAATTCATATTATAATTTTTTTTAAATTACAAATTCAATGTATTTATGTTTGGGTTTTTTAGTATTATGACCACACAAAAAATTATCACATTAGGATTATAACTACAGGAGTTATTAATAAAAATATGAAAATGTAATTTAACATTAGATTATTCTAAACTTTGAATGTTTATAATTCAAAACATTATCATCAAAATGACTTCCAATTTCATTTACAGGCATATAGTTTGAACCGAATATTTAAAATATATTTTCAAAATTGGGTGTTGCCATTGAAAAAACAAAGTTTGGCCTGGTTTTGATTTGTAGATGGCCCGCTAAGAAAATTTTATATATGTGAAAACAAAGGGAATTTTACCGTTTCAAAAAAGTGGTGCCCATGAAGAAATCTGAATTTTAAAAAAGTAACGCGTGAAATAACATTATCGGACAGAACTTTCCGGTAGACCTAATACATCATTTAAAAGTAGACTTTATTTTTAATAGTTTGGTATCGGTAACTTTCTTCTATTATAATTATTTGCAGAGTTAGTAGTGGGTGTTTACTTTTTTTTTCCACGACTGTACTATAATGTCTTTTTGTATTTTACCGCACATGCACAGTGTATTGCGTGAAACAAGTAAATACAGCAAGTAACTTGAGAAGTGATAAGCAATTAATCACACGTATTTTTATTATTTCTTAAGAGGGGAGATCACCTTCAGCAGTTTAATTTTAACACAATATTAAAAAATGTTTGAAGCTGTAAATATTTCAAATTAAACAATTTTTTTCAGAGTGTACATATCTTTGTTTACGCATTCCTTTAAATACTTTTAATGAAAATAATGAGAATTTATTTTAATTAAGGTATACTAATTAAGGATTTAAAAAAAAAGGTGATTTGACGTGCATGTGTTGCGCACGGGATTATAAAAAATATATTCGATATATCCACTTAATATTACGTATATATATGTATTCTTAAAATATTGTACTTTAGCTTCATCCTAAAATAATAAGCAGGTTTCCAGATGACTATATTTTTTCAGGCAATTAAACCATAAAATACAAAATTTATGGTAAAATTTCAATATTTATATATATATATAACTGGTCCTACATTGATTAATTATTTATTTCTTTCATTTTATAAGGCGTGGTTAATTTATACTTTTTGGTTTATAGTCGATTGGGTACATAATAGAATTCAATTTTCAGCTTATAGCTTGATTCTATTACAGAAATCGACTATGTATTGTTTATATTTGTATTTCATGTACCCCTGATGAAGTGAAATACAGTATAAGCTTCCTTCTACATCCATACAATTGATCTTTTATTTGTTTATTATACGTCTTTTAATAGTTCAACATTTTTTAGATGGATTTTTGTATCTTTTGTCTTTAAATGGTTATTGCATCAAATTTGGTAAATTTTCATGTGCTTATGGTTTAATCGTCCGCAATTTACTAATGATTTCATAATATTGATTCCCCATGATAATTTGTTACCAGTCATTAGTTCCAATTTTATTTTGTATAATCTCATTGTAATGTATTAATGCTCAATTTATTAATTTTGTTTTTAGTAAAAGGAAAAAGATGATGAATTGTAATTATATAATGGTTATATATGTATATTTATTTATTTTACTTTACTTAAAAATAGGTTAGGTATTATAAGACTATATATGAAATACAATATAATATAAATTATAAAGTTTCTATGTTACTTAGTTTTGGAAATACGATGCGCTCAATGTGAAAGATATCTGTTTTGAGAAAAATGACTTTAAAATTCAAAGTTATCTTGATTTGGGTATCGTTCCACCTATTTTATCATAAAATCGGTTCTAATTGGAGTATCGTCACAATTTTCTTTTTAAAGTTTGGTAACAAGTTATTCTTTAATAATAAACCGTTTTTTTTTTTTTTTTTTTTTTTTTTTTTTTTTTTTTTTTAACATTTAAAAAAGTTTTAAGGTGATTAAGAGACATTTTGATTCGAATCTCGAATAGTTTTTCAAACAAATTGTGTTCGAAAATCGAGGTATCGCTTTATTCTGAAACAGCACGGCATAAATGTACGAAAACTATGTAGTGTACTACCGAATCGTCAAAGAGTAAAAATGTTAATGAAAACCAATAAAATCGTGTTTTGAACATAATTTATAGCACATTGCCTTATGAAAACGCTTTAAGAACGGTAATTAATGAGAATACGGAAGTCCAACTTCGTGTGATCATAAGTATCCAACAATTTCAATGATTTCTATATTTGCAATTTAAAAAAAAAAAAAAAAAAAAAAAAAAGACAGATAGGAAGTCTATAATCGTGCGCTGCTGGTTAAATACGAAAACCATTAATATGATAAACCTTTGAGCAAATAAAATGTCGTAACTTGAACAAGATGAATTATATAATCAAGCTATTCGAACATGAATATTAAAATTAACATACATTTAAAAATAGGAACAATAACAAAGTAAAAAGAAGAATCAGATATACGATCATGGAATATTCTAATAATATAAGATATTCAAAACGGAAATTAAATCAACGTGGATAAGAGAAAATATGGGAATCCATTTATAGACACGAGAATTCAGCTTTCAGCTACATAAAGAATTAATAGGATTCAGTTATAGACACACGAATATTTCAATATAAATGCTTTTATCTTCATAAAGAATTAATAAAACAGGAGTAAAATAATAATACTACATGAATTATTCATAATATTGTTCGATGACAACACTTTAAAGAAGTAGTAAAAATGCAATGCAAATAAGAGAAATTATTCAAGGCAGGTTTTTATTCAAAAACTGCTTGAATAAACGATATTTAAGAATGTATAAGAGATGTAAAAAATGGAAGAAATATCATGCATTGCGTAGTCATTAGGATTTTTTTCTGCGGTCATTTCGAAGAAATTGTAGAAGTGACGTCAGTAAGAACGGTATAAGTATTTGAAACCGAATTTTTAAGAAGACATTTAAAGAAATTCTAAATGCAAATTATTCTACGTAGTATGCTAAAATTTATTTTAGCAAGAAAATGCTTAACGCAATGGAAAATTCTCTTTCAGCAATTTCTATCAATAGACAGAAAGGTACTTGAATTTTTTTGTACAGCCTGTATATTAAATACAGATTTTAATACACGCCATATGAAATGATGAAACTTAAATGATTAAGATGAAATTTAATTCCGGCAAAACACATGCTTAAAACTACTGAAATCATACTTCCAAGAATTACTATCCATAGGCGGCCATATATCCAGTTCTTTGCACAGCCCAGTCTGTCATTTTATTTATAAACTACAAACATCTCAGCATTATACTAAATGCAGTTGAGCTTGAAGACCAACTCGTAGTTGCATAACTCAAATTAAAAAGAAACATATTTAAGCAATTCACGATTTTGATTTATAAACTACAAATCATCTCATGCATTATACTTAATCATTTGAGCTTGAAGACCAACTCGTAGTTGCATAACTCAAATTAAAAAGAAACATATTTAAGCAATTCACGCTCTGTTCCCTGTATATTTTATTATTCTTCCGAAATCTTTTATGTGTTCCTGTAAATGAACAATGAATGCAATGTATATCATATTCTACTACAAGCATCTTGTAGTAAATCTCAGTAATGTATATCAATTCCATCATGTTTGAAATAGTGCAACATAATTGAAATACGCTGCGTACACTTTTTCCTCAGAGACCATTATATAATCGAACTCTTTTGTGTGACCCTGTAAATGAATGATGAATGCTTTGCACCGCGTACTCTACAGAAAGCATGCATTAATGTTCCTCAGAAATTCATATCAATTTCAACACGCTTGTAACAGAGTAGCATGATTAAAATACGTCGCAAACGATTTTTCTTCGCAGAACTTAATATAACGGAATAATTTTTAGTTGCTCCTGTGTATTGTTATCCTGTATTTTTAGTTGCTCCTGTCCTTCCTGTTTAGTTGCTCCTGCATACTCCTGTATGCGGACTGTATAAGTGCTCCACATAACATATTCTATAGTCACCATCTTCTAGTTCATTGCAATCCTTATAATATTATAAATGTCAGTGTGTGTCCGAAAGTTTGAATGAAGCCTGCGTCTAAACGGATGAATTAATGCTTTTGTATTTTTGGATATAGATGGATTACAGCCTGGAAATGAACATAGGCTATGTTTAATTTATTTTATTCAAATATTTTGCTTAATAATCCAAAATTACATTATTTTTCATACGCAATGAATTGACATTTTTCCGATAAAATTTAACCATCTTCCTTTTTTCGTTGCCAAAAGATAAAAACCCAGAATAATAATTTAATTTCTGATTGAAAGATTAAAACGGGAATTTTCAAGAATTTTTAATAATACAAGGTGCATGAATTTAGAGTATGTGCGGAATGAAGGCAAATGTGACGTCATATATGGAATATAAAACGGATATGCTTTGATGTTGAAATAAAATGAGATTGTGTTATTGTATTAATATTTATTATTTAAAGAAAATTGTTATCAATGCTTACGGTTTATCGTCTGCGGACGGTTAACATAAAGCTTAAATTTTAATTTAACATTTAAAAATAAAAATAAAAACTTTTGAAGAGCAAATGGATAGCAAATATCAATAATATGCACAGTAAAATTATCAATGTCGAAAATGACGTAATGATTAGCAGGAAATATGTATTATCATTCTTAAAAAGTAAACTAGATAGAAAGGTTATGTTCTGTAATCGGGTTCGTACTCAATTTGCTTTTTTTAGAGAAAGACATTTGTTGCAAAAATAAATACATTGTTGTAAACAGGTTTGTTTTTTGTTTAGTAAAGACTTAATAATGTTCTAGATGATCATTTCTTCGCCCACCTTTGATGACAAGTATGATTGTAAAACATATAAAAAAGTATCATCCGATAATTTTCTTGCCACAGGTGCCATATACGCACCTGGTTTGGCGCGATCTGTTTTAATGGGTTAATAAATGGGTTTTTCATGCAGAATTATTCGATTTGTTCCAAATTTGGTATACCGGTTTATTACGTTAAGAAGTTGCCTTGATTAGATTTGGAGGTTTACGGGTTAAGTATAAAGGGGGAGAAGGGGGGCTGGTCCCCCCTTAATTTAGATAAATGGGCTTTTCATGCAGAATTATTTGATTTGCTCCAAATTTGGTATACCGGTTTATTATGTTAAGGAGCTTCCCTGATTAAACTTGGAAGTTCATTGGTTAAGGATAAAGGGGGAGAAGGGGGGCTGGTCCCCCACTTAATTTAGATAAATGGGTTTTTCATGCAGAATTACTCGATTTGTTCCAAATTTGGTATACCGATTTATTATGTTAAGGAGCTTCCCTGATTAAACTTGGAGGTTCATTAGTTAAGTATAAAGGGGGAAAGGGGGGTAGACCCCCTCCTTAATTTAGATAAATGGGTTTTTCATGCAGAATTATTTGATTTGCTCCAAATTTGGGATACCAGTTTATTATGTTAAGAAGCTGCCTTGATTAGATTTGGAGGTTTATGGGTTAAGTATAAAGGGGAGGGGTTAGTCTTCCCTTAATTTAGATAAAAGGGTTTTTCATGCAGAATTATTGGATTTGCTTCAAATTTAATATACAGATTTATTCCGATATGGCGCTTCCTTCATTAGATTTGGAGGTTCATTGGTTAAGTATACAAGGGCGAAAAGGGGGCAAGTCCCCTTAATTTAGATAAATGGATTTTCATGGAGAATTATTCAATTTACTTGAATTTTTTTCTATGTTTGTTCTGATAAGGAGCTTTCCTGATTAGATTTGGAGGTTCATTAGTTAAGTATAAAAGGGTTAAAGGGGTTAGACCACCCTTAATTTAGCGATATGTTCCTTTTTTTCATGCAGAATTATCTGATTTGTTTCAAATTTGATATACTGATTTATTATAGTTAAGGAGTTTCCCTGATTAGATTTGGAGGTTCATTGGTTAAGTATAAAAGGGGCAAACGGGGGATATTTCCCTTCATTTATTATTTGAGGGACATTATTCTTTGAAATAAGAGTATAATATACAGTTAGTGCTAATAACCTGTGAGCTCAGTGCCATCAGTTTAACTGGCACTTATCATTTTATTGCTATTAACCGATGTGGGTTATGAAGCATAGTGGTTTATGTATTCAGTTCTGTATAGTCCTAGTTTCAAACTTTACTGTTAAATTTAGTGTCATTTTGCCACGAATTTTCAATGTTTCTCTTATTTTAGCTCTGCCAAGCTGCCCCATACCTGGAGACTCAGATAAATACTATTTATTAAATATAAAAAGTTCAAAGAGGAAGGTGAGTGAATTCTGGGGTGCGCGAGAGTGCACAAAGGGAGGGGTGCGGGTAATTTTCAAACTTTTACCAAACCTCTCCTTGACATATCATCGGAAAGTCCTTTCACCACTCTTTCATATTACGAACCTTTCTCCTCCCAGAGTTGAATTCCGGAAGGGGTTCGGGGGGGGGGGGGAGCGGTGCGGGGGTGACTTTTTTTTTAATTGTGGAGATTTCTACAATAAATATCATTAAATGAGGTTTTTTAATGGAGCTCTCCGATAAATATTATTTATTAAATATAAAATTTTAAAAGTGGGGCTGCGTGATTTCCGGGTATATTCTAGGATAAAAGAGGGAACCCACGTGGGAGGGGTAGATTTCAAACTTTTTTTGGACCAGTCATTTGATCTATCATCGGAAAGTTTTCGGTTATCATCGCAAAGTTACTCTTTCATATTATGAACCTTTCTTCTTCCTTCCTTAGTTTGGCGCCCCGAGAGAGGCACTTTTCGAACTTTTTTGAAATCGTAGCGTTTTTAAACATTTTAGATCGGATTTTTTTACGGAGCCCTCCGATAAATAATTTTTAATATATGAAAATTTCAAAGAGAAGGATGGGCAGGGTATATTTCGGGGGGGGGGGGGGGGGGCACGATAATTGGAATCCTGGGAGTTGGGACTCTTTTCTATCTTTTGCTGACACCCCTCATGTGATATATCATTGGAAAGCTCTGTGACTACTATTTCATTTTATATATCGCCCGCGCCCCTCCCCTTACTTTGCCCCCGAGCGGGGGCACTTTACTAAATTTAGCCGACACCCCTCATGTGCCATATCGTTGGAAAGTCCTGTGACCACTTATTCATATTATGCACTTTCCTTGCCCCTCCCTCCTACTTTGCTCCCCGCGGGAGTGCGTTTAATGTATTCCAGTCGAAGACTTTATAAAAATGGGGAAATTAAAGATCCAATCTCAAATGACGTAGAAAAATCAATAAAAAATTTTGATCCCTTTTATCATCCTTTAGTTCATATTTTTGCCACTAGGGGGTGCTTTTGATTCTTATTTCTTTGGCCATTTTGGTACTAATTGCCGAAAAATTCTAATTTTTGATACTTAAACTCCCCTTACCGCTTCATAGCTACTCGCGTTTTTTCAGCTTTTTTCAACCAGGGGGCACCCTTACAAGACTTTTCCAGTCTTATGGCTCCTTTATAGTTTCCCTTTGGTTTGTTGTTTTTTTATTCCATCTGTTTTCAGTTACCCTATATTTAATAAAATCTGCCTTATATATATGTAAAAACAATGATTTCAATAATCGATTCTAGAACATCTCCTTTGTAGATTCTCGAAAGTAATCGATGACTGTATCGATTGTGTATTTTACGATAACGATTTTTTTCGATTAGTAAATTTTCGAGAATCGCCCATCACTAAGCCCTATCACTACTATGAAATTGTCGGCCAGAATAATAGCTAAGTTTTCCAATAACTGTTTTTAGCTTTTCTCGTTATAATCGATTGTAAAACATCTCGATTGTAGATTCTATGAATTAATCGATGGCTGTATCGATTGTGATTTTTTACGATGACGATTTTTCTCGATTGTCGAATTCTCGAGAATCGCCCATCACTACTTGAAATTGTACGATACTGGGTCGCATCGTTCTATAGGGAAACTTTTATTGTTCCTACCACTATTTTGAAAATAATATCTTCATCGCACCTTTCTTTAGAATATGTTAAATAAAATGATCATGAAGGTAACTCATTAAAGGTTCTGGTAGGAACAATAAAATTTTCCCTATATAATGCGACCCCTGGATACAGATAAAGTACTTACGTACCCGTTTGTTCATAGATTTACCTTTCTATTTTTTTCCTTAAAATACCCATGTGACTTTTATACTTATTACCTATACTAAAGTACATAAGTATTTACTTAATTTTTATGTTTTTGGTATAAATAAATCTAATATTTTGACTTTTAGTGCTTTTTTTAGACACATTGACCGCAAAGGTTTCCCTTACAACGCTCTTTAGTTGATATGTAATTTACATGATCTGCCTGGTTTAAATTTTTTTAAGTTGTTTACACCTTTTCAAACAGGACCTGATATGCCATATGAAAAAAAAAAATAAATAAATAAACGCATGTGGAAAATAGACTCTCTTGGTCCACTTACCCCATTTTTATGGGGCAACTGAACCTATGAGGAAAGAAAGATGAAATATGCATGTTTTTATATTTTTAAATATTAAAATGTAATTTTGAGCATTTCTGTCTGATAGAGGAAACCTAACTGAACACGTTTACAGAAGTTCAGACTTTAATTCAAATGAATATCAGCTTTTTGAAGCTGAATTGTCAGAAGCTCCAGAGTCACATTGTAAAATCACGTCCCAGTTGCCCCAACTTACCTTAAAGGAACTTTATTGTGCAATTCGGTAAAACTGAAAACAGAAAAAAATTAAACACCAATATTGGTTTTAAAACTTTGAAAAGAATTGTTAAAGTTCTGGAATGCAATGTATTTTAAACAAAACTATTTTTCACTATCCCACTCCCCTTAAAAAAAAAACCCTCTTACCTTCCCATTGCTCGAGGTATCTCAAATAATATCTTCAAGATATGAGTGTGACTCGAAAAATAAAGCATTTAATGGTATGAAAAAAAATTAAAATATCATTCCGGTTCATTATCAAGTTATAATTGATAAAATTTAAATAACTCGAAAAGTAAAAATAGTTTTCTTTTTTAACCCATAAGCATACGCGCCTTATTAGATTTCTTACGGGCTAACCCACACTAAAAAAATTAATGAAAAATTTACATAAGTACTTGTATATATTGATAAAAGGGTATTAAATGTAATTAATATCAATTTTGTGAAATAATTCATGTTTTAAGTTGTAACATAAATCATTTGCATATTTTCTAGAAAAGAAAAGTGATTTTTACTGAAACTGATACAAAATCTGTAAATAAATATAACAAGAAAAAAAATCATGCGTACGTCATAGATTATGAAACACTTTCCAACACTGCCTGAAATCTTTAACAAAACTTCGTTATTTAGGGAAATAAGGTAAATAAGATAACTAAGTAAACATTTAAAAAATTGATTTCAGCAGTTACCGTCCATAGCCAAATATGTATTCCAATTCTTTTGAACAGCCCTGTATTTGATCTGTACGTTGATATATATACTATATAATGGGAAAATTTAGTTTAGCAATAAAACGCATAACAGGTTGAAATTTCTCTTTCAGCAATTTATACTAATAGATGGAAAGATACTTGAATACTTTTGTACAGCCCTGTAGTTTACCTAGTATCTTTATTACACGCCACTATTTAGCTAAAATTTAATTCAAACTAAAACACTCCTAAAACTACTGAAATCACATTTCCAGAAATTATCATCCATAGACGGCATGTATCGAATTCTTTGCATGACCCTGTATATCATTTTATCTATATTCTACAAACATTTAATAAACAATGCAGTTCAGCATAAAAATGCATTACTCATTTAAAAACCACCTTTAAGCAATTTGCGCTCATACCCAGTAACCCTTACGAATTCTTGTGTAGCTTTGTATATAAATTATAGCATTTATAAACACCATATAGTATGCATAAATATAGTGAAACATAAAAGCGCATATCATAATTGAAAATGCATTTCCAGCAATCATCGCTAGTACAGTTCTTCTGATACAATATAGTACCTGAAATCTTTTGTGTGTCCCCGTAAATGCTATGCACTTCGTATTATACATGAAATAACTTATAGTAAACCTCAGCGACGTATAAAAATTTCATTATGCATGAAATAATTTAACATAATTAAAATACGCCGCAAACAATTCCCTCCACCCCTATATCATTATGTAACGGAATTCTTTTGTGTGGCCCTGTAAATGAATAATAACTATTCTTTGCATCGCATATTCTACAGAATGTATATTTTAGTGCACTTCATAAATGCATATTAATTTTGTTATATTTGGATGCGTGTAACATCATTAAAAATCATTTGAAACGATTTTTTCCCATTGGCCGTAATGTAACGGAATACTTTTGTCTGTCCCTGTAGATGAACTAAACATGCTACAAACCAAAAATTTCAGGGCAATCCGAGTATATTTACAAGAGTTAGAGCGCGTACAGTAGACGGCCAGACAAACCTAAGTCATAAACACTTTTCAGACTTTGTTGGAAAGTGTTAACAATGATTATTTTCCCTAAACAGAAGTAGAATTGATGCATTTTATAATATACAACAGTAGATTAGTTTTTAAAACATATTTAGGCAAAAATATAATGGGAGACAAAATGAGGTGAAATTTATCCCATACGTGTGCTTACGTTACAAAAATAGGCGCGTGTGCGTACCGGTTAAGCACGCTTTTATAAGCGTTCAATATTCATCTCAGAAATCATGTCTAATTTCATTACTGTTAGTTCATGTTGTTTTTATTTTAAAACATTTCCGTTACAATACGTGGATTTAGCATTCACCCCCGATTTTATTGAAGCGTAAACTTTTGAATTTTTTTTTTCTTTATAAGGTATTGTAACAGGAAAGGGAAAAGCATTATTTAAACTATCTGTTCAGGATTTCTAAACTGTTTTTCCAACGTTCTAAAATGCGAATATGTAATAGGCGCTGGTCCAATACTAAGTATAGATGAACTATTACGTGAAAATATATTTAATTACACGAAATAATGTATACAAATTTGTTATTTACAGTTCGGTACATTGTTCGAAATTAAGTGAATCATCCTGCGAACGCACCATATGTCATCCGCCCAGTGTTTCCAGATAATCAAAAGTAAATTTTTACAAAATATCTGAAATTTCCCCAAATCCGTGGTTTTATTGAAAAAGTCCCCTACTACAAAAAATATTTAACTAATTAAGCTCACAATTTTCACCCAAATCAAACCAAAAAAAAAAAATAATGATAATAATAATAAATAAAAAATCCCCATTTGCAAAGAGAGAGAGAGAAAAAACTAGTCGGATGTACCAATCCCAAAACTTTCTTCTATCTCATACATGTTAATACTTCAAAATCCGCTATCACACTGCCAAAATTAAATGGCAATCTATGCATCTCATGAGGATTCTAACGATATGAAATTCCGTGCGTTAGTTCTTGAGATATGACTGTCGCTGAAATCGTCTAAATTCAGAAAAATGCTGCCTAGCAGCGCCACCTATTGGGTGATTTATATCAAATCCTAATCAGCAACAATTTATGTCAACGTCTGACTGAATCTGAAGTTTGGAGAAAATCCGTACATTAATTTTTGAGATAGAGCAATAACGAAAATCGTGAAAATTCCTGCATAGCAGCGCCACCTATTGGGTGATTAACACCAAAACCTAATTAACAACAACTTGTGTCAACATACAACTAAATCTGAAGTCAGATGAAAATTCATCCATTAGTTCTATTGTGAAAAAGGCAGCAGAGAAGCGCCACCTGTTGGGCGATTTACACCAACACATAATCAGTAGCAAGTCATATCAAGGACTAACTGAATCTGAAGTTTGATGAAAATCCGTGCGTTAGTTCTTAAGACAGAGCTATTGGGGAAATCGTGTAAATCCTGCAAAATTCATCATAACAGCGCCACCTGTTGGGCGATTTACACCAAAACGTAATCATCATCAATTCATATCAAGGACTAACTAAATCTGAAGTTTGATCGAAATCCGTGCATTAGTTCTTGAGATAGAGCTATTGCGAAAATCGTGAAAAATGCAGCATAGCAGCGCCACCTGTTGAGCGATTTACACCAAAAACTAATCAGCATCAATTTGTATTAGGGACTAACTGAATATCAATTTTTATTAAATTCCGTGCATTAGTTCTTGAGATAGAGCGCCCACAAAATTTGTGTCACATACACACAGACAGACAGACAGACTCACAGAGTCACAGACAGACATTTTGTAAAAACATGTTTTTTGGAATCTCTGACCCCTAAAACGTGTAAATCCGTCGAAAACCGGAATTCGAAAATTTTCATGAATCCAATACTTTCTTCTTGTAAAGATAGAAGAAAGTAAAAATAGCGAACTTGCGAGTCAACATTGTTATTGTGATCGATTATTTTCTTAAAGAAAATAACATAATAACATAGATAAATAATAAATTAGAGCTTAAAACATGTGTAAACTGTAAATATCGAGCATGAGGATAATGACTGATAATTGATAAATTTATATTTCCGAATAGAGTTTCATTGTTGCCAGATGAGTCACGTTAAAAGTGAACTTTACAAGCCTCGTAACCTGAAAATGTGAAATAATGAAAAAATTCCGGAAATTTTTTTTCCCCCCAATGATGTTTATATTCCCGAAAAATTTTCCCTAATACTTGTCTCCAAAAAATCTCCTAAAGGTTCAAAATCCCTCAAAATGGGACAAAATCCACAATCTAGCAATGCTGGCCCGCCTGAACCCAGATGCCCAGATCGTTGATAAACAACCAACTTTTGCCAAACGGCAAAACCAAAACCCCACTAGAATGTGCCAAGAAGTCGTGCTTCAACCAATGTCAAGGCAAGCCGTAACACAAAGTATAATTATTATTAGCCATTTGGAAATGGTTGTTGTTTTCGGTCGAGGATGGGGCCAAATGATGCTCGCATTTTATTTTTTTTAACGAAATTCAACGATTTCTTTACTTTTAGAAGAATTTTTATTTGAATAGGTAATAGAAAGGCATAAAATCGTTAAAAATTGTTTGAATAGGTAATCGAAAGGCATAAAATCGTTAAAAATTGAAAAAGTTACAAAATGGGTAGGCGCAAATTATCAGATATGGAAAAATCCAAATCCAAAGAGCGACGCCGAAATGAAAATCGTCTTGCAAAGCAAAAGTCGAGGTCTTCAACTCATTATGTAGGCCATGAAAATCGAGGTCTTCAACTGATTATGTAGCCCATGAAAATCGATTACAGAATAAAAGAAGAACGCGAAAAAGGAAACAATCTAATGTTTAATCGATTGATAGTAAAAGGCCATGTCTCGAGGGGCTCCAATCCACTAGCCACGGCATTTTACAATCGGTCGATTCTAACCGGGAAAAATTGAGCTCAACGTAGGTAATTTGTCGCAATTTGTGGATGATTCGGTGGAACTGCTTTCGATTTGTAAACTGTTTTTCTTCTCGAAACGGGACTTGGAGAGTTTATCGATGAAGGTTTTGGTCGTCTGAAGTTTGATCTTTGCGATCTGTTGTTGAAGAGGCTGCGACGGAATTTGGTGGACGAAATAAATTCCAAATGGTCGTTGTAATCTGTTAAATTACAATTTTTTTTTAATTATTAGTCTGTAGTTGATAATTCAATTCTGATAATATAAAAATGTTGTATAGTCATTGGAAGTACGCAGTTGTACACAATTTCTAGTACTCCAGCACATCAGGGAGTGGATGAAAAGTAAATTGCAAAATTCCATTTTTACATTACATGAAACAAGTTAAATGTAAAAGCGTGTAGGGTTAAAAAAAAAACGAAACAGAAACGAGGGCGTAAGCAATTCGGTTTATTGACAAGAGCAGTCATGTCCGGTTTTCAGACACAATCGTTAACAGAACATTAACCTAAAAGTTTCTTATCTAATATGTGATTTTAAAAAAGTATATCTTTATTGCACCTATCTTTTTTTTTTTTTTTTTATTTCTTAGAAAGATGAAATTCAAGTCATTGCAAAGCAGCGGCGTAGCTACACATTCATCACTCTGGAGCAAATAAAATTAAGGCTTTCTTTTGTCTCTGGGAAAAGTTCTGACCAAATTTGTTTTCAGTTATAAAAATCCTTTATGTAATTATTTTAATTAAAAACCTTACTTAATTTATTTGAAATTCAAGGATATTTTTAGAATAAGATATTCAGCGTAATAAATTCAAATGAAATAATAAAATAAATTATAATTTTTATTTGTACGGAGTGCCTACTAATATTATAGTTTTATATACTCCTATAAGCCCAATGCAATCTACCCTCTCCTCTCCCCCCAACTTCTGCTGTTTCTTCCAAGGCTAATACAGAATGCTAATAAATAAGCACGCAAGCATAGAGAAAGTTTTAGCTTTAACGGCACATAACTTGTAGAATTTGAATGAAAAGTAAACAGAAAAAAATCACATACATACATACTATATATATCACTACAATCTTATCTACTTCGTTACATATATGCATTATAAATATGACTAAAGGAGGAAAAATGTGTGTTTTTAATCTACATAGTGTCCCTGAACTCATGGGGCTCTTCCAAGGACAATAGAGAGTGCTAATAAATGAGCACGCAAGCATAGAGAAATTTTTAGTTTTAACAGAATATGACTTGTAGAATTTGAATGAAAAGTAAAAAGAAAAAAACATCGCATACATACATATCATACTGTGCTCACATACTATACTCACATACATACTATATACATTACTAAAAAGTTATCTACTTCGTTACATATATGTATTATAAATACGACTAAAGGAGGGAAAAAGCGAGGCTAACGAAAAAGAAAGGCTACCGCGGTGCTTCACACGTATGTTTTTTTACAGACCGCTGGAGTCACGTGATGCTCGAATGCACCAACGCAGGTGTAGGAAAAGAGCAAGACGTCACTCTAGCGGTCTGTAAAAAAAGATATGAGGAATGCACCGCGGTAGCCTGTCTTTCTCGTTAGCCTCGGAAAAAGGGTGCTTTTAATCTGCATGGTGTCCTTGAACTCATGGGACTCTTCCAAGGACAATAGAGAATGCTAATAAATGCGCACGCAAGCATAGAGAAATTTTTAGTTTTAACAGAATATGACTTGTAGAATGTGAATGAAAAGTAAAAAGATAAAAACATCGCATACATACATACATATCATACTATACTCACATACTATACTCACATACATACTATATACATCACTACAATGATATCTACTTCGTTAAATATATGCATTATAAATGACTAAAGGAGGGAAGAAGGGTGTTTTTAATACACATGGTGTCGCTGAACTCATGGGGCTCTTCCAAGGACAATAGAGAATGCTAATAAATGAGCAGGCAAGCATAGAGAAATTTTTAGTTTTAACAGCACATGACTTGTAGAATGTGAATGAAAAGTAAAAAGATAAAAACATCGCATACATACATACATATCATACTATACTCACATACTATACTCACATACATACTATATACATCACTACAATGATATCTACTTCGTTAAATATATGCATTATAAATGACTAAAGGAGGGAAGAAGGGTGTTTTTAATACACATGGTGTCGCTGAACTCATGGGGCTCTTCCAAGGACAATAGAGAATGCTAATAAATGAGCAGGCAAGCATAGAGAAATTTTTAGTTTTAACAGCACATGACTTGTAGAATTTGAATGAAAAGTAAAAAGATAAAAACATCGCATACATACATACATATCATACTATACTCACATACTATACTCACATACATACTATATACATCACTACAATGATATCTACTTCGTTAAATATATGCATTATAAATGACTAAAGGAGGGAAGAAGGGTGTTTTTAATACACATGGTGTCGCTGAACTCATGGGGCTCTTCCAAGGACAATAGAGAATGCTAATAAATGAGCAGGCAAGCATAGAGAAATTTTTAGTTTTAACAGCACATGACTTGTAGAATTTGAATGAAAAGTAAAAAGATAAAAACATCGCATACATACATACATATCATACTATACTCACATACTATACTCACATACATACTATATACATCACTACAATGATATCTACTTCGTTAAATATATGCATTATAAATGACTAAAGGAGGGAAGAAGGGTGTTTTTAATACACATGGTGTCGCTGAACTCATGGGGCTCTTCCAAGGACAATAGAGAATGCTAATAAATGAGCAGGCAAGCATAGAGAAATTTTTAGTTTTAACAGCACATGACTTGTAGAATTTGAATGAAAAGTAAAAAGATAAAAACATCGCATACATACATACATATCATACTATACTCACATACTATACTCACATACATACTATATACATCACTACAATGATATCTACTTCGTTAAATATATGCATTATAAATGACTAAAGGAGGGAAGAAGGGTGTTTTTAATACACATGGTGTCGCTGAACTCATGGGGCTCTTCCAAGGACAATAGAGAATGCTAATAAATGAGCAGGCAAGCATAGAGAAATTTTTAGTTTTAACAGCACATGACTTGTAGAATTTGAATGAAAAGTAAAAAGAAAAAAAAACTCCACTTACATACATAGTATACTATACTCGCATACTATACTCAGATACTATACTCACATACATACTATATACATCACTACAATGTTATCTACTACGTTACGTATATGCATTATAAATATGACTAAAGGAGGAAAAAAGCGTGTTTTTAATATATATTAACCTTTACAATATAATATTATGTTTTAATTTCACATGTATAATGAATATATAAAATAAGAAATACATATAAATATACATAAATATTTATAATTACATACATAATATATATATATAAATAATACAAATATACTGTTTATAATATAAAAATATCTGTTCATAAAAAATTAAGAACCATCTTTCTCCGCCATCTTGAAAATTTTGGCAAGATGCTAAAACGATCTTTTGGCGCCATTGTGGACTACTTCGCCAATCGCGCCAACCAGAACAGAATACGAAACTCTTCCCATTATATCACTTGATGCAACATAAATAAAGGTAAATGTATGCGCAAAATACTTTCGATTTATTTCTATGAATGACTATTCGATAAATATATATTAGAATTTATGGATATTCTTATTAAATAATATAAACCAGGGCTTAATTTGCGCTGGAGCCTACCGGAGCTCAGCTCCGGTACTTCTTTGTTTTTAGTAAATATTTAAATATTGCTCGGAATTCACCGGAACTCATAAATACAAGGCTCCGGAGCCCAATGCAATAGCGCTTCCGAAAACCCGAAGCCTAAATTATTACCCTTTTATTCCTTCCCATCTCCAAGCTTTTGCATTCCTTTTTATCAAAACAATTACAGTCCAACCTCGTTATACCGACATTCTAATGACCAGAAAAAAGTGTCGTCATAAGCGGAGTGTCGCGGTAACCGGAGTTGGAGAAAAATATGTTTATAACAAGCTGTATTTTTAATTAATTTAAGACAATTTTAAATTCATAACTGTTCTTGCAGTTTTAAGCAATAAAACATTATTATTAAACAAAATAAACACAAAAACAAAATTGAAAAGAATAAAAATCAGATTTATGATGACCTGTTTTTTATTGTTACATGAAATATTGATGAATTAAGGTTTACTTATCTCTAGATGTGCTCCCTGCAATTCTTTTTTCAATATTATACAATTAATTTTAATCAATATACGTTGTTTTAGAAATGGATGTTAAATAATTTCTGATCGTTTCAATGCAATGCAATGCTTCGGTTTTAGTCGGATGAAAAACGTCGTGTAAAGACAAGAAAGGGCCGTCTGACCAGAATAAAAAGACCGCGACTAGACTGATACGTCTATCTGGAGCTTAAGTGGGTCATTCACAGTGTTTGGGTATACTTATTCAGATAAAGGATTAGAGTAAAATCACTCATTTATCTCAATGGGCATTTTAGACACTTTTGGGAAAAGTTTGGCTAAGACATTTCTTATCGCTTAATTTTCGTGCTTAGGAGGGATTATGAAAAATAGACAATTTTCCTAAACCGTCGGGATATCCGGAGTTCAAAATTATTTAACGACGTAAAATCTGGAGTTTATTTACATTAAAATTATATACAGAAAATTGGGACATTGAAAAACTGACGTGATAAGCGGAGTGACGTGAAAACCGGGTGGCGGGATAATGAGGTCCGACTATATATGTCACGTAATGTGGCTCCACGTAGGAGATGGGGATGAAACGGACTCCATTTTTATAGTTTTTGGACGCCAGAAAGCAACCGACCAGTGTTTCCCCTTTTTTCTATAAAAGCATTGAATCTTTCCGATAACGGTGTCAAATTTTTAATTTAGTCTGATTTTCAGGGAATCACCACAAAAGGAAGAAGGAAGCAGAAGGAATCGATTATAGTTTAACACATGCACCTTTCATAGGAAATTGAAAGAAAATTGAAAAACGTTGTTCCATTCTTCAGCATATAAATATTAATTTCTGTAAATTTCATTCATTTTTTCATAAAAGTGTATATCTGCGAACTATTCCTTTTTTGTGTTAACATTATTTCCGAATCATAATCCTTACCATATTTAATCGCAGAATTCCGCAGTTATTTAACATTAAAATTAGGCAAAGTTTACTATTCGGAAGGAGTGATAACAAAAAAGTGGAATAGTTGACAGCTAAGTATATGCTGATAGATATATTTAAAATTTTTATTTTTCTAAAGAAAAAAATGCTTTAAATTTTGGAAAAGTGTATGACATATAAATATGCAGATTAGAATGTAGCGCAGAATATTAGGGCTCCGATACTTTTTTTGTTAGAAATTAAAACAAGATATAAGCAATATGCATTATAAAAATATGCATGAAGGAATGTTAAAATAGAGAAAAGTTTTCATGAATAACCTAAACCTGTTCCTGAAAATATCTAAAACTCGATCAAAACATAAAATATAACCACAAAATTTTAGAACACAATGCTTTTCAATATGCCGTGGTTCTGAAAGCTATTCCCATAAGCAGACGGAGTTTTTAACCTTAAACCTAAAGGAACAATATTGTCCACAGCGTCGTTAAAAAAGTTAGAAAGATAGCGAAACTTTTTAACCTAACCATTTTATTACAGCTTATTTTCAAATGTGTAATTAATCTTACTTATCAGTCCCGAAAACAGCCGTCAGTTGTTACGACAATGATGTATGAGATCATAATAACCGAAAAATCCCTCATTCAAACGGAAAAGTATAGCAAACCAATTGCAGAATATAGCCGCAGTTATAGTGATATCATTCTATCTTCCGTAACCTGGTAATATTTTTTAAACAGGGTATATTGTTTTTAGAGGCTTCGAAGCCTGAATGTGTGTTGCAGGGGGCTGAGCCCCCTAGTATATATATATAATCGCACGAGTTTTTTTATCTTTGTACTCTAAAGATACATTTGAACTGCTGTCTACAACAATTACAGTCTGTGAAGGTCATAAATTTTTGAGACCGATAAAAAAGATTATATTTGCGACACGTGTCTTTGGTAAATAAGTACTTGATATTTCTATTCATTGATTGTCACTAATTTATCTCTTTCGTGATAGAGAAAATATTGATAAATTTACTACTGTCGAAATCTACAAGTGAGCGTAGTAGTAATGGTATTATTTACTGTTAGCTACTGTAGTTTTAGATCAATATGTCAGATTTAATGTTTAAATCGTTACATATATTCATTTTTAATTTCATACAAATAAATCTTAGTAGAGTCTATATTTTGTTACGAACTTCTTCTCTGGGAAGCCAGCGACACATTTTTTATCTGATATCATACCAGGGGATTTCCCAATATGTAATTGATTTTACTTAATCAATCAAGATAACAGCCGTCCTATATCGCGGCCACATTGGATGCGGCTTTGAAGACCGCAACATTGCACAGTCAAATCAAAAAGAAAGTTACTTCGATTAAAGATGACGGCCACCATTGTCGCGGTAATGTCTGTAACCGGGATACCGTTAATTTCACTTTTACTGTTCAATTTAATGGCTTTTGTCACAGCATCTACCGTCGTCGCGACAGCTGACGGCTGTTAGCGTGATGGATTAAGTAAGATCAATTACATATTTAAAAATTAGCTTATACAGAATGTCCTAAAAGTTCTCGTACTGACGACATATGTATTTATTATTCACAAAACAACAAACCTTAAAACGATTACTTTTACGCTAATGATAAAAAGCACTTCCTGTACCATTTTCACACGATAAGCACGAATACGCAAAGCTTTTAAAGCTTTATGTGTCGATCCACGAGATGCGCCCATTCCTTGTGCCAAACGCCTCACGGATTTTTGAGGAGTTTGCAATGTCCTTCGTTGAGTGTTCTGCATAAAGGATGATGTAACAACTTTCAGTCTTCCACTCCTGTGCTTCTCTTCCATCGAACCTGTATTACGAAATCATTGACCGAGCCGATATAGCGTATCTTTACCCGGTATTGCATCATTTGGATATTTATTTCCCCAAACGTCTTTGCACCTTTCATACGATTTACATTCAAAATAGGTTTCGAGCAGTGCAATTCTCTGAATGTGTGATAAACTCATTTCACTATGAAGAACAAAGTGACATAGAATTTTATTCTCGCACAAATTGAGCGCGAAAAGGACCAAAGGATAAAAATTCAAGAATTGATGCAGTGATAAAAAAACGATAAAATTTAATATTAAAAAAAATCACGGACAATGAGTTCTTTAACCCTTAAGCGCCTACTTCAGTGACGCGAAAAGGCCCGTTCGCTAATGCTATTCTTATGGAAGAAATTTATCAGGATATCTCGGTCACATTTCAGTATTTTTACATGATTTTTTTTTTTTTTTTTTTTTTTTTTTTTTTTTTTTTGCAGTGGCTAGCTGAGGTCGATATGTAAAAAGCCCGTTTTTTACTTTTTCGATTTTCATTGGGGATTTTTTTCAAAAGGATGCTTTCGTTTTAGGAACCGGTTCTGAAATTGAAAGTGTCCTGATTAAAAATACTTGTAAACGAAATTGAAAAAGTAGAAAACGTCCTGCCTACAGATCGACCTCAGCTAGCCACTGTAAAAAAAAAAAAAAAAAAAAAAAATCATTTAAAAATATTGAAATGCGACCGAGATATCTTTATAAATTTCTTCCATAGGAATAGCATTAGCGAACAGGTCTTTTCACGTGACTGAAGCAGGCCCTTAACCCTTTAACCATTAACCCTTAAATGCGCGATTTTTTATAAAAATTATATTCTCTGAAAGGTTTATTACACAGGAAAAATAATGAAAAAAATCAGAGATGCATTTTTTCATATAATACGTCAATTTTTTCTACGGTTGCACATCTGTAATATAAGTAAAAACTACTGTTGTGTGGCTGTTTTACGCTAAAATATTGCAAATTAACAAATATTTTAAGAAGTATGTCTCCAAATACTTTATTTTATATAATTATTTATTTTATAAAACTTAACCTTTAACCCTTTAATTCCCATGATAGAATACGTTCTAGAAAATATGTAGTTCAGAGAATCTGACTTTACACTCAGAAAGTTTCGATGGTTAATTTCGCTTTATTTAAACGAGGTGGAACCCGTCGAATTTCGACGAAAGAAAATGTTTACAAAGGAACTGTTGCATCAAATTTATAATACATCGACAAAAAATAATTATAATAAAAAATCCATCTTACACTTGTTAATTTAACTCTCCAAAGACACATTTTAACCTAAGATTAACAAAATACTTTTTTCATAAACTTAAACTGTTAAAATTATTGAAAAATTAAACTTTATTCATATATGTAATCAGTAACATATAATCAAGGTAAGTAGTTTTGATTAAGTTATTAATTGATGCTTGGTATTACGGAATGGAAAATCAGCAAAAATGATTTCACCTTGACATAATCATAGAATTTTTCTACCTTTACATCTAAACCGAATCAAGTCATTTTCCACGTTTCACATCCATATTAACCATTTAAAAACATTTTAACGCGCAATAGGTTATTAATAAATATATTTTCAAGCTTGAAGTCACGTTTGTCAACTATTACAACTTTCCATGTTAAAATTCCCACTCGTGATTTGAGGCCTTAGTATAATCTCTGTACCTGCGCGTAAAAATTCCAGAAATTTATAACTTTCAGACGTATTCAAGGGGAAATATCTCGTTTTATCAAATAAAATTATCGTTTACTTTTAAATATGACGTCATTTTCAGTCGCTGAAATATTTTGCCTATTGTCTCAAACTCACTATCAGCGAAATGAAAAAATAGTGAAATATAACAGCATCATCAGGGAAATTGTGTCTTTTTTAAAGCATAACGTCATTTTCTGTTCAAATTTTTAAAAAATATATTTTTAATTGTAATGATAAAATGTCATCAGTAAGAATATAATCAATAAATATAACTAATCCACTTTTAATAGAAATGAAGTACTTCAGTTGCCACGATTAGAAAATTGGTATTAAAAACTATAAAAAAATTAATATCTCAAAAATAAATTAAGATACAGCTTTCAAACAAATTGCATTTAAAAGTGCATTTTTTTCTGCATACGACGGTGTAAACATGTAAAATGTGGGATGTTTAGAAGTTTAAAAATTTGCTGTAGCGAAAATTGCAAAAGCGAAATTTCATTTCAAATTTCAAAGTGTTGCCATTCGCAAAATGACGTATGCGTTACGCACAGATATGTTTGTCCTTTGTAATATAGATACGGAATGTCTGTTATTAATTAAAGCAGATATTGCTATTTTAATTTTCTGGTGTGAATTAGGAATATACGAATTTAAAAAAATCTATTAAATTCAAAACACTGTTGTTTGCATATATGCAAAGCTGCGCACTAAAGGGTTAAGTTGGAGTACGGTAACTTTTAGGACACATTGTATGATATTACTAAAGAAAGTGTCGCTCCTTCCCGGACTATTGGAGAGTCTCAGATATATAAAAAAAACTTTTGTGGTCGTACTTTTTTTTCAAAGGTAAAAAAAATCTCATCGAAGGCCTTTATAAGAGCGGCATATTCCGGCCCTGGCCGTGACACTCTCCAAAACACAGCGAGGAAAGGAAACGTTTCCGTCCAATTGCACAGCAAGGGAAATGCTATTTCTTTAAAATTTTGGAGAAAATGTATGTGATTGAATTTAAAAAACATATATGGAATTGTCGTTTAATTATTATTACTGTTATTATCATTTTACTTGTTTCTTTAATAATCGAAAAGAAAACTTTAATTTGTATTTTTTTTGCATAAGATTCAATGCAATTATGTAAAACTACGATATGCTGCTTAAAAAAAATCTTTAATATAATTATAAATTTCATTAAAATTTTGGGGGAAATTATAAATTAATGTAATTATGCACACAACAATTTTCGATAGTAATCATTGAATGGCTTGGGTTATATTACAGCCTGGACCAACTATTACGTTTGGCGGTAATGGGCTTGGTATGAAAGGAAAATACCAATAATTCTAATAAAAATGTTTTATTTACAGCATACCTAATTTAACCCATTTATGCCTAGCGTCCCATTTTTGGGACGTTTCGAATTTTAATAAATTTTTGTAACTTTCTTGTTCTTTATAACATGAATATTGCATGAAGTAATTTTCTATAACTGTCTTTATCTATTACCGAGAGATGACAGCATAAGATTGATATTTATTTGCTTAAATGAAGGCCTTTTTTCGGTGTTTATAAATTTTTCATTTTTCAAGATAGCGAAATGTAAAAAGTAAGTTTATTTGTATTTTTTGTATCAAGGGTCTAATAATTAAGTCATAATCTTAGCTTGTAGACTTCTTTGAAATACATATTTTTAAATTGCGAAATTATAGGTTCGAGCCTATTTTTTATGCATTTTTATAACATACAAATTATAGGGCGCTAGGCGCAAATGGGTACATATTTGTATTAGCAATTTAAGGGGCAATTATTTATGTAAAGTCCTTTTCAAGATGATTTTGAAATAAATTGTTTTTTGGCCTCAAATACGATTGTTCTTAATTTATTATTAATAATACTTATAACGTTATTAGTCTCTGTAAAGAAATAAATATATTTTTTAATAGTTCATAAAAATACTAATTGTAGTATATAATATACATTTAAAAGCTTAATTTATATAAATTGAGACAAAACATATAATCATGCATCTTTCTTCATATGGATATTCTCATATTTAGTACGTTCACGTTTTATCAAATAAACACAGAAATTGCTTAGCGTAATTTTTTTTTAGTATTTTTCCAGTTCATTTTGCAACATTTTAAAGTGATTTTAGCAACAAATGTGAGAAAACAAAAATTCAGGCACAAATGGGTTAAGTGTTTTTATAGAACAAAAAACTACGGGTCACTTTCTTATAGAGGTATCTATTATTTGGATATCAGAGCTTGGAAAAAAAAAATTCAGAGATTTAGGATTTTTTTTCTAAATTATTTTGTGCTCATATTTGGTGCCCAGTCTATAATGGGCAACTGCCGGTTCCCAGTCTACGATGGGCCAATGCCGCGGCCTATTCGGCGTACGCAGTAATCAGGCCTCCTATGTGCTGCGACAATTTGATCACAATTTAAGAACGAGTATACGATCATCACCTGTAACATTGTGTCATGTTGTCCACGCACACAAGATTTTTGCACACTGCAACAATTTGGTCACGAGTTATAAGATTTTAAAGTTGTCGAGTCCTTATATTCAGATTAGTATGAAATTTATGAGTGGGTATTAGGTATTAGTATTAAATTAAAGAGGGCGGATCTTCAATGAATAGAGACAGTCACCCTTTAAAAAGGCCCCGCATGATATTTAACCATACAACGTTTGGCAGGTCTACGACAATTAGAGTCAGAGTAACAGCTGTTTAAAGTTGTGGGTGTCTATCGGGTGTCCTAAAAAGGACTGACTGCTTTTAAAATTCAATAACTTGCAAACGATGACAGATATTTAAAAAAATTCTTGCAGGAGCGTAAATTTTGTTCGAATATTACAAACAATAAATGGCACTGCGAGCAATATGTGCTAAATCCAGGCCCGATTTTTGGTACTTCGGGACCCACTGTGCTAGGGGTGCACGGGCTGTGCAAGGTGACGCCACGAACACTTTTTGCTTCTGCTGTAGAACAGCTATCACTACCTTTATCAATGCTTTTTTATTTGTGTGTCCTACAGCTTTTTTCATTGTTCTCCGGTAAAAGTCACGTGATGATGTGAACTGCTCTATACATTTTAATCTGCTTTTTTGGCATGGGAGAAGAGAAAGGTCCAAAAATGCAGCTCGAATTTAGCGCCCATTGCTTGCAGCGCCATCTATTGTTTGTAATTCGAACTAAATTAGAGAATCACGATAAAAAAAACTCCTGACATTATACATAACCCTCTTGTAAGAATTTTTTAAATATCTGTCACCGTTTGCGAATTATTGAATTTTAAAATCAGTCAGCCCTTTTTTGGACACCCGGTATATTCGTAATATACTAAAATAGTCAATAAATAAAAAATGGCTTACATAAATAAAAGACATAAGTCCGTCCTTATAGCGCTTAAGGTTACCATTCGAAATTTGAGGGAACTGCGACAATTAGGATCCAAATTATAAGTGTTTAACATTATCGCGACAAGGGTGTAACCAGGAAGGGTGGCTCAGGGAGCTAGATTGATCCCCCCCCCCCCCTCCGAAAATCAGGGATTTTTATCTAATCACGGGCAAAGTGTTTATTTCTATAGCCTCACGTAAGATCTTCCCTCTGCCCCCCTACCCACACCCACCCACACACCCATACACACACATGAAGTCTTGCTACGCTACTGTTCCGATAGTTCCATAAAAATCGACATAATAAGTATGAGCGTCAGAACGAAGTTTTGCTGTACATAACAGGTGTCCTAAAAAGAACTGACTGATTTTAAAATTCAATAACTTGCAAACGGTGACAGATATTAAAAAAATTCTTGCAGAAGCGTTATGTATGATGTCAGGAGTTTTTTTTTTTTACTGTGATTCTCGAATTTAGTTCGAATTACAAACAATAGATGGCGCTGCGAGCAACTTGCGCTAAAACCAGGCTCGATTTTTGACCCACCCAACACATTTTAATCTCCTTTTTTTGCCATGGGAGAAGAGAAAGACCAAAAATTCCAGCTTGAATTTAGCGCCTATTGCTTGCAGCTCCATCTATTGTTTGTAGTTCGAACTTAATTCGATCATCACGGTGAAAAAAACTCCTGACATCAAACATAACTCTTCTGCAAGAATTTTTTAAATATCTGTCACCGTTTGAGAGTTATTGAATTTTAAATTCAATCAGCCCTTTTTAGGACACTCGGTATGTACTCTGAAAATACATACAGTTCCAGAATAATTTGAAAATCATAGGGAATG
Organism: Maratus speciosus; assembly: GCA_963932465.1. Taxonomy (NCBI): domain Eukaryota; kingdom Metazoa; phylum Arthropoda; class Arachnida; order Araneae; family Salticidae; genus Maratus; species Maratus speciosus. Next base: position 502,038,874 of record OZ010792.1, read on the forward strand.
GAGCATTGAGGTTTATATCAAAGGTATTTCACTTTTTTTTTCTTTTTTTTTAATAGTCATAATTTGACAATACTGGTTTATTCTTCCCGTGACTTATACCTAGGTAGGCCACTGTTAATGGCATTCTATATATATTTACGAAAGTTAAGCGCGGACAAACAGACAAACGAACCGAAGTGATATACATTTTTCAAGTGTTGGAAAATGCCAAAAGTAATAAAGACATATCATTAGGTTTTGCTCTCCTTTTTTTTTTTTTTTTTTTTTTTTTTTTTTTTTTTTTGCTGTTTTTATCATAGGTTCAAAAGAGACGTTCTGTTCGTTACAAAACAACCAAAAAAAGAGAAACATTTTTGAGGAGTCTGGCTGCTACTTCCGATGTTAAGTTTCTTCACACCGGAAGTAATCAAAGAAACCGGAAATAATCAGGACAACCACGTCTTGTTTCTTAGGACAATCTTTTTTTTTTTTTTTTTATCTTATAGGAAAGTTATAACTTCTGTTATGTTTCCAGAATGTTTTCATACTAAACTTGATCATTATACAAAATATGGATAGTATTCCTATTTTTGATTATTTTCCAGGGGCATGAAATTTCGCGACAAAAATCACACTATTCAATGAAAGCTTTCCTCATTGGAATTGCGCAGTGTTTCAGTGAAAAAAAAAAACGATGCCCTTACTTCCTTTAAAATTTAATTTTTAAAAAAATTTCATATTTTTTTTAATCGACTCTCGAATGTCTACTACATACAGATGTATAAAGTGCAAGATTGGGTGACTAAGATATCAAATAGAAATCAGTTAATAAAAAAACTTATCATTTTCGGTAAAATAAGCAATTAAAAAAAACACGAAAAATTTGAAAATTTCTGTATGAATTACAAATTATCTTTATTGAAAAGAGGACAAAATTTACTATATTGGGCTAAAAGATTGAATTTTGGATTGTTTTTATGAGTGGATGAAAATCGCCAGCGAATTCGGAAGATCGGGGGAAATACGCGAATTGCTCCCCCCCCCCCCTTTCGTTCAGTATGAAATAACATAAAATCTAACTGAAAATTCCAACATCTAAAGATCGGGTCCACTCGGATATTTCTTCATCTATCCAACGACAAATTTTCCTAACCATCGCCAACAAACAAACAATCAGACAAACGCGCACATATACAGAAAACAAACATCTGTTGGAATATTTATACACTACTTTTTGATTAAACACTACATAAAAGTGCGAAAAAGTTACTGAAAATGGGGAAATTAGGTACAACTTTTAACGAGTTGGTTGTGACAATCCCAAAACTTTCTTCTATCTCATACATTTTAATAATTCAAGTTTCGCTATCACAGTGGCAAAATTAAATGACAATCTGTGTCCATCATGAGGATTCTAAAAGTATAGGTTCTTTGAATTGTGTGTATTTAAAAAGGAAATATAAGCAAAGCATTTCTCAAACAAATCATTGAATTTCGACACCCACACTATTAGATGTTTGCAACCGAAATTCTTAACCCAAAGAGCATAAAAGCGACACTGGCAGTATACACCCAAGCCTAATATAGGGATTTATTTATGTGAAAGTATAACAGAATATGAAGTTTGATTAAATTCTGTGCATTAGTTTTTGAGATACAGCTATCGTGAAAATCGTGAAAATTGCAGTATAGCAGCGCCACCTGTTATAGGATTTACACAAAAACCTAATCGGGACCAACTAATGTCAAGATCTAACAGAATATGAAGTTTAATGAAGTTCCGTGCATTAGTTCTTGAGATAAGACTATCGCTAAAATCGTGTAAATCCTGAAAATGCAGCATATCAGCGTCACCTATTGGGGCAATTTACACCAAAACCAAAACCTAAACAGCAACAGCTTATTCCACCGTCTAACTGAATCTAAAGTTGGATGAAAATCCGTGCTCTAGTTTTTGAAATAGAGGTATTGCGGAAATCGTGAAAAGTGCAGCATAACAGCACCACCTGTTGGGAGATTTACACCAAAACCTAATCAGCAACAGCTTATGCCAACGTCTAACTGAATCTAAAGTTGGATGAAAATCCGTGCTCTAGTTTTTGAGATAGAGGTATTGCGGAAATGGTGAAAAGTGCAGCATAACAGCGCCACCTGTTGGGAGATTTACACCAAAAACTAATCAGCACCAATTTTTATTAGGAACTAACTGAATCTAAAGTTTTATTTTATTCAGTGCATTAGTTCTTGAGATAGAGCGCCCACAAAATTTTTGTCGCAGTCAGACAGACTCACAGATAGTCATTTACTAAAAACAGTTAAATCGTGTTCAAGACCATCTAAAACGTATAAATCCTTCGAATACCGTAAGTCGAAATTTTTCACGAATCCAATACTTTCTTCTTGTAAAGATAGAAGAAAGTAAAAAGACGAAGTAAAGTCAGGGATTTCGCATTAAAAATGATTTATTGATGCGATTTTCCTGTTTGAAATACAGTAGAGCCTCCGTTGTCGAACGTTCCATTTCTCGAACAATTCAATTTGACCAATGAGGTGTGTCCTTGCAAAATTTACCGTACGAAAAGTGTAACCAAGCGACCGAAATGACGTTTTACCTAAACTTGGTCTTCATAAGCGCGGAGCGCACATACATGAGGTTTAGTGAACGCAGTATTAATGAAATTCATACATTTTAAGATTTTTGTACAGGAAGGTTGCTGAATACACTGATTTTTATTTCATTTTTTCTACTTTTCCTTTTTGTTATTACTTTCTTCTGTCTTTACAAGAAGAAAGTATTTGATTCGTGAAAATTTTCGAATTCCGGTTTTCGACGGAATTACACGTTTTAGGGGTCAGAGATCAAGAAAAACATGTTTTTACAAAATGCCTGCCTGTGAGTCTGTCTGTGACACAAATTTTGTGGGCGCTCTATCTCAAGAACTAATGAACGGAATTTAATAAAACTTTAGGTTGAGTTAGTCCCTGATATAATTTGGAGCTGATTACTTTTTGGTGTAAATTAGACTAAAAGGTGGCGGTGCTATGCTGTATTATTCACGATTATCGCAATAGCTGTATCTCAAGAACTAATGCACGAAATTTCATCAAATTTCAGATTCAGTTAGTCCCTGATATAGATTAGTGCTGTTTAGTTTTTGGTGTAAATAGTCCGATAGGTGGCGCTGCTAGTTTTCATTTTTCGCAATTTCCGCAATAGCTGTATCTCAAGAACTAATGCATGAATTTTCATCAAACTGTAGATTCAGTCAAACCTTGATATAAATTGGTTCAGATTAGTTTTTGGTCTATTGCCCAACAAGTGGCGATGCTATGCAAATTTTTTTCGATTTCTGCATATAATTTTTATAATATTACACTATTTTAATAATATTACATTATTTTAAACAGGCAGAAATTTGTGTATATCACTGAGGTGTAGTTTGTGTTGCTTACTTTAGAACGTGCATAGAAATTCAAATTATCGCTCATTTACAGGGACACACACAAGAATTTGGCTACAGAAGAAATTGAACAATAATTGATCTATCGAAACTTATGAACAATAATTGCTGGAAGCGCGTTTTCAGTTGTGATACGCGTTTTTAAATTGAATAATTTTTACTTTCTTCTATTTTTACAAGAAGAAAGTATTGGATTCGTGAAAATTTTCGACTTTCGGTTTTCGACGGATTTACACGTTTTAGGGGTCAGAGATTCCGAAAAACATGTTTTTACAAAATGTCTGTCTGTAAGTCTGTGAATCTGTCTGTCTGTATGTGACACAAATTTTGTAGGCGCTCTATCTCAAGAACTAATGCAAGGAATTTAATAAAAATTTATATTCAGTTAGTCCCTGATATAAATTGATGCTGATTAGTTTTTGGTGTATGCAACATTTTTTACGATTTTCACAATAGCTCAATCTCCAGAACTAGTGCACGGATTTTCGTCTAACGTCAGATTCAGTTAGTCCTTGACATGAATTGACGTTTTATAGATTTTGGTGTAAATCGCTCAACAGATGGCGCTGCTATGCTGCATTTTTTGTATTATCCACAATAGCTCTATCTCAAGAACTAATGCTTGGATTTTCAACAAACTTCAGATTCAGGTATACCTGGATATGAATTAGGGCTGTTTAGTTTTTGGTGTAAATCGCTCAATAGGTGGCGCTGCTATGCTGCATTTTTTACGATTTCCACAATAGCTCAATCTCAATAACTAATGCACGAATTTTCATCAAACTTCGGATTCAGATGTACTTTGATATGAATTGGTGCTAAATTGATGTAATTTCTTGTACAAGATTTAATTGACGTGATTTATATAGAAGAAAGTTTTGTCATGGCCACAACATACTAGTTTAAATATTACTACAGTAGAACGCCGATTATCCGAACAAGTCGGGACCGACCCTAGTTCGGATAAATGGACGACAATTTAACCAAAACCTTCATAGTTTATCAAGGCTTAGGAATGGCAGCACCAGTTAGTGCTAACGTGTTTAAAAACTGTTTACTTTTTTATCATTTAAAATTTTCTTTTTCTCTTTTTATCATTTTTTGAATTCCAGATATTATAATTTAAGCAATAAAGCATTCCATTGTTGCTTGCTTTAAATAAGATGTTCTTTCCAAGGCTGCCATATCTTGAATTATTCTTAAATACATTAGTTGAATAGGATCAGTGTTCTTCTGCCGTTCGAGCCATTTCATAGCTTTTTCCAAACATTCAAAGGCTTCGTTATGTGATGGACCTGGATCATTTTCAGAGCATTCGTTTTCATTTCTTCAATTTGTTTTCCATCTTAAATCTCATCATCAAATTAAAAAAAAAAATAAAAAAACTGAGAGAAATAGGCTGTTTGGTTAAAAAAAAATTTTTCAGAGAAATAGGCTGTTGGGATAATTGGAAGTTCGGTTAATTGGAGTTCCGATAATCGGCGCTCTACTGTACTTGGTGTGTATAAATTTTATAGATCGTATACAAGGATGCACAAAAGTTTTCAAGTATATTTCAGTTTATTCATAGAAATTACTGAATGGAATTTTTCGTCTGTGCTTTGCATTTAACTGAGCTAATTTTTAGCATACTATGCAGTATAGATATAAATCTACAGATCCTATGCAGGGTTGCAGAAAAAAATCGGATATAGCTATTGATGGTAATAACAGAAATTGGTTTTTCATATTATACGGAGGTGTTCTAAATTAAAAGAGAAATTAGCGGACTGTAAACATAAAGGTTTTAATGAAGGCTAATGGTGGCTTGTTGCCGCAGAGGTTGTTCCTCTTACACTGATGCGTACTCAACCCGTGATCCGGGTTCAACGAAAGGGTTACATTAAAAGATTGCCAATTGGCATAGATGCGGTGGTGATGTTCCGTCGCCAAAGGCGAATTACAATGTTTGTTACAGGTACGGAACATCCCGCCCGGCGTTGAAATATTATATTTCAATATGTATAAAATGCAATACAGATAAAAAAAAAAAAAAACTCACACACAACATAGTACAGGTTATAGGCAAAAAAATAAAAAATAAAATAAACACAATGAAATACAATTACAGTCCAGATTGTTGGCAATTATTGTTATTTATGGGTAATATGCTTATTTGGTTAACAGAACGTTTAAAATTGCCCTTATCGGTGCGTAGTTCTACTACTCTGACCATTCCGTCAGCACCTGGGATTACCTTAGTAATGCGACCTAGAGACCAGGTGCAAAGTGGGAGTTGATTGTCCTTTAATAGGACCAACATGCCTGGCAAAATATTTTGTTTTTTAAACATCCATTTGCTTCTCTCCTGTAAATTACTGAGATAATTATTTTTCCAGCGTTTCCAAATCGTTTGGGTTAATTTTTAAGTCCTTTGCCACTTGTTAAGCAAGTTATCCTTTACCTCCATCAAATTAGGTTCAGGAATTAAATTAAGGGTCCTGCCTATGAGAAAGTGGCCTGGAGTTAACACCTGAAGATCGTCAGCATCTGTGGACAAGGGAAAGAAACAAAGCGGTCGCGAATTTAAAATAGCTTCGATCTGTGTTATTACGGTTAGAAATTCTTCGATCGTGAGATGAGCTGAACCTACTGCTCTTTTTAAATGGTATTTGAAGGCCTTAACTCCTGCCTCCCAAAGGCTACCAAAGTTGGGTGCTCTAGGAGGGGAGAATTTCCAGTTAATGCCTTCTGAAGCTAAAAAGTTACAAACTTCATCACTGGCTACAAGTTTACGCAAACGCTTCAGTTCTGCTGAAGCCCCAACAAAATTTGTAGCGTTATCGCTAAAAATTACCAAGCTCCTCCCACGACGAGCGAAGAATCTTTTTAGCGTTGCTATTATCGCCTCGGATGTCAAGTCGGAGACAAAATCCAAGTGTACAGCTTTAGAGGCCATACACACGAAAACGGCAACGTATATTTTTTGGAAGGTACCCTTTCTCTGACCCTTATATTTTATTTCAAAGGGGTCACACAGATCTAATCCTACTCTGGAAAATGGTGAACTGGGCATTATTCTTTCAGGAGGGAGATCTCCCATTACTTGATTAGCCAGTATAGGCTTAATTTTAAAACATTGTACACATTCATGTACTACCTTGCGAGCTGTGTTTCTACCACTAAGAGGCCAATATTTTTGGCGCACAGTGTTCAAAAGAGCCTGGGGCCCGACATGAAAATCTCGTACATGATAATACTGGAATATGATTCTTGTTAAGCGACAGCTCGATGGTAGCACTATAGGAAACTTGTGATCAAATGGTAAGTTAGATTTAGCCAATCTACCCCCCACCCTTATCAAGCCATTCGAATCAATAAAGGGATTAAAAAATTTTAACTTACTTGAACTATGCACCGAAGATCCCCCTTTCAGGGCGGAGATTTCCTTGGCAAAATACATTACCTGCACATGCTTAATCAAGCACACTTCTGCCCCCATTAATTCCTCCAGTAACAGAGGGCCTCTTGCAGTTGCTATCTTTTTACACCTTAAGTAAAACCTAAAAATATATGCTCCAATACTAATTAATTTAAGAAAATTATTTGTTAAAGTCAACAAATTATCAAAAAAATTAATGTCCATCTTGTTAATTAAAGTCACTTGTCTACTGGCTTTAAGTTCATTAGAATAATAAGTGTTCGAGCAGTCAGTAAGACTAGAAGTAGGTTTCTCTATTGCTTCTTTAAGAATTTGAAGTGGTGGCCCATTCCACCATAGTTCACTGGAGGCAATGTTTTTCACATCCATTCCTCTGGATATCAGGTCTGCTGGGTTATGCTCCGATGGTATATGGTGCCATGGAATATTCCTTGAAATGTCTTTTATTTGCACTACACGGTTGCCGACAAAGGTTTTTAATGAATGTGGAGCAGTGCCCATCCAAGCTAAGGCAATAGTCGAGTCTGAAAATAGTCGCACAGCATTCACCTGTTGGTTTAAAGCATCTAAGACCTTACAGGTTAATTTTGCAAGAAGAAGACACGCTGATAGTTCCAAGCGGGGTACGGTTATCACCTTTGTAGGGGCCACTCGTGACTTGCTGCAAAGAAGGTGACTAACCATTTCGCTGGAGTTAGATATAGTTTGCACATAAATAACTGCACCGTATGCCTTTGAAGAAGCATCGGCAAAGCCATTAAGTACCACTGATTGGACGTGCACCTTTAAGAAGCATCTCGGTACGTTGATGGACTCGAGCTCTGGCAATGTTGCGATAAAGGTTTCCCATTGTTTGGAAATTTGCGAAGGTAAAGTATCATTCCATTGTAATTTAAGCAACCACAATTGCTGCATGAATATCTTTGCCTTTGCAATCACTGGCCCTAAGAGACCAAGAGGGTCATAAAGCCGGGCAATTTGCGTGCGATAGCACCTCTCGTTTGGTGAAAGTACTTGTTACGTTAACGTTGACTTTGTATGTAAATGTATCGCTAGAACTGTTCCAAAGCATGCCTAAAGTTTTAACCGTTATTTCTTCTGAATTTCTATCCAAGGGAAATATCTGATTGTCAGTAGATTGGACCTTATTAGTACACCATTTATGCAAAATCATTCCCCCTCTCTGAAGGAGTTGTGTTAATTCTGCTTGCATTAAATTAAATTCCTCTAAATTGGATGACCCCGACAAGCAATCATCCATATAGAAATCCTTCAGTGCAATATTGGAAGCTAACAGAAAAGCCCTTTGCTCATCTATGGCGAGTTGTTGCAAGACCTTGGTGGCCAAAAATGGGGCACACGCCGTTCCATATGTTACCGTTGATAATTGAAAGACCTTAACCGAGAATGATGCACTGTCTTTCCACAGAATTTTTAGAAATTTGTATTGGGACGGATTTATTTCTATCATTCGAAACATTTGTTTGATGTCGGCGGTTAATGCATAAATGTGCTTTCTAAATCGAACCAATATCGAAAAGAGATCGTCCTGTAGCACACCACCCTTGCACAATAAATCATTCAATGAATATCCATTACTACTTTTCGCGCTTGCATCATATACGACGCGCAATTTAGTTGTCGAGCTAGATGGTCGTAAAATCCCGTAATGGGGTAAATAATAGCCGTCCTCAAATTCATTAGTTTCTTCTGTTTCATGCATGTGATCAAGAAACTGATATTCATTAAGAAATTGTGTGTATAAATTCCGCATTATAAGGTCACGATCTAGACGTTGCCATAAATAATTTAATCTTTTCAATGCAACGATTTTTGAATTTCCTAAATTGGGCTCAGAAAATTCTGGTTTAAAAGGCATTTCTACGACATATCTGCCATCTGAATTTCTAAAATGCGTTTTATCGAAGTGCCTATTGCAATATTCTAACTCTTTACTACCACAAGGTTTTAAATTTCCCTCCTCTTCAATCTCCCAAAAAGATTTTAATGCGTTATCTAAAGCTTCTAAATTTTTCGTTAAGAAACAATATTTTTTCGTATTGTTTACTACATTGTTATATACACAACCTGAAATTAGATAGCCAAACACACTTTCCTGTAAATATAAGTGCTTTCCTAACTTTATTTTGTCTGCCTTTAAGAATTCAAAGAACAGTTCCGCGCCTAATAAAATTTCAATCTTATTTGGAATAAAAAACTGTGGGTCAGCTAAACAGATGTTCGAAGGAATGTTTAATTTATTTATGTTTATTTCCTTTCCAGGAGTGAAATCTATGATTTTCGGGATGATCAACAAGTCCAAACTCCACCGCAAATCGCCTCTTTTAATATTAGAGAAACACGCTTTCACTTTAGATTTCAAGGACATCGGTGAATTATTAAGACCTGCTACGGGAATGTTAATAGATTGTTTTTTCAAACCTAAAGTTTCAGCTGCTCTTAAACTTATAAAATTAGTTTGTGAGGCACTGTCCAGGATTGTACGAAAAGGCGGATTAATTCCATTAATGTCTGCTATATAAACAATCGCCGTATTTATTAAGACAGATTTATGGCTCTTTTCATATGAAAAAAATGAATGAACTGCAGCTTCATTTCGCGCTGAATCTTCGGAAAGCTAAATTTCTATTAATTGCCTCTTCAGCAGCCAGATTGTTTATAGATTTTGAAGGCTCAGAAATTCGAATATCTGGTGATGAGTACTTATGCAACGAAGTATGATGATGGAGCTGCAAACAAGACATCTGCTCTTTGAAGTACATTGATGATTTATATGAAAAAAACTAAGGCAATTAAAACAAAGCTTATTTTTTTTTACAATGTTTAAACGATCGCTTAGTTTCATACTTTTATACTTTTCGCAATGATATATGTGGTGACTTTCTGTTTCACATAAAATGCACATTTTATTTTGTGGTTTGGTGGTACGGATAAATAAAGATTTATTAGTGGTTTTTGAAGCATTCGCAGAAGTAATACTAAAAATTTGGCATCTACGTTCTAAAAATTCTAAAAATTCATCGAAATTAGGCACTTCCTTATCCTTTAGTGTTAATTCAAATTGCTTACGGGTTTCTCGATCTATTTTTTCTAATATGTTCAACAAAATAGTGTTTGAAAAGGTGTCTCTATCGAATTCCAAGATCTTTAACGCTCTCAAATTCTTTTTTACCTGATCTAAAAGGTTTCTCAGTTCTTTAGCTGACTCTTGTTTGATTACATAAAGATTTAGTATATTTTTTATGTGGCAATCCACAATAATTCTTTTGTTTTCATAGCGCTCTTCCAGCTCTCTGAAGAGTGAGCTAAAGGTGTCATCTGAAGTTTGTAAGCTTTTCGGTTCACCCGTTAACGCTCCTCGGAGATAAAACAGTTTTTCGTTGTCTTTAAAAAATGGATTGTTATTGATCAATTCATTGAAGGTGGTCTTAAATGTAGACCATTCTTCAAATTTGCCACTAAAAATCGGAAGTGGAATTTTAGGGAGCTTTATGCTGATCCATCTGGCAATAACTTGATCATTAACATGGGATTTTGATTCAGACGTGCTGTCTATTTTATTATTTTTTTCTTCATTTTGTTTGTGAATAGATGATTTAAGGCTTACCTCTAATTTCTGTATCTCCTCATCCAATTGCGAGAGTTGTTCTTCCGCTTCCTCAATCTTTTCCTCGTCCATAATTTTGTAGTATTCGTGTTTGATTACTTCAAATTTATCCTCGATTTTGTGAAGGAGCTCTAGTTGAGCCTTGGTTTCCGCAATTGTGAAGCTTTTCCCTCGGTGGCGTTTACGATCTTCGTTAGCTGGACCTTGATGTTGCCCCGCCGCCGATTTAGTGCTGTAATGTCCGAGTCTGCCATCCTTTCGTCTTGTTGACGAAATTGACATAAATTAAATTAAATTCGTTTGCGCTGGTCTTACCTCCGGCTCGACGGACCAAAATGTACGGAGGTGTTCTAAATTAAAAGAGAAATTAGCGGGCTGTAAACATAAAGGTTTTAATGAAGGCTAATGGTGGCTTGTTGCCGCAGAGGTTGTTCCTCTTACACTGATGCGTACTCAACCTGTGATCCGGGTTCAACGAAAGGGTTACATTAAAAGATTGCCAATTGGCATAGATGCGGGGGTGGTGTTCCGTCGACAAAGGCGAATTACAATGTTTGTTACAGGTACGGAACACATATACTTTATGCGTTTTCCAAATTGTTTATTTAGACATCATATTTCACCTGAATAAACTGTGAAGGAACAGCATTCTGAACTTTGTTACTTTGCTACAGCATTCTGAATGTGTTTGAAAGTGTGTCATAATCTATGCTGATCGCATGATTTTCCGTTCTCGTTTATGTATAATTTATTTGAAATCGATTACGAAATTCAATTTTTGAGTTAAATAATAGAGGGCAAGTAATAACAATGGAACATCCCGTCTCTCTCTGTTCAGTCTCAATCTCACGTCGTAAGTTTCACCAATGAGGGTATGTCTATAGTTTTTTAAATTTTCAATAAAATGTCATAAAATTGTTTTGCCTCTTCTAATGTCGTGGAAAAAAAAGTAAACACCCCCTATACTAACTCTGCGGCAAGTTTATGTAGAAGAAAGTTACTGGTACCAAACGATTGGAAATAAAGTCTACTTTTAAAGGATGTAGTACACAAAATTTACTTAGGGGGTCATCTACATATCAAAGCAAACTCAAACTTTGTTTACCATAAATAAATTCTACACCCTTAAATTAGCCTAAAAACAAATTACGATAATTAATTATTTTAAAATGAGCCTGTTTTAGGGGTTGTATCCAAATTGAAGTTCGGTACTCGATAGCTCAAATGCTACAGAATGACTGTGTCACTTTTATTAATGTACAGTAGAACCTCTTTTATCCGAAACTCTTTTAACCGAAACTCTCGATTAACCGAAATCCATTTTTGAAGCTTTTTTTTTACTATCACATTCCTTGTGTGCAAAATCCATTTTAAAAACTCTTTTTTTTTTAACTACCATCTTCTTTGTGTGCAAGCGGTCCTTTCCGAACTACGAGTATATATAAATATTTTCGATCCCCTTTCTTAGAGTTCCTTTGAATTTAACTTGAGCTTCCGTAAGCTGCGGAGTGGAACGAAGAAAACGGACAAATTAGCAATTCTAAAGCTTTTGAATTTTTGCAAAAGGTTTGGCATGGCTGGAGCAGCAGAAAGACTGCAATACTGGTGAACTAATAATATTAAAAAACTCCGTGATACAGCTTCAAAGCAAAGGCAATCGAAACTGCGATAAACAAAAAAAATTTTCAAACCCTTGTGATATATGTAAAAGGTACTTAATTTCAAAATTAATATTCTGGTAATTTATTCTTGTTTCTATTTTGCTATTGCTTTATTTTTTTTAAGCCCTTGTTATCATAATACGAAATATTGTATATATTTCTCCTTAATCTAAAAATTAAAGTCTTCTCGATTATCCGAAAATTTCGATTTTCTGAAAGATGGTCGGTCCGAATTACTTCGGATAATCGAGGTTCTACTGTATTATTTATTGCCAATATCACAATTTCACTCGCTATGTATCGACTATTTCCAACTCAAATGTTTGAATAAAATGAATAATATATGTATATATTTTTTTAAATTATGCTTTTCTGCACTTCATAGACGGCCCTTTAAACCACATTTTTACTTTTTTAAGCATAATACGAAAATTACTTAGAAAAAAAATTTGAAATTGAGATTTCGCATAAAGCAGGACATAATACAATATAAATCTATGAAAAAAGTGTAGGTTGCAATTCATATTTTTTTTTTCAAATATTAATTTTATAATTCATATTATAATTTTTTTTAAATTACAAATTCAATGTATTTATGTTTGGGTTTTTTAGTATTATGACCACACAAAAAATTATCACATTAGGATTATAACTACAGGAGTTATTAATAAAAATATGAAAATGTAATTTAACATTAGATTATTCTAAACTTTGAATGTTTATAATTCAAAACATTATCATCAAAATGACTTCCAATTTCATTTACAGGCATATAGTTTGAACCGAATATTTAAAATATATTTTCAAAATTGGGTGTTGCCATTGAAAAAACAAAGTTTGGCCTGGTTTTGATTTGTAGATGGCCCGCTAAGAAAATTTTATATATGTGAAAACAAAGGGAATTTTACCGTTTCAAAAAAGTGGTGCCCATGAAGAAATCTGAATTTTAAAAAAGTAACGCGTGAAATAACATTATCGGACAGAACTTTCCGGTAGACCTAATACATCATTTAAAAGTAGACTTTATTTTTAATAGTTTGGTATCGGTAACTTTCTTCTATTATAATTATTTGCAGAGTTAGTAGTGGGTGTTTACTTTTTTTTTCCACGACTGTACTATAATGTCTTTTTGTATTTTACCGCACATGCACAGTGTATTGCGTGAAACAAGTAAATACAGCAAGTAACTTGAGAAGTGATAAGCAATTAATCACACGTATTTTTATTATTTCTTAAGAGGGGAGATCACCTTCAGCAGTTTAATTTTAACACAATATTAAAAAATGTTTGAAGCTGTAAATATTTCAAATTAAACAATTTTTTTCAGAGTGTACATATCTTTGTTTACGCATTCCTTTAAATACTTTTAATGAAAATAATGAGAATTTATTTTAATTAAGGTATACTAATTAAGGATTTAAAAAAAAAGGTGATTTGACGTGCATGTGTTGCGCACGGGATTATAAAAAATATATTCGATATATCCACTTAATATTACGTATATATATGTATTCTTAAAATATTGTACTTTAGCTTCATCCTAAAATAATAAGCAGGTTTCCAGATGACTATATTTTTTCAGGCAATTAAACCATAAAATACAAAATTTATGGTAAAATTTCAATATTTATATATATATATAACTGGTCCTACATTGATTAATTATTTATTTCTTTCATTTTATAAGGCGTGGTTAATTTATACTTTTTGGTTTATAGTCGATTGGGTACATAATAGAATTCAATTTTCAGCTTATAGCTTGATTCTATTACAGAAATCGACTATGTATTGTTTATATTTGTATTTCATGTACCCCTGATGAAGTGAAATACAGTATAAGCTTCCTTCTACATCCATACAATTGATCTTTTATTTGTTTATTATACGTCTTTTAATAGTTCAACATTTTTTAGATGGATTTTTGTATCTTTTGTCTTTAAATGGTTATTGCATCAAATTTGGTAAATTTTCATGTGCTTATGGTTTAATCGTCCGCAATTTACTAATGATTTCATAATATTGATTCCCCATGATAATTTGTTACCAGTCATTAGTTCCAATTTTATTTTGTATAATCTCATTGTAATGTATTAATGCTCAATTTATTAATTTTGTTTTTAGTAAAAGGAAAAAGATGATGAATTGTAATTATATAATGGTTATATATGTATATTTATTTATTTTACTTTACTTAAAAATAGGTTAGGTATTATAAGACTATATATGAAATACAATATAATATAAATTATAAAGTTTCTATGTTACTTAGTTTTGGAAATACGATGCGCTCAATGTGAAAGATATCTGTTTTGAGAAAAATGACTTTAAAATTCAAAGTTATCTTGATTTGGGTATCGTTCCACCTATTTTATCATAAAATCGGTTCTAATTGGAGTATCGTCACAATTTTCTTTTTAAAGTTTGGTAACAAGTTATTCTTTAATAATAAACCGTTTTTTTTTTTTTTTTTTTTTTTTTTTTTTTTTTTTTTTTAACATTTAAAAAAGTTTTAAGGTGATTAAGAGACATTTTGATTCGAATCTCGAATAGTTTTTCAAACAAATTGTGTTCGAAAATCGAGGTATCGCTTTATTCTGAAACAGCACGGCATAAATGTACGAAAACTATGTAGTGTACTACCGAATCGTCAAAGAGTAAAAATGTTAATGAAAACCAATAAAATCGTGTTTTGAACATAATTTATAGCACATTGCCTTATGAAAACGCTTTAAGAACGGTAATTAATGAGAATACGGAAGTCCAACTTCGTGTGATCATAAGTATCCAACAATTTCAATGATTTCTATATTTGCAATTTAAAAAAAAAAAAAAAAAAAAAAAAAAGACAGATAGGAAGTCTATAATCGTGCGCTGCTGGTTAAATACGAAAACCATTAATATGATAAACCTTTGAGCAAATAAAATGTCGTAACTTGAACAAGATGAATTATATAATCAAGCTATTCGAACATGAATATTAAAATTAACATACATTTAAAAATAGGAACAATAACAAAGTAAAAAGAAGAATCAGATATACGATCATGGAATATTCTAATAATATAAGATATTCAAAACGGAAATTAAATCAACGTGGATAAGAGAAAATATGGGAATCCATTTATAGACACGAGAATTCAGCTTTCAGCTACATAAAGAATTAATAGGATTCAGTTATAGACACACGAATATTTCAATATAAATGCTTTTATCTTCATAAAGAATTAATAAAACAGGAGTAAAATAATAATACTACATGAATTATTCATAATATTGTTCGATGACAACACTTTAAAGAAGTAGTAAAAATGCAATGCAAATAAGAGAAATTATTCAAGGCAGGTTTTTATTCAAAAACTGCTTGAATAAACGATATTTAAGAATGTATAAGAGATGTAAAAAATGGAAGAAATATCATGCATTGCGTAGTCATTAGGATTTTTTTCTGCGGTCATTTCGAAGAAATTGTAGAAGTGACGTCAGTAAGAACGGTATAAGTATTTGAAACCGAATTTTTAAGAAGACATTTAAAGAAATTCTAAATGCAAATTATTCTACGTAGTATGCTAAAATTTATTTTAGCAAGAAAATGCTTAACGCAATGGAAAATTCTCTTTCAGCAATTTCTATCAATAGACAGAAAGGTACTTGAATTTTTTTGTACAGCCTGTATATTAAATACAGATTTTAATACACGCCATATGAAATGATGAAACTTAAATGATTAAGATGAAATTTAATTCCGGCAAAACACATGCTTAAAACTACTGAAATCATACTTCCAAGAATTACTATCCATAGGCGGCCATATATCCAGTTCTTTGCACAGCCCAGTCTGTCATTTTATTTATAAACTACAAACATCTCAGCATTATACTAAATGCAGTTGAGCTTGAAGACCAACTCGTAGTTGCATAACTCAAATTAAAAAGAAACATATTTAAGCAATTCACGCTCTGTTTCAATAATGTTTACGAATTCTTTTGTGTAGCCCTGTATATGTTTTATAGAATTATGGTCACCATGTAGTATGAAAAAATTCTGTTAAACTTAAAAACGTATACCATAACTGAAAATATACTTTGATACTGTATTTTCTCCGAAATCTTTTATGTGTTCCTGTAAATGAACAATGAATGCAATGTATATCATATTCTACTACAAGCATCTTGTAGTAAATCTCAGTAATGTATATCAATTCCATCATGTTTGAAATAGTGCAACATAATTGAAATACGCTGCGTACACTTTTTCCTCAGAGACCATTATATAATCGAACTCTTTTGTGTGACCCTGTAAATGAATGATGAATGCTTTGCACCGCGTACTCTACAGAAAGCATGCATTAATGTTCCTCAGAAATTCATATCAATTTCAACACGCTTGTAACAGAGTAGCATGATTAAAATACGTCGCAAACGATTTTTCTTCGCAGAACTTAATATAACGGAATAATTTTTAGTTGCTCCTGTGTATTGTTATCCTGTATTTTTAGTTGCTCCTGTCCTTCCTGTTTAGTTGCTCCTGCATACTCCTGTATGCGGACTGTATAAGTGCTCCACATAACATATTCTATAGTCACCATCTTCTAGTTCATTGCAATCCTTATAATATTATAAATGTCAGTGTGTGTCCGAAAGTTTGAATGAAGCCTGCGTCTAAACGGATGAATTAATGCTTTTGTATTTTTGGATATAGATGGATTACAGCCTGGAAATGAACATAGGCTATGTTTAATTTATTTTATTCAAATATTTTGCTTAATAATCCAAAATTACATTATTTTTCATACGCAATGAATTGACATTTTTCCGATAAAATTTAACCATCTTCCTTTTTTCGTTGCCAAAAGATAAAAACCCAGAATAATAATTTAATTTCTGATTGAAAGATTAAAACGGGAATTTTCAAGAATTTTTAATAATACAAGGTGCATGAATTTAGAGTATGTGCGGAATGAAGGCAAATGTGACGTCATATATGGAATATAAAACGGATATGCTTTGATGTTGAAATAAAATGAGATTGTGTTATTGTATTAATATTTATTATTTAAAGAAAATTGTTATCAATGCTTACGGTTTATCGTCTGCGGACGGTTAACATAAAGCTTAAATTTTAATTTAACATTTAAAAATAAAAATAAAAACTTTTGAAGAGCAAATGGATAGCAAATATCAATAATATGCACAGTAAAATTATCAATGTCGAAAATGACGTAATGATTAGCAGGAAATATGTATTATCATTCTTAAAAAGTAAACTAGATAGAAAGGTTATGTTCTGTAATCGGGTTCGTACTCAATTTGCTTTTTTTAGAGAAAGACATTTGTTGCAAAAATAAATACATTGTTGTAAACAGGTTTGTTTTTTGTTTAGTAAAGACTTAATAATGTTCTAGATGATCATTTCTTCGCCCACCTTTGATGACAAGTATGATTGTAAAACATATAAAAAAGTATCATCCGATAATTTTCTTGCCACAGGTGCCATATACGCACCTGGTTTGGCGCGATCTGTTTTAATGGGTTAATAAATGGGTTTTTCATGCAGAATTATTCGATTTGTTCCAAATTTGGTATACCGGTTTATTACGTTAAGAAGTTGCCTTGATTAGATTTGGAGGTTTACGGGTTAAGTATAAAGGGGGAGAAGGGGGGCTGGTCCCCCCTTAATTTAGATAAATGGGCTTTTCATGCAGAATTATTTGATTTGCTCCAAATTTGGTATACCGGTTTATTATGTTAAGGAGCTTCCCTGATTAAACTTGGAAGTTCATTGGTTAAGGATAAAGGGGGAGAAGGGGGGCTGGTCCCCCACTTAATTTAGATAAATGGGTTTTTCATGCAGAATTACTCGATTTGTTCCAAATTTGGTATACCGATTTATTATGTTAAGGAGCTTCCCTGATTAAACTTGGAGGTTCATTAGTTAAGTATAAAGGGGGAAAGGGGGGTAGACCCCCTCCTTAATTTAGATAAATGGGTTTTTCATGCAGAATTATTTGATTTGCTCCAAATTTGGGATACCAGTTTATTATGTTAAGAAGCTGCCTTGATTAGATTTGGAGGTTTATGGGTTAAGTATAAAGGGGAGGGGTTAGTCTTCCCTTAATTTAGATAAAAGGGTTTTTCATGCAGAATTATTGGATTTGCTTCAAATTTAATATACAGATTTATTCCGATATGGCGCTTCCTTCATTAGATTTGGAGGTTCATTGGTTAAGTATACAAGGGCGAAAAGGGGGCAAGTCCCCTTAATTTAGATAAATGGATTTTCATGGAGAATTATTCAATTTACTTGAATTTTTTTCTATGTTTGTTCTGATAAGGAGCTTTCCTGATTAGATTTGGAGGTTCATTAGTTAAGTATAAAAGGGTTAAAGGGGTTAGACCACCCTTAATTTAGCGATATGTTCCTTTTTTTCATGCAGAATTATCTGATTTGTTTCAAATTTGATATACTGATTTATTATAGTTAAGGAGTTTCCCTGATTAGATTTGGAGGTTCATTGGTTAAGTATAAAAGGGGCAAACGGGGGATATTTCCCTTCATTTATTATTTGAGGGACATTATTCTTTGAAATAAGAGTATAATATACAGTTAGTGCTAATAACCTGTGAGCTCAGTGCCATCAGTTTAACTGGCACTTATCATTTTATTGCTATTAACCGATGTGGGTTATGAAGCATAGTGGTTTATGTATTCAGTTCTGTATAGTCCTAGTTTCAAACTTTACTGTTAAATTTAGTGTCATTTTGCCACGAATTTTCAATGTTTCTCTTATTTTAGCTCTGCCAAGCTGCCCCATACCTGGAGACTCAGATAAATACTATTTATTAAATATAAAAAGTTCAAAGAGGAAGGTGAGTGAATTCTGGGGTGCGCGAGAGTGCACAAAGGGAGGGGTGCGGGTAATTTTCAAACTTTTACCAAACCTCTCCTTGACATATCATCGGAAAGTCCTTTCACCACTCTTTCATATTACGAACCTTTCTCCTCCCAGAGTTGAATTCCGGAAGGGGTTCGGGGGGGGGGGGGAGCGGTGCGGGGGTGACTTTTTTTTTAATTGTGGAGATTTCTACAATAAATATCATTAAATGAGGTTTTTTAATGGAGCTCTCCGATAAATATTATTTATTAAATATAAAATTTTAAAAGTGGGGCTGCGTGATTTCCGGGTATATTCTAGGATAAAAGAGGGAACCCACGTGGGAGGGGTAGATTTCAAACTTTTTTTGGACCAGTCATTTGATCTATCATCGGAAAGTTTTCGGTTATCATCGCAAAGTTACTCTTTCATATTATGAACCTTTCTTCTTCCTTCCTTAGTTTGGCGCCCCGAGAGAGGCACTTTTCGAACTTTTTTGAAATCGTAGCGTTTTTAAACATTTTAGATCGGATTTTTTTACGGAGCCCTCCGATAAATAATTTTTAATATATGAAAATTTCAAAGAGAAGGATGGGCAGGGTATATTTCGGGGGGGGGGGGGGGGGGCACGATAATTGGAATCCTGGGAGTTGGGACTCTTTTCTATCTTTTGCTGACACCCCTCATGTGATATATCATTGGAAAGCTCTGTGACTACTATTTCATTTTATATATCGCCCGCGCCCCTCCCCTTACTTTGCCCCCGAGCGGGGGCACTTTACTAAATTTAGCCGACACCCCTCATGTGCCATATCGTTGGAAAGTCCTGTGACCACTTATTCATATTATGCACTTTCCTTGCCCCTCCCTCCTACTTTGCTCCCCGCGGGAGTGCGTTTAATGTATTCCAGTCGAAGACTTTATAAAAATGGGGAAATTAAAGATCCAATCTCAAATGACGTAGAAAAATCAATAAAAAATTTTGATCCCTTTTATCATCCTTTAGTTCATATTTTTGCCACTAGGGGGTGCTTTTGATTCTTATTTCTTTGGCCATTTTGGTACTAATTGCCGAAAAATTCTAATTTTTGATACTTAAACTCCCCTTACCGCTTCATAGCTACTCGCGTTTTTTCAGCTTTTTTCAACCAGGGGGCACCCTTACAAGACTTTTCCAGTCTTATGGCTCCTTTATAGTTTCCCTTTGGTTTGTTGTTTTTTTATTCCATCTGTTTTCAGTTACCCTATATTTAATAAAATCTGCCTTATATATATGTAAAAACAATGATTTCAATAATCGATTCTAGAACATCTCCTTTGTAGATTCTCGAAAGTAATCGATGACTGTATCGATTGTGTATTTTACGATAACGATTTTTTTCGATTAGTAAATTTTCGAGAATCGCCCATCACTAAGCCCTATCACTACTATGAAATTGTCGGCCAGAATAATAGCTAAGTTTTCCAATAACTGTTTTTAGCTTTTCTCGTTATAATCGATTGTAAAACATCTCGATTGTAGATTCTATGAATTAATCGATGGCTGTATCGATTGTGATTTTTTACGATGACGATTTTTCTCGATTGTCGAATTCTCGAGAATCGCCCATCACTACTTGAAATTGTACGATACTGGGTCGCATCGTTCTATAGGGAAACTTTTATTGTTCCTACCACTATTTTGAAAATAATATCTTCATCGCACCTTTCTTTAGAATATGTTAAATAAAATGATCATGAAGGTAACTCATTAAAGGTTCTGGTAGGAACAATAAAATTTTCCCTATATAATGCGACCCCTGGATACAGATAAAGTACTTACGTACCCGTTTGTTCATAGATTTACCTTTCTATTTTTTTCCTTAAAATACCCATGTGACTTTTATACTTATTACCTATACTAAAGTACATAAGTATTTACTTAATTTTTATGTTTTTGGTATAAATAAATCTAATATTTTGACTTTTAGTGCTTTTTTTAGACACATTGACCGCAAAGGTTTCCCTTACAACGCTCTTTAGTTGATATGTAATTTACATGATCTGCCTGGTTTAAATTTTTTTAAGTTGTTTACACCTTTTCAAACAGGACCTGATATGCCATATGAAAAAAAAAAATAAATAAATAAACGCATGTGGAAAATAGACTCTCTTGGTCCACTTACCCCATTTTTATGGGGCAACTGAACCTATGAGGAAAGAAAGATGAAATATGCATGTTTTTATATTTTTAAATATTAAAATGTAATTTTGAGCATTTCTGTCTGATAGAGGAAACCTAACTGAACACGTTTACAGAAGTTCAGACTTTAATTCAAATGAATATCAGCTTTTTGAAGCTGAATTGTCAGAAGCTCCAGAGTCACATTGTAAAATCACGTCCCAGTTGCCCCAACTTACCTTAAAGGAACTTTATTGTGCAATTCGGTAAAACTGAAAACAGAAAAAAATTAAACACCAATATTGGTTTTAAAACTTTGAAAAGAATTGTTAAAGTTCTGGAATGCAATGTATTTTAAACAAAACTATTTTTCACTATCCCACTCCCCTTAAAAAAAAAACCCTCTTACCTTCCCATTGCTCGAGGTATCTCAAATAATATCTTCAAGATATGAGTGTGACTCGAAAAATAAAGCATTTAATGGTATGAAAAAAAATTAAAATATCATTCCGGTTCATTATCAAGTTATAATTGATAAAATTTAAATAACTCGAAAAGTAAAAATAGTTTTCTTTTTTAACCCATAAGCATACGCGCCTTATTAGATTTCTTACGGGCTAACCCACACTAAAAAAATTAATGAAAAATTTACATAAGTACTTGTATATATTGATAAAAGGGTATTAAATGTAATTAATATCAATTTTGTGAAATAATTCATGTTTTAAGTTGTAACATAAATCATTTGCATATTTTCTAGAAAAGAAAAGTGATTTTTACTGAAACTGATACAAAATCTGTAAATAAATATAACAAGAAAAAAAATCATGCGTACGTCATAGATTATGAAACACTTTCCAACACTGCCTGAAATCTTTAACAAAACTTCGTTATTTAGGGAAATAAGGTAAATAAGATAACTAAGTAAACATTTAAAAAATTGATTTCAGCAGTTACCGTCCATAGCCAAATATGTATTCCAATTCTTTTGAACAGCCCTGTATTTGATCTGTACGTTGATATATATACTATATAATGGGAAAATTTAGTTTAGCAATAAAACGCATAACAGGTTGAAATTTCTCTTTCAGCAATTTATACTAATAGATGGAAAGATACTTGAATACTTTTGTACAGCCCTGTAGTTTACCTAGTATCTTTATTACACGCCACTATTTAGCTAAAATTTAATTCAAACTAAAACACTCCTAAAACTACTGAAATCACATTTCCAGAAATTATCATCCATAGACGGCATGTATCGAATTCTTTGCATGACCCTGTATATCATTTTATCTATATTCTACAAACATTTAATAAACAATGCAGTTCAGCATAAAAATGCATTACTCATTTAAAAACCACCTTTAAGCAATTTGCGCTCATACCCAGTAACCCTTACGAATTCTTGTGTAGCTTTGTATATAAATTATAGCATTTATAAACACCATATAGTATGCATAAATATAGTGAAACATAAAAGCGCATATCATAATTGAAAATGCATTTCCAGCAATCATCGCTAGTACAGTTCTTCTGATACAATATAGTACCTGAAATCTTTTGTGTGTCCCCGTAAATGCTATGCACTTCGTATTATACATGAAATAACTTATAGTAAACCTCAGCGACGTATAAAAATTTCATTATGCATGAAATAATTTAACATAATTAAAATACGCCGCAAACAATTCCCTCCACCCCTATATCATTATGTAACGGAATTCTTTTGTGTGGCCCTGTAAATGAATAATAACTATTCTTTGCATCGCATATTCTACAGAATGTATATTTTAGTGCACTTCATAAATGCATATTAATTTTGTTATATTTGGATGCGTGTAACATCATTAAAAATCATTTGAAACGATTTTTTCCCATTGGCCGTAATGTAACGGAATACTTTTGTCTGTCCCTGTAGATGAACTAAACATGCTACAAACCAAAAATTTCAGGGCAATCCGAGTATATTTACAAGAGTTAGAGCGCGTACAGTAGACGGCCAGACAAACCTAAGTCATAAACACTTTTCAGACTTTGTTGGAAAGTGTTAACAATGATTATTTTCCCTAAACAGAAGTAGAATTGATGCATTTTATAATATACAACAGTAGATTAGTTTTTAAAACATATTTAGGCAAAAATATAATGGGAGACAAAATGAGGTGAAATTTATCCCATACGTGTGCTTACGTTACAAAAATAGGCGCGTGTGCGTACCGGTTAAGCACGCTTTTATAAGCGTTCAATATTCATCTCAGAAATCATGTCTAATTTCATTACTGTTAGTTCATGTTGTTTTTATTTTAAAACATTTCCGTTACAATACGTGGATTTAGCATTCACCCCCGATTTTATTGAAGCGTAAACTTTTGAATTTTTTTTTTCTTTATAAGGTATTGTAACAGGAAAGGGAAAAGCATTATTTAAACTATCTGTTCAGGATTTCTAAACTGTTTTTCCAACGTTCTAAAATGCGAATATGTAATAGGCGCTGGTCCAATACTAAGTATAGATGAACTATTACGTGAAAATATATTTAATTACACGAAATAATGTATACAAATTTGTTATTTACAGTTCGGTACATTGTTCGAAATTAAGTGAATCATCCTGCGAACGCACCATATGTCATCCGCCCAGTGTTTCCAGATAATCAAAAGTAAATTTTTACAAAATATCTGAAATTTCCCCAAATCCGTGGTTTTATTGAAAAAGTCCCCTACTACAAAAAATATTTAACTAATTAAGCTCACAATTTTCACCCAAATCAAACCAAAAAAAAAAAATAATGATAATAATAATAAATAAAAAATCCCCATTTGCAAAGAGAGAGAGAGAAAAAACTAGTCGGATGTACCAATCCCAAAACTTTCTTCTATCTCATACATGTTAATACTTCAAAATCCGCTATCACACTGCCAAAATTAAATGGCAATCTATGCATCTCATGAGGATTCTAACGATATGAAATTCCGTGCGTTAGTTCTTGAGATATGACTGTCGCTGAAATCGTCTAAATTCAGAAAAATGCTGCCTAGCAGCGCCACCTATTGGGTGATTTATATCAAATCCTAATCAGCAACAATTTATGTCAACGTCTGACTGAATCTGAAGTTTGGAGAAAATCCGTACATTAATTTTTGAGATAGAGCAATAACGAAAATCGTGAAAATTCCTGCATAGCAGCGCCACCTATTGGGTGATTAACACCAAAACCTAATTAACAACAACTTGTGTCAACATACAACTAAATCTGAAGTCAGATGAAAATTCATCCATTAGTTCTATTGTGAAAAAGGCAGCAGAGAAGCGCCACCTGTTGGGCGATTTACACCAACACATAATCAGTAGCAAGTCATATCAAGGACTAACTGAATCTGAAGTTTGATGAAAATCCGTGCGTTAGTTCTTAAGACAGAGCTATTGGGGAAATCGTGTAAATCCTGCAAAATTCATCATAACAGCGCCACCTGTTGGGCGATTTACACCAAAACGTAATCATCATCAATTCATATCAAGGACTAACTAAATCTGAAGTTTGATCGAAATCCGTGCATTAGTTCTTGAGATAGAGCTATTGCGAAAATCGTGAAAAATGCAGCATAGCAGCGCCACCTGTTGAGCGATTTACACCAAAAACTAATCAGCATCAATTTGTATTAGGGACTAACTGAATATCAATTTTTATTAAATTCCGTGCATTAGTTCTTGAGATAGAGCGCCCACAAAATTTGTGTCACATACACACAGACAGACAGACAGACTCACAGAGTCACAGACAGACATTTTGTAAAAACATGTTTTTTGGAATCTCTGACCCCTAAAACGTGTAAATCCGTCGAAAACCGGAATTCGAAAATTTTCATGAATCCAATACTTTCTTCTTGTAAAGATAGAAGAAAGTAAAAATAGCGAACTTGCGAGTCAACATTGTTATTGTGATCGATTATTTTCTTAAAGAAAATAACATAATAACATAGATAAATAATAAATTAGAGCTTAAAACATGTGTAAACTGTAAATATCGAGCATGAGGATAATGACTGATAATTGATAAATTTATATTTCCGAATAGAGTTTCATTGTTGCCAGATGAGTCACGTTAAAAGTGAACTTTACAAGCCTCGTAACCTGAAAATGTGAAATAATGAAAAAATTCCGGAAATTTTTTTTCCCCCCAATGATGTTTATATTCCCGAAAAATTTTCCCTAATACTTGTCTCCAAAAAATCTCCTAAAGGTTCAAAATCCCTCAAAATGGGACAAAATCCACAATCTAGCAATGCTGGCCCGCCTGAACCCAGATGCCCAGATCGTTGATAAACAACCAACTTTTGCCAAACGGCAAAACCAAAACCCCACTAGAATGTGCCAAGAAGTCGTGCTTCAACCAATGTCAAGGCAAGCCGTAACACAAAGTATAATTATTATTAGCCATTTGGAAATGGTTGTTGTTTTCGGTCGAGGATGGGGCCAAATGATGCTCGCATTTTATTTTTTTTAACGAAATTCAACGATTTCTTTACTTTTAGAAGAATTTTTATTTGAATAGGTAATAGAAAGGCATAAAATCGTTAAAAATTGTTTGAATAGGTAATCGAAAG
Organism: Maratus speciosus; assembly: GCA_963932465.1. Lineage (NCBI taxonomy): Eukaryota > Metazoa > Arthropoda > Arachnida > Araneae > Salticidae > Maratus > Maratus speciosus. Next base: position 502,064,663 of record OZ010792.1, read on the forward strand.
GCATAAAATCGTTAAAAATTGAAAAAGTTACAAAATGGGTAGGCGCAAATTATCAGATATGGAAAAATCCAAATCCAAAGAGCGACGCCGAAATGAAAATCGTCTTGCAAAGCAAAAGTCGAGGTCTTCAACTCATTATGTAGGCCATGAAAATCGAGGTCTTCAACTGATTATGTAGCCCATGAAAATCGATTACAGAATAAAAGAAGAACGCGAAAAAGGAAACAATCTAATGTTTAATCGATTGATAGTAAAAGGCCATGTCTCGAGGGGCTCCAATCCACTAGCCACGGCATTTTACAATCGGTCGATTCTAACCGGGAAAAATTGAGCTCAACGTAGGTAATTTGTCGCAATTTGTGGATGATTCGGTGGAACTGCTTTCGATTTGTAAACTGTTTTTCTTCTCGAAACGGGACTTGGAGAGTTTATCGATGAAGGTTTTGGTCGTCTGAAGTTTGATCTTTGCGATCTGTTGTTGAAGAGGCTGCGACGGAATTTGGTGGACGAAATAAATTCCAAATGGTCGTTGTAATCTGTTAAATTACAATTTTTTTTTAATTATTAGTCTGTAGTTGATAATTCAATTCTGATAATATAAAAATGTTGTATAGTCATTGGAAGTACGCAGTTGTACACAATTTCTAGTACTCCAGCACATCAGGGAGTGGATGAAAAGTAAATTGCAAAATTCCATTTTTACATTACATGAAACAAGTTAAATGTAAAAGCGTGTAGGGTTAAAAAAAAAACGAAACAGAAACGAGGGCGTAAGCAATTCGGTTTATTGACAAGAGCAGTCATGTCCGGTTTTCAGACACAATCGTTAACAGAACATTAACCTAAAAGTTTCTTATCTAATATGTGATTTTAAAAAAGTATATCTTTATTGCACCTATCTTTTTTTTTTTTTTTTTATTTCTTAGAAAGATGAAATTCAAGTCATTGCAAAGCAGCGGCGTAGCTACACATTCATCACTCTGGAGCAAATAAAATTAAGGCTTTCTTTTGTCTCTGGGAAAAGTTCTGACCAAATTTGTTTTCAGTTATAAAAATCCTTTATGTAATTATTTTAATTAAAAACCTTACTTAATTTATTTGAAATTCAAGGATATTTTTAGAATAAGATATTCAGCGTAATAAATTCAAATGAAATAATAAAATAAATTATAATTTTTATTTGTACGGAGTGCCTACTAATATTATAGTTTTATATACTCCTATAAGCCCAATGCAATCTACCCTCTCCTCTCCCCCCAACTTCTGCTGTTTCTTCCAAGGCTAATACAGAATGCTAATAAATAAGCACGCAAGCATAGAGAAAGTTTTAGCTTTAACGGCACATAACTTGTAGAATTTGAATGAAAAGTAAACAGAAAAAAATCACATACATACATACTATATATATCACTACAATCTTATCTACTTCGTTACATATATGCATTATAAATATGACTAAAGGAGGAAAAATGTGTGTTTTTAATCTACATAGTGTCCCTGAACTCATGGGGCTCTTCCAAGGACAATAGAGAGTGCTAATAAATGAGCACGCAAGCATAGAGAAATTTTTAGTTTTAACAGAATATGACTTGTAGAATTTGAATGAAAAGTAAAAAGAAAAAAACATCGCATACATACATATCATACTGTGCTCACATACTATACTCACATACATACTATATACATTACTAAAAAGTTATCTACTTCGTTACATATATGTATTATAAATACGACTAAAGGAGGGAAAAAGCGAGGCTAACGAAAAAGAAAGGCTACCGCGGTGCTTCACACGTATGTTTTTTTACAGACCGCTGGAGTCACGTGATGCTCGAATGCACCAACGCAGGTGTAGGAAAAGAGCAAGACGTCACTCTAGCGGTCTGTAAAAAAAGATATGAGGAATGCACCGCGGTAGCCTGTCTTTCTCGTTAGCCTCGGAAAAAGGGTGCTTTTAATCTGCATGGTGTCCTTGAACTCATGGGACTCTTCCAAGGACAATAGAGAATGCTAATAAATGCGCACGCAAGCATAGAGAAATTTTTAGTTTTAACAGAATATGACTTGTAGAATGTGAATGAAAAGTAAAAAGATAAAAACATCGCATACATACATACATATCATACTATACTCACATACTATACTCACATACATACTATATACATCACTACAATGATATCTACTTCGTTAAATATATGCATTATAAATGACTAAAGGAGGGAAGAAGGGTGTTTTTAATACACATGGTGTCGCTGAACTCATGGGGCTCTTCCAAGGACAATAGAGAATGCTAATAAATGAGCAGGCAAGCATAGAGAAATTTTTAGTTTTAACAGCACATGACTTGTAGAATGTGAATGAAAAGTAAAAAGATAAAAACATCGCATACATACATACATATCATACTATACTCACATACTATACTCACATACATACTATATACATCACTACAATGATATCTACTTCGTTAAATATATGCATTATAAATGACTAAAGGAGGGAAGAAGGGTGTTTTTAATACACATGGTGTCGCTGAACTCATGGGGCTCTTCCAAGGACAATAGAGAATGCTAATAAATGAGCAGGCAAGCATAGAGAAATTTTTAGTTTTAACAGCACATGACTTGTAGAATTTGAATGAAAAGTAAAAAGATAAAAACATCGCATACATACATACATATCATACTATACTCACATACTATACTCACATACATACTATATACATCACTACAATGATATCTACTTCGTTAAATATATGCATTATAAATGACTAAAGGAGGGAAGAAGGGTGTTTTTAATACACATGGTGTCGCTGAACTCATGGGGCTCTTCCAAGGACAATAGAGAATGCTAATAAATGAGCAGGCAAGCATAGAGAAATTTTTAGTTTTAACAGCACATGACTTGTAGAATTTGAATGAAAAGTAAAAAGATAAAAACATCGCATACATACATACATATCATACTATACTCACATACTATACTCACATACATACTATATACATCACTACAATGATATCTACTTCGTTAAATATATGCATTATAAATGACTAAAGGAGGGAAGAAGGGTGTTTTTAATACACATGGTGTCGCTGAACTCATGGGGCTCTTCCAAGGACAATAGAGAATGCTAATAAATGAGCAGGCAAGCATAGAGAAATTTTTAGTTTTAACAGCACATGACTTGTAGAATTTGAATGAAAAGTAAAAAGATAAAAACATCGCATACATACATACATATCATACTATACTCACATACTATACTCACATACATACTATATACATCACTACAATGATATCTACTTCGTTAAATATATGCATTATAAATGACTAAAGGAGGGAAGAAGGGTGTTTTTAATACACATGGTGTCGCTGAACTCATGGGGCTCTTCCAAGGACAATAGAGAATGCTAATAAATGAGCAGGCAAGCATAGAGAAATTTTTAGTTTTAACAGCACATGACTTGTAGAATTTGAATGAAAAGTAAAAAGAAAAAAAAACTCCACTTACATACATAGTATACTATACTCGCATACTATACTCAGATACTATACTCACATACATACTATATACATCACTACAATGTTATCTACTACGTTACGTATATGCATTATAAATATGACTAAAGGAGGAAAAAAGCGTGTTTTTAATATATATTAACCTTTACAATATAATATTATGTTTTAATTTCACATGTATAATGAATATATAAAATAAGAAATACATATAAATATACATAAATATTTATAATTACATACATAATATATATATATAAATAATACAAATATACTGTTTATAATATAAAAATATCTGTTCATAAAAAATTAAGAACCATCTTTCTCCGCCATCTTGAAAATTTTGGCAAGATGCTAAAACGATCTTTTGGCGCCATTGTGGACTACTTCGCCAATCGCGCCAACCAGAACAGAATACGAAACTCTTCCCATTATATCACTTGATGCAACATAAATAAAGGTAAATGTATGCGCAAAATACTTTCGATTTATTTCTATGAATGACTATTCGATAAATATATATTAGAATTTATGGATATTCTTATTAAATAATATAAACCAGGGCTTAATTTGCGCTGGAGCCTACCGGAGCTCAGCTCCGGTACTTCTTTGTTTTTAGTAAATATTTAAATATTGCTCGGAATTCACCGGAACTCATAAATACAAGGCTCCGGAGCCCAATGCAATAGCGCTTCCGAAAACCCGAAGCCTAAATTATTACCCTTTTATTCCTTCCCATCTCCAAGCTTTTGCATTCCTTTTTATCAAAACAATTACAGTCCAACCTCGTTATACCGACATTCTAATGACCAGAAAAAAGTGTCGTCATAAGCGGAGTGTCGCGGTAACCGGAGTTGGAGAAAAATATGTTTATAACAAGCTGTATTTTTAATTAATTTAAGACAATTTTAAATTCATAACTGTTCTTGCAGTTTTAAGCAATAAAACATTATTATTAAACAAAATAAACACAAAAACAAAATTGAAAAGAATAAAAATCAGATTTATGATGACCTGTTTTTTATTGTTACATGAAATATTGATGAATTAAGGTTTACTTATCTCTAGATGTGCTCCCTGCAATTCTTTTTTCAATATTATACAATTAATTTTAATCAATATACGTTGTTTTAGAAATGGATGTTAAATAATTTCTGATCGTTTCAATGCAATGCAATGCTTCGGTTTTAGTCGGATGAAAAACGTCGTGTAAAGACAAGAAAGGGCCGTCTGACCAGAATAAAAAGACCGCGACTAGACTGATACGTCTATCTGGAGCTTAAGTGGGTCATTCACAGTGTTTGGGTATACTTATTCAGATAAAGGATTAGAGTAAAATCACTCATTTATCTCAATGGGCATTTTAGACACTTTTGGGAAAAGTTTGGCTAAGACATTTCTTATCGCTTAATTTTCGTGCTTAGGAGGGATTATGAAAAATAGACAATTTTCCTAAACCGTCGGGATATCCGGAGTTCAAAATTATTTAACGACGTAAAATCTGGAGTTTATTTACATTAAAATTATATACAGAAAATTGGGACATTGAAAAACTGACGTGATAAGCGGAGTGACGTGAAAACCGGGTGGCGGGATAATGAGGTCCGACTATATATGTCACGTAATGTGGCTCCACGTAGGAGATGGGGATGAAACGGACTCCATTTTTATAGTTTTTGGACGCCAGAAAGCAACCGACCAGTGTTTCCCCTTTTTTCTATAAAAGCATTGAATCTTTCCGATAACGGTGTCAAATTTTTAATTTAGTCTGATTTTCAGGGAATCACCACAAAAGGAAGAAGGAAGCAGAAGGAATCGATTATAGTTTAACACATGCACCTTTCATAGGAAATTGAAAGAAAATTGAAAAACGTTGTTCCATTCTTCAGCATATAAATATTAATTTCTGTAAATTTCATTCATTTTTTCATAAAAGTGTATATCTGCGAACTATTCCTTTTTTGTGTTAACATTATTTCCGAATCATAATCCTTACCATATTTAATCGCAGAATTCCGCAGTTATTTAACATTAAAATTAGGCAAAGTTTACTATTCGGAAGGAGTGATAACAAAAAAGTGGAATAGTTGACAGCTAAGTATATGCTGATAGATATATTTAAAATTTTTATTTTTCTAAAGAAAAAAATGCTTTAAATTTTGGAAAAGTGTATGACATATAAATATGCAGATTAGAATGTAGCGCAGAATATTAGGGCTCCGATACTTTTTTTGTTAGAAATTAAAACAAGATATAAGCAATATGCATTATAAAAATATGCATGAAGGAATGTTAAAATAGAGAAAAGTTTTCATGAATAACCTAAACCTGTTCCTGAAAATATCTAAAACTCGATCAAAACATAAAATATAACCACAAAATTTTAGAACACAATGCTTTTCAATATGCCGTGGTTCTGAAAGCTATTCCCATAAGCAGACGGAGTTTTTAACCTTAAACCTAAAGGAACAATATTGTCCACAGCGTCGTTAAAAAAGTTAGAAAGATAGCGAAACTTTTTAACCTAACCATTTTATTACAGCTTATTTTCAAATGTGTAATTAATCTTACTTATCAGTCCCGAAAACAGCCGTCAGTTGTTACGACAATGATGTATGAGATCATAATAACCGAAAAATCCCTCATTCAAACGGAAAAGTATAGCAAACCAATTGCAGAATATAGCCGCAGTTATAGTGATATCATTCTATCTTCCGTAACCTGGTAATATTTTTTAAACAGGGTATATTGTTTTTAGAGGCTTCGAAGCCTGAATGTGTGTTGCAGGGGGCTGAGCCCCCTAGTATATATATATAATCGCACGAGTTTTTTTATCTTTGTACTCTAAAGATACATTTGAACTGCTGTCTACAACAATTACAGTCTGTGAAGGTCATAAATTTTTGAGACCGATAAAAAAGATTATATTTGCGACACGTGTCTTTGGTAAATAAGTACTTGATATTTCTATTCATTGATTGTCACTAATTTATCTCTTTCGTGATAGAGAAAATATTGATAAATTTACTACTGTCGAAATCTACAAGTGAGCGTAGTAGTAATGGTATTATTTACTGTTAGCTACTGTAGTTTTAGATCAATATGTCAGATTTAATGTTTAAATCGTTACATATATTCATTTTTAATTTCATACAAATAAATCTTAGTAGAGTCTATATTTTGTTACGAACTTCTTCTCTGGGAAGCCAGCGACACATTTTTTATCTGATATCATACCAGGGGATTTCCCAATATGTAATTGATTTTACTTAATCAATCAAGATAACAGCCGTCCTATATCGCGGCCACATTGGATGCGGCTTTGAAGACCGCAACATTGCACAGTCAAATCAAAAAGAAAGTTACTTCGATTAAAGATGACGGCCACCATTGTCGCGGTAATGTCTGTAACCGGGATACCGTTAATTTCACTTTTACTGTTCAATTTAATGGCTTTTGTCACAGCATCTACCGTCGTCGCGACAGCTGACGGCTGTTAGCGTGATGGATTAAGTAAGATCAATTACATATTTAAAAATTAGCTTATACAGAATGTCCTAAAAGTTCTCGTACTGACGACATATGTATTTATTATTCACAAAACAACAAACCTTAAAACGATTACTTTTACGCTAATGATAAAAAGCACTTCCTGTACCATTTTCACACGATAAGCACGAATACGCAAAGCTTTTAAAGCTTTATGTGTCGATCCACGAGATGCGCCCATTCCTTGTGCCAAACGCCTCACGGATTTTTGAGGAGTTTGCAATGTCCTTCGTTGAGTGTTCTGCATAAAGGATGATGTAACAACTTTCAGTCTTCCACTCCTGTGCTTCTCTTCCATCGAACCTGTATTACGAAATCATTGACCGAGCCGATATAGCGTATCTTTACCCGGTATTGCATCATTTGGATATTTATTTCCCCAAACGTCTTTGCACCTTTCATACGATTTACATTCAAAATAGGTTTCGAGCAGTGCAATTCTCTGAATGTGTGATAAACTCATTTCACTATGAAGAACAAAGTGACATAGAATTTTATTCTCGCACAAATTGAGCGCGAAAAGGACCAAAGGATAAAAATTCAAGAATTGATGCAGTGATAAAAAAACGATAAAATTTAATATTAAAAAAAATCACGGACAATGAGTTCTTTAACCCTTAAGCGCCTACTTCAGTGACGCGAAAAGGCCCGTTCGCTAATGCTATTCTTATGGAAGAAATTTATCAGGATATCTCGGTCACATTTCAGTATTTTTACATGATTTTTTTTTTTTTTTTTTTTTTTTTTTTTTTTTTTTTGCAGTGGCTAGCTGAGGTCGATATGTAAAAAGCCCGTTTTTTACTTTTTCGATTTTCATTGGGGATTTTTTTCAAAAGGATGCTTTCGTTTTAGGAACCGGTTCTGAAATTGAAAGTGTCCTGATTAAAAATACTTGTAAACGAAATTGAAAAAGTAGAAAACGTCCTGCCTACAGATCGACCTCAGCTAGCCACTGTAAAAAAAAAAAAAAAAAAAAAAAATCATTTAAAAATATTGAAATGCGACCGAGATATCTTTATAAATTTCTTCCATAGGAATAGCATTAGCGAACAGGTCTTTTCACGTGACTGAAGCAGGCCCTTAACCCTTTAACCATTAACCCTTAAATGCGCGATTTTTTATAAAAATTATATTCTCTGAAAGGTTTATTACACAGGAAAAATAATGAAAAAAATCAGAGATGCATTTTTTCATATAATACGTCAATTTTTTCTACGGTTGCACATCTGTAATATAAGTAAAAACTACTGTTGTGTGGCTGTTTTACGCTAAAATATTGCAAATTAACAAATATTTTAAGAAGTATGTCTCCAAATACTTTATTTTATATAATTATTTATTTTATAAAACTTAACCTTTAACCCTTTAATTCCCATGATAGAATACGTTCTAGAAAATATGTAGTTCAGAGAATCTGACTTTACACTCAGAAAGTTTCGATGGTTAATTTCGCTTTATTTAAACGAGGTGGAACCCGTCGAATTTCGACGAAAGAAAATGTTTACAAAGGAACTGTTGCATCAAATTTATAATACATCGACAAAAAATAATTATAATAAAAAATCCATCTTACACTTGTTAATTTAACTCTCCAAAGACACATTTTAACCTAAGATTAACAAAATACTTTTTTCATAAACTTAAACTGTTAAAATTATTGAAAAATTAAACTTTATTCATATATGTAATCAGTAACATATAATCAAGGTAAGTAGTTTTGATTAAGTTATTAATTGATGCTTGGTATTACGGAATGGAAAATCAGCAAAAATGATTTCACCTTGACATAATCATAGAATTTTTCTACCTTTACATCTAAACCGAATCAAGTCATTTTCCACGTTTCACATCCATATTAACCATTTAAAAACATTTTAACGCGCAATAGGTTATTAATAAATATATTTTCAAGCTTGAAGTCACGTTTGTCAACTATTACAACTTTCCATGTTAAAATTCCCACTCGTGATTTGAGGCCTTAGTATAATCTCTGTACCTGCGCGTAAAAATTCCAGAAATTTATAACTTTCAGACGTATTCAAGGGGAAATATCTCGTTTTATCAAATAAAATTATCGTTTACTTTTAAATATGACGTCATTTTCAGTCGCTGAAATATTTTGCCTATTGTCTCAAACTCACTATCAGCGAAATGAAAAAATAGTGAAATATAACAGCATCATCAGGGAAATTGTGTCTTTTTTAAAGCATAACGTCATTTTCTGTTCAAATTTTTAAAAAATATATTTTTAATTGTAATGATAAAATGTCATCAGTAAGAATATAATCAATAAATATAACTAATCCACTTTTAATAGAAATGAAGTACTTCAGTTGCCACGATTAGAAAATTGGTATTAAAAACTATAAAAAAATTAATATCTCAAAAATAAATTAAGATACAGCTTTCAAACAAATTGCATTTAAAAGTGCATTTTTTTCTGCATACGACGGTGTAAACATGTAAAATGTGGGATGTTTAGAAGTTTAAAAATTTGCTGTAGCGAAAATTGCAAAAGCGAAATTTCATTTCAAATTTCAAAGTGTTGCCATTCGCAAAATGACGTATGCGTTACGCACAGATATGTTTGTCCTTTGTAATATAGATACGGAATGTCTGTTATTAATTAAAGCAGATATTGCTATTTTAATTTTCTGGTGTGAATTAGGAATATACGAATTTAAAAAAATCTATTAAATTCAAAACACTGTTGTTTGCATATATGCAAAGCTGCGCACTAAAGGGTTAAGTTGGAGTACGGTAACTTTTAGGACACATTGTATGATATTACTAAAGAAAGTGTCGCTCCTTCCCGGACTATTGGAGAGTCTCAGATATATAAAAAAAACTTTTGTGGTCGTACTTTTTTTTCAAAGGTAAAAAAAATCTCATCGAAGGCCTTTATAAGAGCGGCATATTCCGGCCCTGGCCGTGACACTCTCCAAAACACAGCGAGGAAAGGAAACGTTTCCGTCCAATTGCACAGCAAGGGAAATGCTATTTCTTTAAAATTTTGGAGAAAATGTATGTGATTGAATTTAAAAAACATATATGGAATTGTCGTTTAATTATTATTACTGTTATTATCATTTTACTTGTTTCTTTAATAATCGAAAAGAAAACTTTAATTTGTATTTTTTTTGCATAAGATTCAATGCAATTATGTAAAACTACGATATGCTGCTTAAAAAAAATCTTTAATATAATTATAAATTTCATTAAAATTTTGGGGGAAATTATAAATTAATGTAATTATGCACACAACAATTTTCGATAGTAATCATTGAATGGCTTGGGTTATATTACAGCCTGGACCAACTATTACGTTTGGCGGTAATGGGCTTGGTATGAAAGGAAAATACCAATAATTCTAATAAAAATGTTTTATTTACAGCATACCTAATTTAACCCATTTATGCCTAGCGTCCCATTTTTGGGACGTTTCGAATTTTAATAAATTTTTGTAACTTTCTTGTTCTTTATAACATGAATATTGCATGAAGTAATTTTCTATAACTGTCTTTATCTATTACCGAGAGATGACAGCATAAGATTGATATTTATTTGCTTAAATGAAGGCCTTTTTTCGGTGTTTATAAATTTTTCATTTTTCAAGATAGCGAAATGTAAAAAGTAAGTTTATTTGTATTTTTTGTATCAAGGGTCTAATAATTAAGTCATAATCTTAGCTTGTAGACTTCTTTGAAATACATATTTTTAAATTGCGAAATTATAGGTTCGAGCCTATTTTTTATGCATTTTTATAACATACAAATTATAGGGCGCTAGGCGCAAATGGGTACATATTTGTATTAGCAATTTAAGGGGCAATTATTTATGTAAAGTCCTTTTCAAGATGATTTTGAAATAAATTGTTTTTTGGCCTCAAATACGATTGTTCTTAATTTATTATTAATAATACTTATAACGTTATTAGTCTCTGTAAAGAAATAAATATATTTTTTAATAGTTCATAAAAATACTAATTGTAGTATATAATATACATTTAAAAGCTTAATTTATATAAATTGAGACAAAACATATAATCATGCATCTTTCTTCATATGGATATTCTCATATTTAGTACGTTCACGTTTTATCAAATAAACACAGAAATTGCTTAGCGTAATTTTTTTTTAGTATTTTTCCAGTTCATTTTGCAACATTTTAAAGTGATTTTAGCAACAAATGTGAGAAAACAAAAATTCAGGCACAAATGGGTTAAGTGTTTTTATAGAACAAAAAACTACGGGTCACTTTCTTATAGAGGTATCTATTATTTGGATATCAGAGCTTGGAAAAAAAAAATTCAGAGATTTAGGATTTTTTTTCTAAATTATTTTGTGCTCATATTTGGTGCCCAGTCTATAATGGGCAACTGCCGGTTCCCAGTCTACGATGGGCCAATGCCGCGGCCTATTCGGCGTACGCAGTAATCAGGCCTCCTATGTGCTGCGACAATTTGATCACAATTTAAGAACGAGTATACGATCATCACCTGTAACATTGTGTCATGTTGTCCACACACACAAGATTTTTGCACGCTGCAACAATTTGGTCACGAGTTATAAGATTTTAAAGTTGTCGAGTCCTTATATTCAGATTAGTATGAAATTTATGAGTGGGTATTAGGTATTAGTATTAAATTAAAGAGGGCGGATCTTCAATGAATAGAGACAGTCACCCTTTAAAAAGGCCCCACATGATATTTAACCATACAACGTTTGGCAGGTCTACGACAATTTGAGTCAGAGTAACAGCTGTTTAAAGTTGTGTGTGTCTATCGGGTGTCCTAAAAAGGACTGACTGATTTTAAAATTCAATAACTTGCAAACGATGACAGATATTTAAAAAAATTCTTGCAGGAGAGTAAATTTTGTTCGAATATTACAAACAATAAATGGCACTGCGAGAAATATGTGCTAAATCCAGGCCCGATTTTTGGTACTTCGGGACCCACTGTGCTAGGGGTACACGGGCTGTGCGAGGTGACGTCACGAACAGGTTTTGCTTCTGCTGTAGAACAGCTATCGCTACCTTTATCAATGCTTTTTTATTTGTGCGTCCTACAGCTTTTTTCATTGTTCTCTGGTAAAAGTCACGTGATGATGTAAACTGCTCTATACATTTTAATCTCCTTTTTTGGCATGGGAGAAGAGAAAGGTCCAAAAATCCAGCTCGAATTTAGCGCCCATTGCTTGCAGCGCCATCTATTGTTTGTAATTCGAACTAAATTCGAGAATCACGGTAAAAAAAACTCCTGACATTATACATAACCCTCTTGTAAGAATTTTTTAAATATCTGTCACCGTTTGCGAATTATTGAATTTTAAAATCAGTCAGTCCTTTTTAGGACACCCGGTATATTCGTAATATACTAAAATAGTCAATAAATAAAAAATGGCTTACATAAATAAAAGACATAAGTCCGTGCTTATAACGTTTAAGGTTACCATTCAAAATTTGAGGGAACTGCGACAATTAGGATCCAAATTATAAGTGTTTAACATTATCGCGACAAGGGTGTAACCAGGAAGGGTGGCTCAGGGAGCTAGATGGATCCCCCCCTCCGAAATCAGGGATTTTTATCTAATCACGGGCAAAGTCTGTTTATTTCTATAGTCTCACGTAAGATCTTCCCTCTGCCCCCCTACCCACACCCACCCACACACCCATACACACACATGAAGTCTTGCTACGATACTGTTCCGATAGTTCCATAAAAATCGACATAATAAATATGAGCGTCAGAACGAAGTTTTACTGTACATAACGTGTGTCCTAAAAAGGACTGACTGATTTTAAAATTCAATAACTTGCAAACGGTGACAGATATTCAAAAAGTTCTTGCAGAAGCGTTATGTATGATGTCAGGAGTTTTTTTTTTTTTTACTGTGATCCTCGAATTTAGTTCGAATTACAAACAATAGATGGCGCTGCGAGCAACTTGCGCTAAAATTTTTGACCCACCCAACACATTTTAATCTCCTTTTTTTGCCATGGGAGAAGAGAAAGGCCAAAAATTCCAGCTTGAATTTAGCGCCTATTGCTTGCAGCTCCATCTATTGTTTGTAGTTCGAACTAAATTCGATCATCACGGTGAAAAAAACTCCTGACATCAAACATAACTCTTCTGCAAGAATTTTTTAAATATCTGTCACCGTTTGCGAGTTATTGAATTTTAAATTCAGTCAGCCCTTTTTAGGACACTCGGTATGTACTCTGAAAATACATACAGTTCCAGAGTAATTTGAAAATAATAGGGAATGGAGCATTGAGGTTTATATCAAAAGTATTTCACTTTTTTTTTCTTTTTTTTTATAGTCATAATTTGACAATACTGGTTTATTCTTCCCGTGACTTATACCTAGATACGCCACTGTTAATGGCATTCTATATATATTTACGAAAGTTAAGCGCGGACAAACAGACAAACGAACCGAAGTGATATACATTTTTCAACTGTTGGAAAATGCCAAAAGTATAAAGGCATATCATTAGGTTTTGCTCTCCTTTTTTTTTTTTTTTTTTTTTTGCTGTTTTTATCATAGGTTCAAAAGAGACGTTCTGTTCGTTACAAAACAACCAAAAAAAGAGAAACATTTTTGAGGAGTCTGGCTGCTACTTCCGATGTTAAGTTTCTTCACACCGGAAGTAATCAAAGAAACCGGAAATAATCAGGACAACCACGTCTTGTTTCTTAGGACAATCTTTTTTTTTTTTTTTTATCTTATAGGAAAGTTATAACTTCTGTTATGTTTCCAGAATGTTTTCATACTAAACTTGATCATTATACAAAATATGGATAGTATTCCTATTTTTGATTATTTTCCAGGGGCATGAAATTTCGCGACAAAAATCACACTATTCAATGAAAGCTTTCCTCATTGGAATTGCGCAGTGTTTCAGCGAAAAAAAAAACAAAACAAAAAAAAAAACGATGCCCTTACTTCCTTTAAAAATTAATTTTAAAAAAATTTTATATTTTTTTAATCGACTCTCGAATGTCTACTACATACAGATGTATAAAGTGCAAGATTGGGTGACTAAGATATCAAATAGAAATCAGTTAATAAAAAAACTTATCATTTTCGGTAAAATAAGCAATTAAAAAAAACCCGAAAAATTTGAAAATTTCTGTATGAATTACAAATTATCTTTATTGAAAAGAGGACAAAATTTACTATATTGGGCTAAAAGATTGAATTTTGGATTGTTTTTATAAGTGGATGAAAATCGCCAGCGAATTCGGAAGATCGGGGGAAATACGCGAATTGCTCCCCCCCCCCCTTTCGTTCAGTATAAAATAACATAAAATCTAACTGAAAATTCCAAAATCTAAAGATCAGGTCCACTCGGATATTTCTTCATCTATCCAGCGACAAATTTTCCTAACCATCGCCAACAAACAAACAATCAGACAAACGGGCACATATACAGAAAACAAACATCTGTTGGAATATTTATACACTACTTTTTGATTAAACACTACATAAAAGCGCGAAAAAGTTACTGAAAATGGGGAAATTAGGTACAACTTTAACGAGTTGGTTGTGACAATCCCAAAACTTTCTTCTATCTCATACAAGTTTCGCTATCACAATGGCAAAATTAAATGACAATCTGTGACCATCCTGAGGATTCTAAAAGTATAGGTTCTTTGAATTGTGTGCATTTGAAAAGGAAATATAAGCATAGCATTTCTCAAACAAATCATTGAATTTCGACACCCACACTATTAGATGTTTGCAACCGAAATTTTCAACCCAAACAGCATAAAAGCGACACTGGCAGTATACACCCAAGCCTAATATAGGGATTTATTTATGTGAAAGTATAACAGAATATGAAGTTTGATTAAATTCCGTGCATTAGTTTTTGAGATAGAGCTATCGTGAAAATCGTGAAAATTGCAGTATAGCAGCATCACCTGTTATAGGATTTACACGAAAACCTAATCGGGACCAACTAATGTCAAGATCTAACAAAATATGAAGTTTAATGAAGTTCCGTGCATTAGTTCTTGAGATAAGACTATCGCTAAAATCGTGTAAATCCTGAAAAGGCAGCATATCAGCGTCACCTATTGGGGCAATTTACACCAAAACCAAAACCTAATCAGCAACAGCTTATGCCACCGTCTAACTGAATCTAAAGTTGGATGAAAATCCGTGCTCTAGTTTTTGAGATAGAGGTATCGCGGAAATCGTGAAAAGTGCAGCATAACAACGCCACCTGTTGGGAGATTTACACCAAAACCTAATCAGCAACAGCTTATGCCACCGTCTAACTGAATCTAAAGTTGGATGAAAATCCGTGCTCTAGTTTTTGAGATAGAAGTGTTGCGGAAATCGTGAAAAGTGCAGCATAACAGCGCCACTTGTTGGGAGATTTACACCCAAAACTAATCAGCACCAATTTTTATTAGGAACTAACTGAATCTAAAGTTTTATTTTATTCAGTGCATTAGTTCTTGAGATAGAGCGCCCACAAAATTTTTGTCGCAGTCAGACAGATTCACAGATAGTCATTTACTAAAAACAGTTAAATCGTGTTCAAGACCATCTAAAACGTATAAATCCTTCGAATACCGTAAGTCGAAATTTTTCACGAATCCAATAATTTCTTCTTGTAAAGATAGAAGAAAGTAAAAAGACGAAGTAAAGTCAGGGATTTCGCATTAATAATGATTTATTGATGCGATTTTTCTGTTTGAAATACAGTAGAGCCTCCGTTGTCGAACGTTCCATTTCTCGAACAATTCAATTTGACCAATGAGGTGTGTCCTTGCAAAATTTACCGTACGAAAAGTGTAGCCAAGCGACCGAAATGACGTTTTCCCTAAACTTTGTCTTCATAAGCGCGGAGCGCACATACATGAGGTTTAGTGACCTCAGTGTTAATGAAATTCATACATTTTAAGATTTTTGTACAGGAAGGTTGTTGAATACACTGATTTTTATTTTATTTTTTTCCTTTCCTTTTCTTTTCTTTTTGTTATTACTTTCTTCTGTCTTTACAAGAAGAAAGTATTGGATTCGTGAAAATTTTCGAATTCCGGTTTTCGACGGAATTACACGTTTTAGGGCTCAGAGATCAAGAAAAACATGTTTTTACAAAATGCCTGTCTGTGAGTCTGTCTGTCTGTGACAGAAATTTTGTGGGCGCTCTATTTCAAGAACTAATGAACGGAATTTAATAAAACTTTAGGTTGAGTTAGTCCCTGATATAATTTGGAGCTGATTACTTTTTGGTGTAAATAGCCTAACAGGTGGCGGTGCTATGCTGTATTATTCACGATTATCGCAATAGCTGTATCTCAAGAACTAATGCACGAATTTTCATCAAATTTCAGATTCAGTTAGTCCCTGATATAAATTAGTGCTGTTTAGTTGTTGGTGTAAATAGCCCGATAGGTGGCTCTGCTAGTTTTCATTTTTCGCAATTTCCGCAATAGCTGTATCTCAAGAACTAATGCATGAATTTTCATCAAACTGTAGATTCAGTCAGACCTTGATATAAATTGGTCCAGATTAGCTTTTGGTCTAAATTGCCCAACAAGTGGCGATGCTATGCAAATTTTTTTCGATTTCTGCCTATAATTTTTATAATATTACACTAGATTAATAATATTACATTATTTTAAACAGGCCGAAATTTATGTATATCACTGAGGTGTAGTTTGGGTTGTTTACTTTAGAACGTGCATAGAAATTCAAATTATCGCTCATTTACAGGGACACACAAAAGAATTTGGCTACAGAAGGAATTGAACAATAATTGATCTATCGAAACTTATGAACAATAATTGCTGGAAGCGCGTTTTCAGTTGTGATACGCGTTTTTAAATTGAATAATTTTTACTTTCTTCTATCTTTACAAGAAGAAAGTATTGGATTCGTGAAAATTTTCGACTTTCGGTTTTCGACGGATTTACACGTTTTAGAGGTCAGAGATTCCGAAAAACATGTTTTTACAAAATGTCTGTCTGTAAGTCTGTGAATCTGTCTGTCTGTATGTGACACAAATTTTGTAGGCGCTCTAAGGAATTTAATAAAAATTTATATTCAGTTAGTCCCTGATACAAATTGGTGCTGATTAGTTTTTTGGCGTATGCAACATTTTTTACGATTTTCACAATAGCTCAATCTCCAGAACTTATGCACGGATTTTCGTCTAACGTCAGATTCAGTTAGTCCTTGACATGAATTGACGTTTTATAGATTTTGGTGTAAATCGCTCAACAGATGGCGCTGCTATGCTGCATTTTTTGTATTGTCCACAATAGCTCTATCTCAAGAACTAATGCTTGGATTTTCAACAAACTTCAGATTCCGGTATACCTGGATATGAATTAGGGCTGTTTAGTTTTTGGTGTAAATAGCTCAATAGGTGGCGTTGCTATGCTGCATTTTTTACGATTTCCACAATAGCTCAATCTCAATAACTAATGCACGAATTTTCATCAAACTTCGGATTCAGATATACTTTGATATGAATTGGTGCTAAATTGGTGTAATTTCTTGTACAAGATTTAATTGGCGTGATTTATATAGAAGAAAGTTTTGTCATGGCCACTAATTTAAATATCACTACAGTTGAACGCCGATTATCCGAACAAGTCGGGACCGACCCTAGTTCGGATAAATGGACGACAATTTAAGGGATGTTCCTGACTATACCAAAACCTTCACACTTTATCGAGGCTAATACTATGTTCACACTACAATACTTAAGATATCTTAGGCCGCCGAACTCTCTTAATTTTGAGGTGGTACCCTCCCGGAATTGGAAACCTGTTCACATGGAAAAACTCACTTAAGATAACTCAGTGAACGTCACTGTGTTCTTTGCGCATGCGCTTAAGATAAAACCGCCCGCAACACCCAATCAGTTAATGCGAAGCTTTACAGCCAGCGAGAGGGAATGGTCGTGACTGTCTCTAGCTCGAAGAAAGTTGAAACTCTCTCAGAGAGTTTGTGGAACTCCCTCAGAGAGTTCGGAGGTTTAAGAGAGTTCCGATAACGTAGTGTGAACAGGGTATTAGGAATGGCAGCACCAGTTAGTGCTAACGTGTTTAAAAAAAGTTTTTTTTTTTTGTTTACTTTTTTATCATTTAAAATTTTCTCTTTCTCTTTTTATCATTTTCTGAACTCCAGATATTATAATTTAAGCAACAAAGCATCCCATTGTTGCTTGCTTCAAATAAGACGCTCTTTCCAATGCTGCCATATCTCGAATTATTCTTAAATACATTAGTTGAACAGGATCAGCGTTCTTCTGCCGTTCGAGCCATTTCATAGGTTTTTCCAAACATACAAAGGCTTCTTTAAGTGATGGACCTGGGTCATTTTCAGAGAATTCGTTTTCATTTCTTCAATTTGTTTTCCATCTTAAATCTCATCATCAAATAAAAAAAAATAAATAAACTGAGAGAAATAGGCTGTTCGGTTAAAAAAAAAAAAAAAAAATTCAGAGAAATAGGCTGTTGGGATAATTGGAAGTTCGGTTAATTGGAGTTCCGATAATCGGCGCTATTCTGTACTTGGCGTGTATAAATTTTATAGATCGTATACATGGATGCACAAAAGTTTTCAAGTATATTTCAATTTATTCATAGAAATTATCTGAATGGAATTTTTCATCTGTGCTATGGGTTTAACTGAACTAATTTTTAGCATACTATGCAGCATAGATATAAATCTACAGATCCTATGCAGGGTTGCAGAAAAAAATCGGATATAGCTATTGATGGTAATAACAGAAATTGGTTTTTCATATACTTTATGCGTTTTCCAAATTGTTTATTTAGACATCGTATTTGACAATAATAAAAGTTTTGTTACAGCATTCTGAATGTGTTTGAAAGTGTATCATAATCTATGCTGGTCGCATGATTTTCCGTTCTCGTTTATGTATAATTTATTTGAAACCGATTACGAAATTCAATGTTTGAGTTAAATAATAGAGGGCAAGAAATAATCAATGCAGCATGGAACATCCCGTGGGCAATGGAACATCCCGTCTCTCTCTGTTCAATCTCAATCTCACGTCGTAAGTTTCACCAATGAGGGTATGTCTATAGTTTTTTAAATTTTCAATAAAATGTCATAAAATTGTTTTGTCTCATCTAATGTATACAGTCATGGAAAAAAAGTAAACACCCCCTATACTAACTCTGTGGCAAGTTTATGTAGAAGAAAGTTACTGGTACCAAACGATTGGAAATAAAGTCTACTTTTAAATGATGTAGTACACAAAATTTACTTAGAGGGACATCTACATATCAAAGCAAACTCAAACTTTGTTTACCATAAATAAATTCTACACCCTTAAATTAGCCTAAAAACAAATTTTCATGAAATTCGTACGATTAGTACGATAATTAATTATTTTAAAATGAGCCTGTTTTAGGGGTTGTATCCAAATTGAAGTTCGGTACTCGATTGCTCAAATGCTACAGAATGACTGTGTCACTTTTATTAATGTACAGTAGAACATCTTTTATCCGAAACTCTTTTAACCGAAACTCTCGATTAACCGAAATCCATTTTTGAAGCTTTTTTTTTTACTATCACATTCCTTGTGTGCAAAATCCATTTTAAAAACTCTTTTTTTTTAAACTACCATCTTCTTTGTGTGCAAGCGGTCCTTTCCGAACTACGAGTATATATAAATATTTTCGATCCCCTTTCTTAGAGTTCCTTTGAATTTAACTTGAGCTTCCGTAAGCTGCTGAGTGGAACGGAGAAAACGGACAAATTAGCAATTCTGAAGCTTTTGAATGTTTTGCAAAAGGTTTGGCGTGGCTGGAGCAGCAGAAAGACTGCAATACTGGTGAACTAATAATATTAAAAAACTCCGTGATACAGCTTCAAAGCAAAGGCAATCGAAACTGCGATAAACAAAACATTTTTTCAAACCCTTGTGATATATGTAAAAGGTACTTAATTTCGAAATTAATATTCTGGTAATTTATTCTTGTTTCTATTTTGCTATTGCTTTATTTTTATTAAGTCCTTGTTATCATAATACGAAATATTGTATATATTTCTCCTTAATCTTAAAATTAAAGTCTTCTCGATTATCCGAAAATTTCGATTTTCCGAAAGAAGGTCGGTCCGAATTACTTCGGATAATCGAGTTTCTACTGTATTATTTATTGCCAATATTACCATTTCACTCGCTATGTATCGACTATTGCTAACTCAAATGTTTCAATAAAATGAATAATATATGTATATATTTTTTCAAATTATGCTTTTCTGCACATCATAGACGGCCCTTTAAACCACCATTTTTACTTTTTTAAGCATAATACGAAAATTACTTAGAAGAAAAATTTGAAATTGAGATTTCGCATAAAGCAGGACATAATACAATATAAATCTATGAAAAAAGTGTAGGTTGCAATTCATATTTTTTTTTCCAATATTAATTTTATAATTCATATTATAAATTTTTTTTAATTACAAATTCAATGTACTTATGTTTGGGTTTTTTAGTATTATGACCACACAAAAAATTATCACATTAGGATTATAACTACAGGAGTTATTAATAAAAATATGAAAATGTAATTTAACATTAGATTATTCTAAACTTTGAATGTTTATAATTCAAAACATTATCATCAAAATGACTTGCAATTTCATTTACAGGCATAGTTTGAACCGAATATTCAAAATATATTTTCAAAGTTGGGTGTTGCCATTGAAAAAACAAAGTTTGGCCTGGTTTTGATTTGTAGATGGCCCACTAAGAAAATTTTATATATGTGAAAACAATGGGAATTTTACCGTTTCAAAAAAGTGGTGCCCATGAAGAAATCTGAATTTTAAAAAAGTAACGCGTGGAATAACATTATCGGACAGAACTTTCCGGTAGACCTAATACATCATTTAAAAGTAGACTTTATTTTTAATAGTTTGGTATCAGTAACTTTCTTCTATTATAATTATTTGCAGAGTTAGTAGTGGGTGTTTACTTTTTTTTTCCACGACTGTACTATAATGTCTTTTTATATTTTACCGCACATGCACAGTGTATTGCGTGAAACAAGTAAATACAGCAAGTAACTTGAGAAGTGATAAGCAATTAATCACACGTATTTTTATTATTTCTTAAGAGGGGATATCACCTTCAGCAGCTTAATTTTAACACAATATTAGAAAATGTTTGAAGCTGTAAATATTTCAAATTAAACAATTTTTTTCAGAGTGTACATATCTTTGTTTACGCATTCCTTTAAATACTTTTAATGAAAATAATGAGAATTTATTTTAATTAAGACATACTAATTAAGGATTTTTAAAAAAAGGTGATTTGACGTGCATGTGTTGCGCGCAGGATTATAAAAAATATATTCGATATATCCACTTAATATTACGTATATATATGTATTCTTAAAATATTGTACTTTAGCTTCATCCTAAAATAATAATCAGGTTTCCAGATGACTATATTTTTTCAGGCAATTAAACCATAAAATACAAAATTTATGGTAAAATTTCAATATTTATATATATATAACGGGTCCTACATTGATTAATTATTTATTTCTTTCATTTTATAAGGTGTGGTTAATTTATACTTTTTGGTTTATAGTCGATTGGGTACATAATAGAATTCAATTTTCAGCTTATAGCTTGATTCTATTACAGAAATCGACTATGTATTGTTTATATTTGTATTTCATGTATCCCTGATGAAGTGAAATACAGTATAAGCTTCCTTCTACCTCCATACAATTGATCTTTTATTTGTTTATTATACGTCTTTTAATAGTTCAAAATTTTTTAGATGGATTTTTGTATCTTTTGTCTTTAAATGGTTATTGCATCAAATTTGGTAAATTTTCATGTGTTTATGGTTTAATCGTCCGCAATTTACTAATGATTTCATAATATTGATTGCCCATGATAATTTGTTACCAGTCATTTGTTCCAATTTTATTTTGTATAATGTCATTGTAATGTATTGATGCTCAATTTATTAATTTTGTTTTTAGTAAAAGGAAAAAGATGATGAATTGTAATTATATAATGGTTATATATATATATATATATATATATATATATATATATATATATATATATTTTACTTTACTTAAAAATAGGTAGGTATTATAAGACTATATATGAAATACAATATAATATAAATTATAAAGTTTCTATGTTACTTAGTTTTGGAAATACGATGCGCTCAATGTGAAAGATATCTGTTTTGAGAAAAATGACTTTAAAATTCAAATTTATCTTGATTTGGGTATCGTTCCACCTATTTTATCATAAAATCGGTTCTAATTGGAGTATCGTCACAATTTTCTTTTTAAAGTTTGGTAACAAGTTATTCTTTAATAATAAACCGTTTTTTTTTTCTTTTTAACATTTAAAAAAGTTTTAAGGTGATTAAGAGACATTTTGATTCGAATCTCGAATAGTTTTTCAAACAAATTGTGTTCGAGAATCGAGGTATCGCTTTATTCTGAAACAGCACGGCATAAATGTACGAAAACTATGTAGTGTACTACCGAATCGTCAAAGAGTAAAAATGTTAATGAAAACCAATAAAATCGTGTTTTGAACATAATTTATAGCACATTTCCTTATGAAAACGCTTTAAGAACGGTAATTAATGAGAATACGGAAGTCTAACTTCGTGTGATCATAAGTATCCAACAATTTCAATGAATTCTATATTTGCAATTAAAAAAAAAAAAAAAAAAAAAAGAAAGACAGATAAGAAGTCTATAATCGTGCGTTACTGGTTAAATACGAAAGCCATTAATATGATAAACCTTTGAGCAAATAAAATGTCGTAACTTGAACAAGATGAAATATATAATCAAGCTATTCGAACATGAATATTAAAATTAACATACATTTAAAAATAGAAACAATAGCAAAGTAAAAAGAAGAATCAGATATACGATCATGGAATATTCTAATAATATAAGATATTCAAAACGGAAATTAAATCAACGTGGATAAGAGAAAATATGGAATCCATTTATAGACACGAGAATTCAGCTTTCAGCTACATAAAGAATTAATAGGATTCAGTTATAGACACACGAATATTTCAATATAAATGCTTTTATCTTCATAAAGAATTAATAAAACAGGAGTAAAATAATAATACTACATGAATTATTCATAATATTGCTCGATGACAACACTTTAAAGAAGTAGTAAAAATGCAATGCAAATAAGAGAAATTATTCAAGGCAGGTTTTTATTCAAAAACTGCTTGAATAAACGATATTTAAGAATGTATAAGAGATGTAAAAAGAAATGGAAGAAATATCATGTATTGCACAGTCATTATGATTTTTTTCCGCGGTCATTTCGAAGAAATTGTAGAAGTGACGTCAGTAGGAACTAATGTACGGTATAAGTATTTGAAACCGAATTTTTAAGAAGACATTTAAAGAAATTGTAAATGCAAATTATTCTACGTAGTATGCTAAAATTTATTTTAGCAAGAAAATGCTTAACGCAATGGAAAATTCTCCTTCAGCAATTTCTATCAATAGACAGAAAGGTACTTGAATTTTTTTGTACAGCCTGTATATTAAATACAGATTTTAATACACGCCATATGAAATGATGAAACTTAAATGATTATGATGAAATTTAATTCCGTCAAAACACATGCTTAAAACTACTGAAATCATACTTCCAAGAATTACTATCCATAGGCGGCCATATATCCAGTTCTTTGCACAGCTCAGTATGTCATTTTATTTATAAACTACAAACATCTGAGCATTATACTAAATGCAGTTGAGCTTGAAGACCAACTCGTAGTTGCATAACTCAAATTAAAAAAAAAACATTTTTAAGCAATTCACGCTCAGTTTCAGTAATGTTAACGAATTCTTTTGTGTAGCCCTGTATATGTTTTATAGAATTATGGACACCATGTAGTATGAAAAAATTCTGTTAAACTTAAAAACGTATACCATAACTGAAAACATACTTTGATACTGTATTTTCTCCGAAATCTTTTATATGATCCTGTAAATGAACGCTGAATGTAATGTATATCATATTCTACTACAAGCATCTTGTAGTAAATCTCAGTAATGTATATCAATTCCATCATGTTTGAAATAGTGCAACATAATTGAAATACGCTGCGTACAGTTTTTCCTCAGAGACCATTATATAATCGAACTCTTTTGTGTGACCCTGTAAATGAATGATGAATGCTTTGCACCGCGTACTCTACAGAAAGCATGCATTAATGTTCCTCAGAAATTCATATCAATTTCAACATGCTTGTAACAGAGTAGCATGATTAATATACGTCGCAAACGATTTTTCTTCGCAGAACTTAATATAACGGAATACTTTTTAGTTGCTCCTGTATATTGTTATCCTGTATTTTTAGTTGCTCCTGTCCTTCCTGTTTAGTTGCTCCTGCATACTCCTGTATGCGTACTGTATAAGTGCTGCACATAACATATTCTATAGTCACCACCTTCTAGTTCATTGCAATAATGTATATAATTTTTATTATGCTTAAAATATTGCAACACTATTAAAATACATTGCAAATTATTTTTCCCCATAGACTATAATGTAATAGAATAGTTTTGAGTGTCCCTGTAAATGAACAATGACTGGTATACACACTTCACTTTCAATACCGAACATGCCATAGTGAACATCAATATTGTTCGTATATCAATTGGCAATCCCAATATATTTACACTTAGTTAGATCACGGACAGACCAAGGGCGGATCTGGAGAGTCCTCAAGGGGGGGGGGGGGGGGGGGGTTCGATTTTGGAAATTTGGAGATTCCAATCTGATGCGCGGGTCGAGCCGAATTTTTTTCACTGCGGGTCGTGTTACTTCTACTTTTTCGTGTGGGTCGGGTTTGGGTCCGGTTGACTTCTATTTTTTTCTGCTGGTCGGGTTAACTTATACTTTTTTGCTGCGGGTTGTGCTTGGGTCAGGTTGAGTTCTACCTTTTGCTGCTGGTCGGGTTAACATATTTTTTTGCTGTGGGTCGCGTTTGGGTCCGGTTGACTTCTACCTTTTGATGCGGGTCGGCTTAACATCTACTTTTTTGCTGTGGGTCGGGTCCGGTTGACTTCTACTTTTCTGCAGCGGGTCAGGTTCACTTCTACTTTTTAACTGCGCCTAGCGCGTTGGGTTTGGGGCAGATTGACATATATTATTTCGGGTTGGGGTCAGTTTCTGGTTGGGTTTTTACTCTTGCGAGAAGGGTTCGGGCCGACCCTAATTTTGAAATGAAAGTCTAAATATATTTTAAGATAAAAACTACATACAGAAAAAGCTCCATAACGGGCACGCCCAAACAATTATTTAATAATTCTTTTTAATCTCCAGGATTATGTAAAAAATACTAATTTGTATAAAACTGCTTGTCACTTTATATCTAAGATCAGTTGTAATTCAGTAGAGAATGCTTTGAAACTTGTTAAAAAATATACCGGGTGTCCTAAAATGGACTGATTTTTAAATTCTGTAACTTGCAAATGGTAACAGCAATTTAAAAAAATCTTGCAGGAGGATTATGTAAGATGTCAGGAGATTTTTCACCGTGATTCTTGATTTTGCTTTACAATAGCAGACACTAAATCGGTGCCCAATTTAACGTCTATTGTTTGCCGCACAATCTGTCGTTGCTATTTTAAACTAAAATTAAGAATCACAGATTCTCAGTAAAAAGAAAAAAAAATTCTGAAATTCAAAACAAATTTTCTGAAATGTTACAGCAGAGAGGGAAGGGGGGGGGGGGATTCCCTCCTGGCACTAATTATTTTTGTTGCAGGTCGTTTTAGCTGTTTTCGTTTCTGGTCGATTTCAACCTGATTGTAGATTCCTGCAAATTGGGTTTGGGTTAACCCGTTTTCTTCAAAAGTTACTTCAGTATATTATTTCAGATTAAAAACTATGCCTATAATAATAAACATAGGTGTATGTATGTGTGCTGTTTTCTAAAGAGACCACTGTATTTTTTTCATGACTCTTTGATAAAATTCGCATTTCTTCCGCGACTCTTTGGCGAAATTTGCATGTTTTCGCAGCCCTTTGATAAAATTCTCGTTTTTCCGTAGCCGTTTGATGAAATTCGCATTTCTTCCATTGCCCTTTGACGAGATTTACGTTTTTTTTCGCAACCCTTTGACGAAGTTAGTGTAATTCTGTAGACCTTTGATAAAATTCGCATTTTTTCCCCACGACGCGACCCTTTGATGAAATTCTAGTTTCTCCGCGATCCTTTGACGAAAATCGCGTTTTTTAAGCGATTCTTTGGCGAAATTCTCTTTTTACCACGATTCTTTGAAGAAATTCGCGTTTTCTCCGCTATCTTTTGACGAAATGGGAGTTTTTTTCGCGACCCTTTGACGAAATTTGCGTTTCTTTCGCGACCCTTTGATGTAATTCGCGATTCTTTGATAAAATTTGAATTTTTTCTCGATCCTTTAACGAAATTTGAAGGATTTTTTTTTTTTTTGTACAAAATTCGCGTTTGCTCCGCGATCTTTTCAAGAAATTCGCATTTTCCGTGATCATTTCAAGAAAAATTCGCGTTTTTTCCGTTTCCCTTTTACAAAATTAACATCTTTCCTGCGATTCTTTGGATAATTGAAGTTATTTTATCCGAACGAGGAACGAAATAGATTTTTTAAGGCGGTCTTTTGCCAAAATTCGCGATTATTTTTATGTTCGAATTTTCGGATGGATGATTTTTTTTTTATTTCTGGAACCGAATTACCTTAACCCTCTCGCTGCGTATATATAAGTATATATATATATGTATATATATTTTATTTATTTATATGAATATATTGCACATTTAGTTTATTACATATTTCACATCTGCATATATTTTAGAGTTCGAATATGTCCAAAATCTTTTTGAAAGAGTTTCTCTTTTAAATAGAATTATATCATAAAAAAAAGATTTGCTTCGGAAATTGCGGGTTGAGCAAATTTTGCTACTTTTACGTTGCCCGTGGAAATCGGGGGATACGCAGCGAGAGGATTAAAATTTCGGAAAATTAGGAACAGAATCACCCTTGCTCCTGACATCTTACATAACCCTCCTTCAAGTATTTTTTTTAATAGCTGTCACCATTTACAAGTTATTGAATTGTATTTAAAATCCGTCTGTAAATATTAGGACACCCGGTATATTCAGTAGCTATGGGATGGTGGCTGAAAGAAGCATTTAAAAAAATAATTAAAGCTGGCTTCGATATGTCAGTTAGAAATTTACTTGGACTGAAATTTCTAGGTCCAACCCGCATAAAAAAATTTATTGGCCCGGCCCGGTTTAAAAGTTAAAAAATCGACTCCAGCCCAGCCTGCATTTTGCAATTAAAATTATTCATAAAGTGCCCTTACTTGTGCTCATATTTTATTTCAGATTTTGTTCGAAATTCATGAATACAGAAAAACATTAATATTAGTGACTATTTAGGCAATTATGTACATAAACGCTACATAAAAATCATTACTTAGACAAATACATGCAAATGAAAATCAAGTAAGAAAATCAGTTTAGAATGAAAGAAACGGATAATAAAAGAAAATATATCACAATTTTAAAGCTCTACAAAGAAAAAAAGTAGTTTTCAAAAATGCATCTCTGTAACTTATTAATTCAAATTAAATTTTTAGAGATTTCGCTAAACAAATGTACAACATAAATATAATTTTTACGAATAACAAATTAGTAAAATGCCAAACCAACTTGGGCTCGGAGAGAAGAATTTAGAGAAGTGCACGGTTCGCGGTCTGACCAATACTGCTTATCGTACGGGCTGAAACGGACCGAACGTTTAGCTTTTATTCCGGGCCGAGCCCCGACCTGGAAATTTTGGCCAGTGCAGACCTCTAGGAAGAATGAAGTCCAGGCCAGGCTCGACCGGGAAGAAAAAAAAGTCTGGCCCGACCCGAATTTGCAGAAAAGTTTTAAGATCAGGGCACGACCCGGCTCTAAAAGAGAAAAGACCTTACCCAGGACGAGTCTCGTGGTTTTAAAATGGCGCGACCCGGGTCGGGTCGCGCCGAGCTCGAGCTTCTCCCCAAGTCATTTCCCGTGAGGATGCATAATGCCATTTTGCAAACCGTTTATTCGCTCAAGGGGGGGGGGGCGATCGCCCCCTCGCCCCCCCCCCTAGATCCGACATTGGGACAGACAGACAAACGGACAGGCGACCAGACAAACCCAATTCATAAAACCTTTTCAACTATGCTGGAAAGTGTTAATAAAAAGAAAATATATCCCAAATTCTGTTAATCCAGAGCCCTGACTCAGTAGAGTCTTTGGGCCCATCCGCAAAGATGCTTCTCGCAGGGACGGCGAACCTTTTCACATCCACGTGCCAAATTTTTCCAAAATATATTTTACGTGATCGGCGTGCCAACAATTAAAAAAAAAAAATGCAATGTACCAAATAATAATGAATCAAAATTACTTAAAGTTTTGTTTTTAGCATTATAATAATATGGATAATATTTGATGCCATACTTTAGAGATTTATTTTTAAAATACTATTTTTGTTGTCTCTTCTTAGATGCCAAATAATTTATATCAGCTTTGTACTTAATTATCTTTAAGAGAACGCAAGTTGAATTGGACTCATTTGACAAGATGTTTTTACTGGAATTTTTTATATTTTTTATTTCCGAAAACAATGTTCGCAGAAAAAAATTGTATTTTACATTACGTAAGTAGCAAGCAACCTACAGCTTTTAGTGTCTGGAATTGAATTCCAATTTTTTTTAATTTTACAATCGGCATTTTTGCTTATAATGCCTTTTAATATTTCTTTTGCAATAATCTCCTAATTCTCTCTTACTCTTCAAATTTTGAGAGCCAACAATGAGCTAGATTGAGATACATTAAGTTATATCTCAGTTTCTTCAGTCTGTATGACAATGACAATCGACCGAGCTAATCGAATTCAGATAAACAGAAACAACATCTAGATTAATAAATGCATTTTGCTAAATTCAACACTGCTTTTCAAAAATTAAGGAAAAACAACAAAAGTTGCGATTACTCAAAATTTCACAAGTAGATTTTAATAAAACTCAGACACAATTTACAACACATAATAAGGTATAAAATAACAGTAAAAGAAATTACCAGACGATTGTGGTGTTTCAGAAATAAATACAATTATAAAATAAACAAAATAAATGTCTCAGTTTGGTATAGGAAAAGTACCTTTAATATGGAGTATGATCACCTCTATAAGCAATACATAACATACAGTGAAGTGTGATACTGTCAATTATGCGATCGATAAGTTTGCTGGGAAGTGCGAGCCATTTTTCTTGTAAAGCAGTTGTAAGCGTGGCAAGGGTCTGAGGAGGGAGATTGAGAGCAGAGACACATCTTCCTAAAGCATCCCAAAGATGCTCAATGGGATTCAAGTTCAGTGACCGCGCTGGCCATTCCATGCGCTGAATTGTTTGGTGCTGAAGATAATCTTCTACGATGTAACTGACGATGTACGACTTCTACTCTATGCAGTCTAGCGTTATCATCCTGTAATGGAAAATCATTACCTATTGCATCGGCATAAGGGTGCCCATAAGCATCAAGAATGTCATCTCTATAGGCGTGAGCATTCACAGTTCCACGTGGAAAGACATGGGGGTCTGTACGTCCGCCCAAAGAGATACCATCCCAAACATAGACACTGCCTCCTCCATACGAATATTTTTTACGAATGTCTGATGGATGATAGCGTGTTCCCTGTTCTCTCCAAATCAAACAATGCCTACTATCGCTTTGGATGCTAAAATGGAACTCATTTGTGACGAGAACACGCCTCCATTGATCAACCATCCAGTGGACATGTTGACGTGCCCAACTTAAACGTTCCCTCCGGAGACACGAGGTGAACGGCACACAAATATCTGGTTGCATCGCGTACAGACCACCTTCATGAAGCTTTACACGCACAGTAGACGTTGATACCAACCTTCCAGTGACTGTAGCAAGGACGGATTTAAGATGAGAGGGGGTTGCTGTTCTATTCCTTCGTACACATAATCGCAAATATCGGTCATCGGTACTTGTCGTAGCTCTTGCTCGTCTTCCGCTGAACCTTCTGGAGGCCGAACCAGTGGTTTGAAAGTGTTTCCAAAGCCTATGAACAACAGAAGAACTCAGATTTAGCCATCCCGCCACCTCTGTCTGACTCTGGCCTACATCCAATCTTCCAATAGCTCTATATCTCAGTTTTGCGGACAAATGATACTTCAAGGTCATACTAATGAATTGGCTATCACAGTTTTATTATCTCATAATCACAGTGACACCAGCAGCCTTACTCTCTAGCATGCATTTTTATGCTCCGCACAGATGACGCAATCCGATTGCAGCGCCACTAATTTGCATTTTGTAATTTTAATCAGCATATTTTAGTTAACTACATATCCAAATTTCATACGGATAGGTTAATTTTTGAACGAGTTATCGCTCTTTTTGTGATTTTTCCTTAATTTTTGGAAACCAGTGTATTATATTTTGATGTAGAACCTGAATCTATGCCGTTCCAAAAATAATCTGCAGCGTACCACTTATGGCACGCGTGCCATAGGTTTGCCGTCCCTGTAAGCTACTGTATATGATACTTATCAGATCATAGTTCATTCCATTGGATTTAAGCAGCTTAAAATTACTCGATCACGGAAATAATCATATACTTTTCAGAAAATTGTACAACTGCATACGAGTTATAATAAAAATGGCGTTAATTATAGGACAAATCTCGCTTACTAAAGTAAAACAATTGACTGTGAAACTGCAACAATAAAATATTTTAAACACTAAAACGTAGAAAATAAAGTATAATTAAAAAATAAATATCTTAATTGTTTTTAAAAAATACGCTTTAATCAGTTATATAGTTTAATATTAATTAAATTGTGATTATACGTGTAGGGTTTTAAAGAAGCAAGCAGACGGAGAGACTGTGACTTGTTCAAACTGAGAAATATTTAATTATAAATTTCTTGATTATTGAGTAAAAGTAGAAACACTAAGTAATTCTTGATTATAAATAATATCTACAGTCAAACCAGATTTAAAATATAATTAAAGGTGAAACTCTGACCCACACGGATCCCGTCCTGAATAAAAGAGGGACAACGCCGGATCATCAAGAAAGCGGTCGGCAGAGACGTCTTTCTCTGGCCAACGCTTAAAAGCATCTCCTCTCGTCTGTGCCCAGATATCTGGGTGCTCATCCTTGAGTTTTTTGCTGGGCTAACAATTCTTTTCCTGGGAAACGGACCTCGACCTCTCAAGGCATCTGGTGTGCGGTATTGTCTCGCCGCCATATACGTTGAGAAAGTAATTTAGCAATCCAGTATAGATAGTAAAAATTTTGCTTCTTTTTAGGTGCTTTCGTAATTATATAAATACGTAGCACCTATAGTCGTCGTCTGGTCCGTCCGTCTTTCCGCATATAACAGCGCGAAAACTACCCAACCGAATGGTTTGAAATTTAACATATAGTAGAATCGTTGCAGAATTTTGTCGAGTCACTTCAAATTTTATGAAAATCGAATCAAAACTTAAAAAGGTATTAATAAAAGTTTTCTTCATTCTATTAAATCCTATCATACGTGATTAATTTAATGATATCCCATAATAGGTAATAATTATAGGTTGTCATGGTGATGATTCCTATTCAAGATGGAGTCCTATTATTTCCGTATTACTGAGTTTAATATATAGAACCGTAATAAATTTTGTATTCATGCATGTTTGCGTAAGAGTGCAACAGTTATTGCACCAAGATCTGAATATTTATAAAACTATAGCCATAGGAACGCTGCTCATTTGCCACGTTTGGCGTACAATTTACGACTTGTTCCTTTCTGTTGATATATCTTAAAAAAATAAACTGAGCAAAAATTATAATTTTCTTTAAAATACATTCACTTGTCCGTGCTTTAACTGAGCGTAAATCAAAGCGGTGAATTTTCCATAATCGTTGGCCTCGCCAAATTTAACGTATTGTTACGGAAATGTTCTGGAATTACGTGAATTACAGTCATAAAATTCGGCGTTATTTTTAAGATAAACATTGAATGCTTAGGAAAACAGTGTTTAAAAAAAAAAAAAAAAAAAAAAAAATTACTTTTATGCTTTTTTTTTTTTTTTCTCTGTTTTTCGACTTTCGATTCGTTTTTACTTCGCAACCCTGGTTTTTATGTCAATCAGTGTTAGAATATTAAACTAATATAAAGCGAATATATTTTATGGTAATTTGTTTATAATATAATCATTTTTACACGTATCAACTTTTTATGTATTTCCCTGCGTTATCGATCTTAATGTTGGAAAAGTAGATTTACAGTAATGGGTAACTATGCCTTGTATTATATTGCCTTGTATTGAATTGCATACGTTTGACTTGTATTTCAGCTCTAAAACAATGATTTTCGAAAAATTTGACTCGCACTATTTTTGAAAAATAGGCACAAATTTGGGTCACATATAATAACCCTTTAATGTATGATTTTTTTATTTTGTTCGGAAAACGTTATATTTTAGCCTATTTTTGATAATTATCCAGTGAAAAAAATTATTTATGTATTTGTTGGACATAATGTCATTGTCATATTCTCACTCCTGAGTTACATAAAAAAAATTACTCAAAAAATGATAATTTTACATTATATTCGTACTTTAAAGAGTTTTACACTGCACAATAACAACTATTCAACGATATAATAATTTTTATAATGTTTTTAATAGTTTTCAGAACTAATAATCACTATCTTATAAAGATAGAGAAAAAACGCCAGTCGAACACATTGCAAGCAGTATCAACAAAAGATGTTATAACTAAGGATTGACCAAAATAGGCCTTTACTACCGAAACCGATGTCGAATTTCGGTAATCTTCCTATTTTCGGGCGAAAACGAAAACGAAAGTGAAAATATCCCCCAAAAATTCTTTTAAGTAATTAATGCATAGATAAATATACATAATTATTAATTAATTATACGTGTTTATTAAATATACATAAGTATTAATTATACATATGGCCCAAGTTGCTTCTCTGTGCCTCTAACGAAAACATTTTATTTTCATATAAAATAAAATCTAATTAATTCATCAAGGACACAGAAGGATTTTCTAATTATACGAATTTCATCTAATAATAAAATGTTTTAGGCATACATACCTCGATTCATCTTTTATAATGATTTTTGTATTTGATCATCTGTTATACTAGAACTTTCTCAAAGAGTATTCAAAACACTATGCGCTGTTTCAAACTAAAAATTTTCTATTACTGTTAAGTCTGCAGCTTTTAATGAGCACGGGAAAAGCGACTTCAAAGTTTAGCCCTATATGCATTGCTTTGGTTGCTTTATAATTTGCACTCACGTCTTGGGTCAGGTATGACTGTAAACCGAGAAGTCCATAGCAATAAATAAAGAGTGTCTCATTTGAGCCGATGCAGCTCAAATCAAAGATTAATGTTGAAAATTTCAAGGGAAGAAATGAGATTTTTGGAATACAGATAGTTTCGGTCCGGCCGAATTTTCGGCAGCATTTTCGCCGAAAACGAATTTTCGGCGAAACTGAGATTTTGGGCCGAAAACGAAACCGAATTTTTGATTGATCTCTAGTTATAACCTACCCGTGGTAACAAATCAGGAAAAAAAAAACAGACTTCTTGTTATCACGCGTAAGTAAGATAATACATAATAGTCTTCCAAAAGACCAATAGAAAGCGCCAAATGGCAAAAAAAGATCATGTATCTTCTGAGTTACACTATGGATTTAAGTAGTGATGGGCGATTCTGGAAAATTCGGGATTCGATTAAAATCGAAATCGTATAAAACAGAATCGATCACAGTAAGAATCGATTCCCAAATTCTAAAATCGATACTTGCATCGATATTTTGATATTCACAGATTCACACAGATAAGCTCAAAAATATTAATTTCAAAACTTAGCGAATCAGCAGAGCTTGTAGCGACCGCCTCCTATATCTCCCATTTAAGGGGGGGGGGGAGGGGTTAGACAAAGTCAGGGGCCCAGTCGTAAGTTATTACAGACCTTTGAGTCGAATAATTAGGTTTTTTAATTTTTAAAATTATTAGTTTTAAGATGTAATTTTAATAATATTGTAATTTATATTTTATTTAAATTTATTTTTTAAGCAAGATCTCGGTCAGATTACAAAAAAAAAAGTAATGATTTTTTATCATTAGGAAGTAATGATTTCATCCGGAACAACGATACTTTCTATTTTTACTTCCTTCAACCAAACAGATGGGGATCTTCAATTTTTGAAGCAAAATGAAAATGATATTACCTTTAGAGACATCGATTAAAAAAATTATAGTATCTATTAAATCGAGTTGGCCATGGTATCGATTAAATCGATTCAAAAAATCGAAATCGCCCATCACTAGATTTAAGGGTTAAGAATAAATATGGTTAAGGTGGTCCGGGTCACAAAAATCTCGGAAAAGGAAAATAACATTTTTTATTTTTTTGGCCTAAAATTATCCTAGAGATTTTAGAATAAAATGACGTGACTCGCATGTAAATAGAATAATAATATAAAAAAGAAAAAAAAATCATGCGTCAAGCATAAATTATGAAACACTTTCCAACACTTCCAAAATTATTTAACAAAATTTCACCGTTTAATAAGGTAATGAAGTTACCTAAGTAAACATTTTAGAAAACCTGTAACACATTTAAAAATCTGATTTCAACAATTACCGCCCATAGCTTATAGGTACTCATAATCCTTTTTTTGCATCTCTGTATATGATCTATAGATATGTAGATTCTTCATAGTATGCTAAATTTAGTTTAGTAAGAAAACACTAAATACAGTTGAAAATTCGCCTTCAGCAATTTCTACCAATAGAAGGAAACGTACTTAAATTCTTTTGTATATAGCCCTGTATATTACATATGGATTTTTATACACGCCACATATTAAGCTGAAATTTAAATTCAGGCAAAAACATGCTTAAAACTACTGTGAAATATACACCAAGAACTTACTATTCATAGGCGGCCATGCATCCAGTTTTTTGCATAACCTTGTATATGATTTTATTTGTATGCTACAAACATGTCTTAATATATTAAATGCGGTTGAGCTTGAAAATGCATAACTCAAATTAAAAAACTCCCTTAAAGAATTCATGCTCATTCTTAGTAATGCTTACGAATTCTTTTGGGTATGGTATATGGTCTATAGAATTTATGCACACCACATGGTATGCAAAAATTTAGTTAAGCTTAAAAACGTATACCATAACTAAAAACTCACTTTAAGCAAGCATTCCTGATATACAACATTTCGGATATAGTATTCTAAACGAGATCTTTTATATGACCCTGTAAATGAACGATAAATGCAATTCACATCAAATTCTACTGCAAACATCTTGTTAGTAAACTTCAGTAAGGTATATCAATTTCAACATGTTTGAAATAGCGCAACATAATTGAAATACGCTGCGAAAAGTTTTTTTTTTTCCTCCCGCAGACCATTATATAGCCGAACTTCTTTGTGTGACCCTGTAAATGAGTGATAAATGTTTTTCACACCATATTCTACAGAAAACATGTATTACTGCACCTCAGAAATTCATATCAATTTCATTATGCTTCTAACAGTGTGATCATCATTAAAATACGCCGCAAACGATTTTTCTTCATAACCATAATGTAACGGAATACTTTTGAGTGCCTCTACACGCGTACTGTAAGTGTTACACATAACATGTTCTATAGTGACCCTCTTCTAATGCACCTCAATAATGTATATAAATTTCATTGTGTTTAAAACAGTGTAACACCGTTAAAATACACAGCAAATGATTCCCACCCCAATAGAACATAATGCAATGGAAAACTTTTAAGTGCCCCTGTAAATGAATTATGAATGGTACACATTTCATTTTCAATACCGAACATACTGTTGTGAAGCTCAATAACGTATATCAATTACATATTATATTATTCCTAGTATGTATATGTACGCGAATTACAGCGTGGAAAGACGGACAGACAGACGGACAGGCAAACGCAACCTATAAACAATTTTCAACTATGTTGGAAAGGGTTAAAAATATATATATATAATTATTATATACTGCTCTGTCTTTAGTTGCCATGCCTTCTTCCAGGATTTAAATGCATTTATTTCAAAATGTATTTTTTCAAGATATCGTATTTAAATAGATATAAATAAATTTCTGTGAAGATAAAGTTATGAGACTCTGTGCGATTATTTTCAGTTATCTTATGCTGTGAAAGGAGAGTTCTTGTTTGTTTATATGAGGACATGAGTTTCAAAACTCGCCTTATCCAAAATGTAAAAAATCGTTTTTTCTCTATCAATCTATTCGATTGGTAAACCGGCAACGACAAGAACTGCAATCTTTAAAAAAGCTAGTTTAATCCCGTATTTCTAGCATTGTAATATCTCGGTTTGCAATGAAAATCAATGGACACAGTCCAATTAGATTTTCTGGATAAGGTGAGGTTTGAAACTCACGTCTTCGTATACAGCGTGATTATAATTAAAGTCCCACTTTCAAAATTCTGTTAAAAAAAAAAAAAAAAAAAAAAAAAAAAAAGAACCACCGGTCAGAATGACTTCAAATTTGAACTGAATATATTGGAAGAAAGGGGAAACCGTATGGCATAAGAAAGAAAAAGTTCCAAAGTGTATCAATTGATGGCGCTGTAAGCGGCATAACGAAAGTGGATTCGGCTACAAGTGACATTTTTAATCGAAAATACGGCGGTTTTGGCATGAGTTGCACAGTAAACCAACCTTACTGTTCAATGTGCATGAATGTTTCGGTTGTTTGACGGAAAAATGACTTCCAAATCAGTCAACAGTTGTGGTACTGTTAGTGGAAAGCCCATCCACCACGGCAAGTTCGTACCACGTTGGATGGGGAAAATCGGTTTTTAATTGTCCTTGTGCCCAAAACCGCATAAAAAGCACACAATGATTAGGTTTTTAATTGTCCTTGGGCAAAAAACCGCATAAAAAGCACACAATGATTCAGTTTTTAATTGTCCTGGGGCCAAAAACAGCATAAAAAGTACATAATGATTCGGTTTTCAGTTATCGCTAGACATGTGGCAGGCAGGTTCTATATGCTGTCCACCATTGTCCGCCACAAGTTGAAACCGATAAATAGCATATTCGACAATAGTCGTGACGTTGTGAATGTGTTGCGTAATCCGTGCCTTCAATTCAGCTAAATTTGCAATTGGGCCATGTGAAGCAAATAATGCTCACACATTTTAAATTAAAGGTTTGGCCGGATGTACCGATGGTAAGTACATTGCAATGCTTCGCAGAACCCATTTAATGAGCTCTCATCCCATTAATTGACTGCATACACTTCCAAAGTTTTACGATGTTATTTATTGGAACTTTCGAGAAAACAAATTTTGATGGGGTGGTCCATTAGACAGGCATGTCTTTACAGTCTCAGAGTATCAGGCCGAATGTCACTTACACATCAATTGCACGCCAACATCCAATGGACGACAAAGCCAATATGAGAGTTTAAACAAACGCCAAAATTATCCGTTGCATAGTAAAGCAATGGGAGAGAATTTAAATTATTGGCGAATAAAATGATAAAGACAAAATCGCGAAAATACCTTTAGCAACCCTACGTAAACTTCTACAAAACGATAGAATCTATCTATATTATAGATGACATATATCATTTATGTTAAAATTTATTGCCTGATTATAATGCAGTAAATGGATAAAAAGCCTTGTTAATAAAAATGATCGCTTTCTTTTATAAACAAAGTAAGGAAATTACCCACATTAATCATGTAACTAAAATAGATTAGTATTAAATTTATATCGAATATGATATGAAATTAACTCATAAATATAGCTGTATAATTAAAGTTGTTGAATTGCAGATTTAGATTAGAGAAAAGCAAAATGATAAGGAATCAATCCGTTTAGTGTTTATATTTTTATAACTTACATCCGAAAGAAAAGAGAAACATGAAAATGTATTTCGCCATGAGATTACTTTTTAACGAATCCAGTTATAACTCTTTAAATAAAAGGAAAGAAAGAGTAAACTTTAATTTAAAAAAAGAACAAAAGAACAATATATGATGCATCATCATATATTATCAATAATATATGATGATGCATCATAGGCCACTGTACACAACATTTTTAAGATAACCCCACAACCAGAAGTCACAAGGATTGAGGTCTGATGATCTTGGAGGTCAGGTTGATGGACAAGAGCGGCTGAAAGTCGATCATTTCTGAACTGTCTCTTGAACAGTTGCATGACTGGCTTTGCGAGGGGCACCACCTTGCATGAAAATGATTCTATCCAGACATGCACGCTGTTGAAGTGTTGTTGGAATGACCTGGTTGCGAAAAAAGACTCTCATACCGTTTACCATTCACGGTACAGGTAACGGGACCCGCAGGACCCATCTCCCCGAAAAAAAAATGGCCCTACCATACACGATGCCGTCAAACCGCACCACACCTTTGGCGAATGCATCGGTACTGGTTGAGTTGCGAATGGATTTTCTTTTGCCCATATCCTGCAATTGTGTGTGTTGACAAACCCTTGGAGATGGAAATGGGCTTCATCTGTCCACAAAATGCTCCATGGCCAGTCATTGTCCACTTCTGTGCGAGCGAGAAATTCCAGAGCAAACATCTGTCTTCGTGGAAGGTCAGCAGGAAGCAACTCCTGAACATGGGCAATTTTGTAGGATAGCAATGCAGGATATTGCGTATAATTTTATGCACCGTGCTCACAGGCATGTCTAAAGATCGGGCGATTCCCCGTGCACTGCACGTTTGCACACCATTGCTCGTCCCTTCCTCTAATGCTGTGGCCACATCTTCTACTGACGTCGAAGCAATTGCTTTCCTCGCAGGTTTCACTTCAAAGCAACCCGTCTCCAGGGCCGGTGAGGGGAGAGAGAGGGGGACAGGGGACAACTGCCCAGGGGCCCGGTTTCGATGGAACAAGCATGGGAATTTTACGTCTATGCCTTGAGGCAAAAAAGGGTAATGGCTTAGTTCAATGTGTCCCTCATGTCTCATTGCAACCTCCATGTCTCACTGGGCATTCATTGTATTGGTGCAAGGTAGTAAGTTTCAGTAATTGCTTAGTTGTTGTTGTTTTTTTATAAATTGATGATACATAAGACTTATTTTACATTTATGCGTATTCTGTGAAAACTTTTGTTTCTTTTGTTTAATTTTTTTTAATCTTTTCTTTATTAACTATATTTGTTACAAAGTATAGAGGAAAGCATAAATAAAATGAAAACAAATATAAAAAAGTTATTATTTTTTCATTTTTCCGAAAATTATGTATGAGTACATATAAAAAAAATTACCTAAGAAACATTGTCTGATTTCCGCACAGGCCAACTAGCCCGTGGCTGTGGTCCCACTGCTGAGTGGGGCCCCAAATTTAATAAATCGATTTAGAAAAAAAATTCCTAAAATTGCAGTTTTCTGCAATTATTTTCTGAAAAAACAAAAAGCGATTTTGGTTAACTTGTCAATCGTATATATAATGACAACTCCTCGAATACTCCCGGGAAAAAAATAGCACTATTTTTGTGTGAAGGGCCCCGAAAATTTGCTGGTTCTTGTGCCCCCTACAACCTAAATCGGGCTCTGTAAGAAATAAGTAGAAATAAAGATTTTGTGTATTCACAAAATAATCATTCCTATTGCCAAATTAAAATCAAATCGATGTGGAATTTTAACTAACAGTCATCAAGACTTGATTTAGAAATTCGAATTAATTAAATTACAAAATATAAACATTCTTGGGGCCCTCTGTATTAGACATATCTTACTCAATCCCTTTACATGACATCGATTAACATACGAACTACCATAAAATTATTTTGGCTAAAATATTATTGTACTAATTACTAATGACAGGGACATGCATTGTGGGCAACAGGGGATACAGTTGTATCGGCCCCTAAGCTGAAAAGTGCCCCATGAGCTTTGATTTTGTATTAAGTATATGCATACGTTATACACAGGATATGCAGAGAGCTCATCTCCTCTCTGCTCCAACACTCCAATTTCTGCTTCTAGCCCTGGCGAGCGAGCTTAAACAAACCATTATTATAAAAGGACAAAAAGAAAGAAAACTCTGAAACCAAAAATACCTTAATATATTTTATTACTATCTTTTAAAATATTAAACTCACATATAACTTCATTATACATGAAATTCACTATCCGCAAAATTTAAAATAACATTCAAAATCTACCACCTTCCCTCAAAATTTCTGGTCTCTTAGTCCTGTACCTGCTGCCTAGTGAAAAATCAAATCTTGGTGGTCATGTTTGCTGCTTGCACAAAAATTTAAGCGTGACATTTAAGTAGCTTCTCACTTGACGCCGTGTTTTTGTTGACACATATTTCTAATCATGAAAAAACGACCCAGGGCCATAATCATGAAAACACGGGCCTCCACATAGAAACAGATTATTCTTCCCCTTCTATTAAAAATTATATTAATACTGAGGTATAAATTTCTTGCACAAAACAATTAATTTAGTGGAAAGGATGTTTTAATGTGAGAGTGTGGAGAAGTATCTGAAATGTCAAAGCAGTATAAAGTGGGTTATACCCTATTCACACTAGAAACTTAAGATATCTTAGACCGCCAGTTTTGAGGTGGTACCCTCCCGGAACTGGATGCCTGTTCACATCGAGAAACTTCCCTTAAGATAGCTCAGTAGTGTCACTGTGTCTGTGATCTGATCAAAAGTAAAGTATGCGCATGCGCTTAAAATAGAAACGGCCGCAACAGCCAATCAGTAACAGCGAAGCTTTTTATAGCCAACGAGAGTGTGTGGTCGTTCCTGTATCTAGCCGAAGTAAGTCGAAACTCACTGAGAGAGTTTGTGGAACTCTCTCAGAGAGTTCAGCGGCCTGAGATATCTTAAGGTATCCAGTGTGAACATAGTATTAGGGGCCTGATTCCCCATCGCTCAAAACAGGTTGAAATGATCACTCCCGTTGTCTATTAAAGTATCCAGGAAAAAAGTGCTTTCTTGCAGCTTTTCTGTTGTTGAATTCAGAGTCAAAATTTTAAAACGCAACCGACTTAAAACTTTATAATAACCTTAAATAAACTTCAAATTTGTATACATCTTTAATCTGGTTTTGTAAGAATTCATACTTTTAAAGGAAAACCTTTCCAAACGAACCTCGTATCGGCCCCCCTTCCCGTCCCAATATTTATATTTTTTAAAACAGAATGTGTCGTTTGCAGGTAAAATGAATGCTCCTTAAGTGACTGTTATATGCTTTTCCATATTTCGACAAAAAATAACGAATTCAAAATTTTAAAGCATGCGGATTTTTTTTTTCTTTGGTCATATTGGGTCATTCAATACTGAACCATTCACGGAATAACGAAAGGCACGAAGCTGCATCGACTTTCTTTAAGCTTTCTAACGGAGCAATCCGTTTGAAAACAATATTAGTACTAACCCATTCCAAAAAAAATTTTAAAAAGTCCAGTTCGTTTTTTTTTATTTCGCGTATTTCGAAGCCCGCATTCATTTAACTAACTGAAATACAGAAAATTGGTTACTCCAAATTAAAGATCGTACTTTTCGTTTAAGATGTTGCAATGCACTCAAAAAAAAATCAATGTTAACTAAAAAAAAAGTTTTCCGAGAGTCGTTTCAGTATATTTTGCGATTTCTGCAATCTTTAAAAATTACCAGGCCATATCTACATTCATTTTCCTTTTGAATTCTGGAATCCGTTTCGAAAAATAGGAATATTAGCCATTTGAAAAAAATTCGTTTGTGAAACTCACTTTTGCACAGTCAGGTTTTTCTGCTGCTTCGTAAATCAAAATACAAAAAAGAAAAGAAAAAAAAAAGCCTAACCACACCTGCTTTTATTTTCAACTCGAATGCTGCAATTCGGTTTAAAAAATATTAATATTAACCCTTAGCCGTCCGCTTCCGTAAGTCACTTTTGTGATTTCCGATTTCTTTTTTGCGATGATTAAAAATAGGCATCGGCTACGGAAATCAAAATACGAAAAATGCAGAAGATACTAAACCATATTTACGTTCATTTTCTCTTTCAAAGCCGTAATCCGTTAAAAATAATATTAATATCAACCCTTTCAAAAAATATTTTCCCTAATTCTCTCTCGTTCTTTCTTTCTTTTTTTCCGAAATATTTAACATTTTCACCCGGAATTTTTAATCTAAATAGGAAAAACAAATAATACACGCATAACAAACATGCATCTAGGTTTTAAAAATATGTATTCTGTTTTAAATAATATTTATATTGACCCTTTCAAAAAAATCGTTTCTGGAAGTCACTTCAGGGATTTTTTCTGATTGCTAACTTAAATCGTAGCCCTTTTGCCACTAAATATCAACATTTTAGCACGAAAATTAAACACAGGGCTCGGAAATATTATAAACTCATAAAAATTTCAAAGTGGTTAGATAATAATAATAATAATAATAATATATATATATATATATATTAAGCTTGAATGTATTCGAGGGTGTCAAAAAAAAAAAAAAAAAAGAATAAGAAAAATCGAAGAACGCTTCTTGCAAGCCCATTTTACTTTTTTTTAAACATAAAAAACCGTTTAGATTGTCGTTTAAAAATATAAAATCGTTCAACACTTGTTTTTGGCATATCTAAGGCTATTATTAAGGTCCTGGGAAACGGTGGGGGGGGGGGG
Source organism: Maratus speciosus (assembly GCA_963932465.1). Lineage (NCBI taxonomy): Eukaryota > Metazoa > Arthropoda > Arachnida > Araneae > Salticidae > Maratus > Maratus speciosus. Next base: position 502,107,524 of record OZ010792.1, read on the forward strand.
GAAGTCAGCTAGTATTTATATGTTGTATGATGTTAAGCATTGTGTAGAATATATAATTAGTTTTTTAAAAAAAATTTCCGCACAGATTTTTATCAGAGAAAAATGAAAATAGTAGTTTAATTGGAAAATGGACCTTCCTTAAAATTTTTATTAAAAAATAAGTTTTAGGGGGCCGTCTTCATATTGAAATAGTAAAAGAACTTGAAACTTCCAATACTAAAACATGGTTTAATTCATATTTTGAAGCTACATCCAATTTTAATTTTGGTTATAAAACTGGAAACTATTCGGCAAATATTTTTAGGCGTTATAAAGATGCACAGTTATTTTGTAATACTGAATATTCTGTGGCATTAGTATTAATCATCCCAAGCATACTGCAATTTTTATACATTTTAACAATTTTTATATACACTGGTTTCCAAAAATTAAGGAAAAACAATAAAAGTAGCGATTACTCAAAATGTTACAAGTAGATTTTAATAAAACTGAGACACAATGTACAACACATAGTAAGGTATAAAATAACATTAAAAGAAATTACCAGACGATTGTGGTGTTTCAGAAATTAATACCATTATAAAATAAATGTGTCAGTTTGGTATAGGAAAAGTACCTTTAATATGGAGTATAGGATTACATATAGAAGCAATACAGCACATACAGCGATGTGTGATACTGTCAATTATGCGATCGACAAGTTCGCTGGTAAGTGCGAGCCATTCCTCTTGTAAAGCAGTTGTAAGCGTGGCAAGAGTCTGAGGTGGGGAATTAAGAGCAGCAACACATCTTACTAAAGCATCCCAAAGATGCTCGATGGGATTCAAGTCCAGTGATCGCGCTGGCCATTCCATGCGCTGAATTGTTTGGTGCTGAAGATAATCTTCTACGATGTGAGCCCTATGCGGTTTAGCGTTATCGTCCTGTAAAAGGAAATCATTACCTATTGCACCGGCATAAGGATGCACATAAGCATCAAGAAAGTCATCTCTATAGACGTGAGCATTCACAGTTCCACGTGGAAAGACATGGAGGCGTGTACGTCCGCCCAAATAGATACCATCTCAAACAAAGACACTGCCTCCTCCATACGAATCTCTTTTACGAATGTTTGATGGATGATAGCGTGTTCCCTGTTCTCTCCAAATCAAACAATGCCCACTATCGCTTTGGAGGCTAAACTGGAATTCATTTGTGAAGAGAACACGCCTTCATTGATCAGCCGTCCAGTGGACATGTTGACGTGCCCACCTTAAACGTTCCCTCCGGTGACATGAGGTGAGTGGCACATAAGTGTCTGGTCGCATCGCGTAAAGACCACCTTCATGAAGCTTTCTACGCACAGTAGACGTTGATACCAACCTTCCAGTGGCTGCAAAAAGGGAGGCTCTAAGATGAGAGGGGGTTGTTGTTCTATTCCTTCGTACACATAACCACAAATATCGGTCATCGGTGGTTGTCGTAGGTCTTGCCCGTCTTTGGCTAAACCTTCTGGAGGTCGAACCAGTGGTTTAAAATTGTTTCCAAAGCCTATGAACAACAGAAGAACTCAGATTTAGCCATCTGGCCACCTCTGTCTGACTTTGGCCTACATCCAATCTTCCAATAGCTCTATATCGCAGTTATGCGGACAAATGATACCTCGATGTCACACTGATGAATTGGCTATCTCAGTTTTCTTATCTCATAATCACAGCGACACCAGCAGCTGTACTATCTAGCATGCATTTTTATACTCCGCACAAATGACGCAATCCGTTTGCAGCGCCACTAATTTGCATTTTATAATTTTAATCTGCATCTTTTAGTTAACAACATATCCAAATTTCATACGGATAGGTTAATTTTTGAACGAGTTATCGCACTTTTTGTGATTTTTCCTTAATTTTTGGAAATCAGTGTATGAAATTTAAGTTTTGACATTAATATTCGAAAAAATTATCTAAGTATGACTACAAGCCAAAATTGGTGTTTGAAATCAATTTTCAGGATATGAAAATTATGAAATTTGTTTGTCAGATAGCAGACTATACTAATATTATAATTAGTTAAAGTAACGTTTGTAGGTTTTTTTTGTTTGTAGGGGAACTCTGAAACTACCGAACCGATTTAAAAAGTAATGGTGGTAAACTGATGGTAACACTCTCTGTCTCAAAATGGACTATATTTTATGTCGATGCCGCTACCCCTAAGGGAGTGGAACAGGGAAAAACTTCCTAATATTGCGATTCTGAAGGGGATACAAACATGAAATTTTGCACGGTAGTTATTTATAAGATGTAAATGCTATCAAGCACGGTTTAAAAAAAAAAATCGAAATTTAAAAGGATGAAACGAGCAAAAAGCGTTTTAAATCCGTTCTAAATGCAATTTCTATGGAATTGTTAAGGGAAGAAACACTAAATTTGACATGGCGCTACTTTTATAACACATATGCACGCACAAAACGGATTTAAAAAAAATCGAAATTTAAAAAAGTGCTGGAGAAAAAAAGTTCTAAAAGTTTGATTTTTGTGATACTGAAGGGTATAGAAACTTCAAATTTAGCATGGTAGTTACTTTTAAGATGCAAATGCAGGAGGGACCCTGTTCTGTCGCCAAACTCCGCCAAGTTTCTCACTAACTTGGCGATATATCGCCACATTTGGCGACCAAAATTAGTTCCCAAATGTGACGCCAAATTGTCGATATCTCTAATATTTCGTCAAATTCTCATAGACTTCCATTGTAAACTAATAGGGTTTACTTTCTTACAGAAAATAATTAAATTGAGATATTTTAATGCAACAAAAACTAATATTGGTACTACTTGGTTATCCCGGCGACCAAAAATTTATCGCCAAACTATAAGATTAAATGCCAATAATGATTGATTGTAAATGTTACATTCACTTGACTTTAAGCAAATTACACGTGTTTACGTCATTAAGTGATTTTTATTTCGACGTTTTATTCCTATTTTTATTAATGTTATACTAATTTATTTGTTCTTTCGTTATTTAAAATAAAAATTTTACTTTTAACTTCGAAATCTACCTGCGCCTGTAGGCCGAGCCGGCAGGAATTTTTTTTCTTTCGAAGTCGGATTGTCTCGGCTATAATATTTTCGGTTTCGGGAAGAGCTTTGATTTTTACGCATCGTTTTTGTTTAAGCAGATTTTTCAAAAAAGTGCCCAGAATTATATCTCAAATTAGAGTCCTGCATCGATTCAGGTTGTCCGATTTTACCTACACCCGACCCACGGTTCGGATTAAGGATAACTTTTTTCGTTGTGTTCTGTTTCGGGGTCGAATGGGTTTGGGGTTGAGTTTTGATACTTACGAGTACTGTTGCCAGGTGTCCCGATTTAAGTGGAACATCACGATTTTCCCCAAAATTACGTCATTTTTTTAAGAGTTTAATCTAAATTAAAATTTTATTCCTTAGTCTGCGACGAGAAAATTTAAGAATTTGACCACATGCCGATTAAAGTCTGTCGTTACAACGGCCGGATGTTACCGGAAACCTTATACATTTTGTCTAGAACTCATTCATTGTGCACTCCTGTTCAATGTTTATTCGATTGACCGCAAACTTAGGCGTCTATAAGAAATACAATTTCAAGAAGTGGCAGGAGATGGAAATTCATCTGCTCACTTCGATCTTCTCATTAACCCTAGATCTACCGGGAATTTTATTCAAGTTTTAATAAAACGTTCTACACCAGAATTTTTATTTAAAACTATTTAACTTATTTATTTACCTTATTTTTGTCTGGTTTATATACTTAGTTTATTTTAAAGAAATTTCTGGTTTGAATGAATATTTTGTATGTACCTGTCGGGTCCAATGGACCCGTCTGGTAGACGGAGGGTTAAAAAGCGTAGGGTAAGTATTTTTTATAAATGAATAGGTAAATAAAAAGAGAGTTTTGTATAATTATTCAAGCAAACTTAGTATCAAACTAAAAATTTCTTCTTTGTTCATCAATTTCAATATACAGTAGAGTCTCATTTTATAATAATATGGATATTAATCTCTATTTAATATATAGAAGAGAAATGGAAGATGGAAGGTATACACAAGAAAATAATTATATAAATACATAACTTCATTGTAAATTGCGGGTGTATGTATATACAGAAACAACTAAAATCTTGCATCGGGTCAATTAACCCGATTCTACCCGAACGTGTTGGCCATTGGCTCTAAAATTTTGCTGCGAATCGGGTTGATTAGTGTTTCCGTTTTCGGGTCATCTCAGATTAGAGTTTTGTTTCTTGAGAGTCGATTCGAGTACGCCAAATTTTTCCTAAGAAAAGTCCAGATTATTGTTTCAAATGATAAAAAAATATATGAAAGAGTATGCATTCATTTTTCGAAATATAAATTTGATTTTAGAGATATGATTGCAGACTATTTTCCTGAAATGTTTTTGCTTAGGATAAAGTTGCAGGTTCGAAAAATAATACTTTGTCAATTTCGGGTCGGGCATAACTCGAATCGTGCAGGGTTGTAATTAAAAATTCGTGTTTAGCGTCGTAGGGTCGCATTTAGCAATTTAAAAAATCGTGTACAACAGAACACTTACTTACTTGATAATTTAAACTTGATAATATTATTAGATTGAACAATTTTAATTAATAACTTAGTTTTACTTTGTAGAGGTCTGTACAGACCGAAATTTCCAGGTCCGGAACCGGCTCGACTCAGAAAGAAAAGTTCGGCCGTCCCGGTATGCAAGTTAAAACTTCGGCCCGAGCCCGGCCCGTACAAAAAAAAACATTAATGGCCCGGCCCGGTATAAAAATTAAAAGTTCGGTGAGAGCCCGGCCCGGAAAAAAGTTAAAATTTCGGCCCGAGTCCGATGAAATTTCTGCAAAACATAGATTTTTACGTCGATTTGGTTAAAAGGAGGAGTTCCGACCAAACATACTTATTTAAGCTTTTTTTTCATGTTTATAATCTTCATTTTTAAAGAAGCGCCCTAGGTTGCGATATACATTTTTTTAATGAATCTCTATTTGTATGTAAATGTTTCAGCTATAATTAATATCGTTAATTAAAGAAATTATGTATAGGAGACTTTAAAATCTAAAAAATTCTATACAGGAAAATCTTCTAACAAGGAGAGGGCCAACCTTGTTAATCACAGATTTTGATTATTTCAATATATGTTGTAGGGTAGAGACCCCTTAGTGTCAGGTTCAATGGATTTTATCCAACGCTCCTTAGTTCTCGAGAAACCAGGGGGTCTAATAATAGTATACAACTTAAATACTTACTTTGCAACCGCAATGATAGGTTCGTCGTAGCTCAGTTGGTATGGCGTTTGCCGGCTAATCTGCGGGCCCGGGTTCGATACCTGAATACGCGACGTTTGTTTTTCTCATTTTTTGTTTTATAAATATACTTGTAAGTATAATTAATAATCTCATTGTCAATTAAAATTTATAATATTTGTATATCAATTATAATTTTAAGCTATTTAATTTTTTACTTTTAACTAAATAGTTGTATAAAACATCATAAAACTGTTCATTTTTTAAAAATCACTTTTAAAATGTATTTCATATATTCTTTATCGATGCAATGATATTGAGCAATTGTGTCAATTCGTAATTTTAAAGAAGCATCATTTACGCATTGCTTTAACAAAGGAAATCAATGCGATAATACTATTATTCTGTTTTTAAAGTAACAAGCATAATTATATTAAAAATGAGCATGAGAAATTAATTACAACCGATTTTTTGCATATTAAAGATTTTTAAATTTGTAATACGTATGCTTGCGCTTTCAATTATTTTGCTTTCACCTTTATCTTCTTTCCGCTTTTATTTTTATTTCATTTGAATATTCTTTTATTTTATCATAACTAGATGGCACCACAACAGATTTTGTCACGATTTTGGAATTTTTATCATTCAATAATAGATCCAATTTCTTTTTAAACCTCTTTAAAGGATGAGAAATAATAGTTTAAAAATGTAAAATGATAAATTTAAGTTTGTTAACATTATAATTAATGTATGATATTAAAATTTGTAATTGAAATAATTAAATTATAATTACAAGTATATTTATAAAACAAAAAATGAGAAAAACAAATGTAGCGCGTTGGGGTACCGAACCCGAGCCCGCAGATCAGCGATGACCACCTCGGGAACTCAGCTTTCGCTTTAGAGTGTTAGTTCAATCCCGAGGGGTAGACCACATCCACTCCTCCCGACTCTCAACCAGAGTCTGAGAGGGAGCGTCGGGTCCCTGATCAAGCTGCTGAGATTTATTTCGGTTACTGTGAGATTTACAATTACAATCACAATTGGTTACCCAATTTTTCTGGGCGAACCGAAGATTTCACATCGAGATATATGACTGTATGTAGTGATTACATGAGGATCATTTCACCTAATGTGATTGCATAATTGTTTACAATTTTCTTGGATATATATACGTCGCTAGCGAACGCCGTACCAACTGAGCTACGACCAACCTATCATTGCGGTTGCAATGTAAATATTTAAGTTGTGTACTATTATTAGACCCCCCGGTTTCTCAAGAACTAAGGAGGGTTGGATAAAATTCGTTGAACCTGACACTAAGGGGTCTCTACCCTACAACATATATTAAAATAATCAAAATCTGTGATTAACAAGGTTGGTCCTCTCCTTGTAAGACGGAATCGCATAGGAAAGAAAAAAAAATGCGTTATAAACAAGTTCCCTTCTTAGCTGGTGTAAATGTATTATATTCTTTTCTCACGTATTATTATATTCATTTTGCATGGATCAATAAATTTTTCCGTAGAAGACAAGATTCCGCCATAGGCTGGTTCGTTTTCACACGTTTTACTGTATTTCAATATTATTGCCTAGAAACCTACTATTCTTTAAAACGAATAAATTTTAATGTTTAATTTTAGAAGAATGCCAATTTAAAAATATATACACTTTTTGCAAAAATTTTTGGGCCGGACCAAATTTTACTGATTTTTGCACGGACCAGGCCATGTCGAGACAATGATTTTCATACGGGCTGGATCGAGACCGGAACTGAAAATATCGGCTTATGAAGACCTAGGAAGAATTAAACTTGTCCCATCTCGGTACAAAAAGAAGAAGTTAGGCCAGGCCCGATCCTTCAGAAAAAGTAAGGCCACAGTCGGAAAGAGTAAGGACTAGCCCCGACCCGGCCCGAATGCTATGAATGAAAATAGGCCCAAGCCCGGCCCGTGCAGACCTTCAAACTTTGGCTGTTTCAAAATAAGTATGAATTTAAAGATTTTTTTATTTTAACATCAACAAGACTTTGTTTTATGATTGAGCTGATATTAAAATAATGAACTTTTAGATTCTAAGCTATTTTACAAGTTTTCCTTTAACTTATATTTTTCTTCAGAATTTTGTATTTCAGTTTTAGTCTCATTAAATTCTGTATCTTATCAGAAGTTAGAGGAACATGCTGTCTGGTTTCAATCAATATACACTCTAAAAAAATACGCGAGTTGAAGGCTTTTCTTCAATTGCTTTTATTATTATTATTATTATTATTATTATTATTATTAAAACACGAAAATTCTTGTTTTGATTTGCGCATTTCCCCTCAAAATACAGAAAATTGTTAATCTAATGTAAAAATTATCTGAAGTTGCATTTTCGGGAAATTATAGGGGTGTTCCCGTAATTGTGCTGCATGTTATTTTTTTGTATCAGAAACCGATTTTTTACGTATGTCTCTTTTCCCCCAAAACACGAAAAGTTCGGGAACCGAAGCTCAATTTTTTTTTTTTTAATTCTCCCGTCAAAAGACGTAAATTTCTTCAAATAATAGAAAAATCTGTTCCAACCACAGATGCGTTCCGGCAACTTGCTGCCTGTGCTTTTTACGTTTGACGAAATGTTTTCTTGAAAGTGTAAGTAATAATAATTGCGCTTTTTAAAAAACGGTTGAAATGCAAAATAATGAAAAAAAATATAATGTGGTATTTATAAAGTGAGCATTATTGTCATAAAATTACTGATAATTATTTAAAAAACTCCATTTCGACTAATTAATTTCACACCGTTCCTTTATAGATAAAGTATAATTCACGTACATTGAATTTGAAGAAAGGAAGCTATTTAATACAGCAACCTGTTGAGATGGAACGACAAAGAATCGGAAGAACTTTCAGTTTAGACAGGTTTTAATCTTAGCCTGTTTTAGCCGATATTGCAAAAAATTTCAGTTTAAAGCATTATTCCGTTACACGTTCCGTTTTAACTGGTTTTATTGTAGTGCTTAAGGATGTCCCGATTTTCAAGCGCCTGCCCCGCTTTTTGCGATACTAGATCTGACAACAGTACTTACGAGCCAAGTTCGAATTAGCTCAATTTTACAAAATGAAAGTCTAATCTATATAGTTTTAGATGAAGAATATTTAAATTTGAATGAATCGCTTTACATGTTTATTTTCTACATAAAAGATAGAATTCATATTAGAGATATGGTCACAGACTATTTTTTCATAACTGTATTAAATTATAGGTCTGTTTTGTTGTCGAATCGGGTTCAGTTTGAAGTGTTTCGGTTTAGGGTCAGTAAAAAAATTGTTGTCGGGTTTTGAGTAAAGGTAAATTTTTCGTAGGTTTCGGATTGACTTTAAGTTGAACGTTTGGGTCGGGTATAACCCAACCCGCGCAGGAATCTATTTCTGAGGAAAAACTACATATTTCAATATGACCGACTCCTTACATATTTATTTTTCTACATAAAAGATAACATTAATATTGGAGATATGATTACAGGCTATTTTTCTAAAATTATGTTATATTTTGGATCAGTTTTCTCTGATTCCGGGTTTCAGGTTGGGATTGGAATTAAGTATTTCGGGTTATGGGTAGACGGAATATCTTTCGTTGGGTTCGGTTCTGGTTGCAGCTTGGTTTTAAATAAAATTTGCAGGGCTGTAAATTTTATTTATTACCCGGGCAGGACTCTAATGAGGTGTAACGTTTAACTGCTAGTTTTTACGATGACACTTTCACTAACAAATTTAAATAAAAATAATTTTTGGTCACTTCATGCGTTTTCGATAGGGATTTTTCAAATGACTTTTTCATTTATCTCCGACATTAAAATACATGGTCAACCCTGCCTGAACACGAACTGCGTTTCGAAAAAATTGGTTACCCACCTTACTTGATGCGGGATTCTTGTTTCTAGACCTTTGCACTTTCTTAAGGGCGGGGTGGCCCGCAGTGGTTCGACTCATAAACCGGAGAACTGTTCCATACTTTGTTGCTCACACACTGCTGTGTATGTGTCATATATGTGCACGTAAAATCTGTAATATTGAATGACCTCTTATCGGAAGGTTTATGGGTGGAAGAAGACTACGAAGCAGAATATTTCCTTTCGGGTAATGCTCAAAAGTGTGGAAACTTTTTCTGTTGTGGATTCGTCCACCTATAAAGATTAGGTGACTAGTGAGGTGTTTCAAAAATAACCTTAAGAACTTTTTTCACTTTATTTATCTACAATATTCTTCTTTGACAAGCTTCGAAATTTATGTTTCGAATAAAAATCGTTTGGTCCTCTGCAATTCATCTCTAATTTAAATAGCAGTGTGAGTGTTAGAGATCGCGCGTTTGGGGATATGTCAAATCCGGATGCGAAAATTTTATGTTTTTTACGTGATTAACCAACATATTCCACCTGTTATTTAAAAATACTATAAAAAAGAAACAAAGCAATATTTTATTGTTCATTTACTCCACTAATAAAAGAAAAAAGTTACCACGATGACGACATTGCCGTGGGTAAAAAAAAAAAAAAAAAAAAAATTCTGAAGTATAAAGTCCCGGTCCGGCCCGAAATATTGCTATAGGAATACGAAATATTGCTATAAAATATTGCTATAGGAAAAGCGTAAGACCTGGATGTGTCCTTGGGAGATGAAATTTAGGCCCGGACCAACTTTTCAAAAGATAAAATTTAGCCTGAGCTCGTGCCGAGTTTTCAGATAAAATTAAGCCGGGCCCGAGTTTAATGAAACAAACTTTTATCCAGCTCGGGCTTTGAGCCAGGCCCGGGCTCGTGGAGATCCCGAATATATATTATGAATTAGGCCCCCCTGTCGGGGATACTGTGCCCCCCCCCCCCCCCCTCACCGTCGGGCAAGTTCTGGCGCCGACCCTGCAGGGTGGATAAAAGTAAACTGATGGTACCCAGAGGCTCATAACTCCGGTTCTACTGTATGGATCCGAATGAAACTTCAAATGTATGTTATGTAGATCATGCGGCCCAGGTTTTCGTAAAAAAGCTTCAAATTTTGCCACCAGGTGGCGTTTTAACCCCTTCGGGACGAGCGTCTTTTACAGAATTTTTAATCTTGAATCACCGGTTTTTTAAAACAGAAATTTTTGCCTAATTGAATCCGGAAAATGCTCGGATTTAATAAAGCAAAATTTGCAATAAAAACTTACTGCTGAGAATAATCACCGATTCTGAGCACCTTACGCGGCACGAATACCGGTCGCTCGTCCCCAAGGGGTTAATAATGTAAAATGAAAAATAACAATTCAAAAATCAAAGAATAATGGAATATTTTATTTATTTGCACACCTGTGTGCTCTATGTGCGTACCTTGTCGGTCAACAGTATGCTGAAAGCGTACCACCGCGTTATCAACGGCCGCACGCAACATATCAGTAAGAATGAGGGAGACATGGCGTACGATGCTAGCTTTCAAGTCCGCTAAATTAGTTACACGTCTTTGATAAACATGATTTTTGAGAAAACCCCACACAACGAGCGTTACTGCTGTTGCTGAAGCTGTTTTATCATAAAGGCAAAAATTTGTCATGCCAGGTGGTGCACCACCTCACATAGCCCGAGCAGTGACGGCACTGCTTCGTGCTCACTTTGGACATGATCGGGTAATTTCGAGAAATTTTCAGACAACTTGGCCTCCTCGCTGTCCGGACTTGAATCCCTGTGACTTCTGGTTGTGGGGATTCCTGAAATATCGTGTCTATGGAGAAGCATACGGACTCTGCCTGATTTGAAAGCAATAATCATAACTCGTCATGTTGCTGCAATTGATCGAGAAACCCTTCGCGATACTGTTGAACACGCTATAGAGCTGTGCAAGGTGACGTCACGAACAGGTTTTTGCTGCTGCTGTAGGACAGCTATCGTTACCTTTATCAATGCTTTTTCTATTTGTGTGTCCTACAGCTTCTTTCATTGTTCTCCGATGAAAGTCGAGCAGTTCACATCACACACTCTTTGAACATGTGCTTGACGCAAATGGAATGCACATTGAACATATACCGTGAATAAATAATGTTTTGTGTTTTCAGTTTTTTTTTTTTTTTTTTTTTTTTTTTTGTCTTCATGCGCCCTCTTCTCACCTGCTGATCGAAATTTGAACTACTATTTTTATTGCAGATTTCTTTTCCCCATGGTCCATATAACGTATTTTCGAAGTTTCATCGATATCTGTCTATAAGAACGGACTCAACGTAGGTCCAAATAGGGTAACTTTAATTATAACCACCCTGTATATATGCATGATATTATAGCAAAAATCTTTTAAGAATGTCTTAAAATAAAATTATTTGTTCGGTCCTTCTTTTAAGGAGATTCATCAGTTTTAAACCTAAAAAAAAAAAAAAACAGTTTTCGGTTTTTCATATGAAAGAGATGTGCAGAGCGGTGCAGGCAAGGATCGAACCAGGGACTCCGGAATAGCAGATGAGTTCTATAGTGACGAGCAAAATGTGCCAGGTTCTGCTGCTTCCTGCTAGAAACTTGTGTTATTGTTCGTGCGAGAAGGAGTCGCCACAGTACTTTACCCCCCAGTGCGGAGAATGTCTCGTTGATACAGGGCGAGCGATGTACATTCGTCTTATGTATCGGTTGCTAGAGTGTTGCCGCGCTCACGCGTTGCCCCAAAGATGTGTGGCGTGGGAGGCTTCGTGCTATGACGAGAGTTGTCATAGGCTTTGCGCGTTGGGGGTGTTTTCAGTGCTATTATCTGCTGATCACAATATTTTTGCTACTTGCGGACATTGTAAAAAAAAAAGGATTGCAAAGAGATCATTAGTGCGAGATTTTTTTTTTCCTTCTCTTGATACAGTCGGACGATTTAATCTTCGAGCACTCTGACCCCCGCGGGTTTTTTCCGAATCCGAAAAAGAAGCGAGAACGGGGAAGGAAAAGACAACGACGAAGGGTTCGAGGTCGATCGCACGGGGAACGGGGTAAAAATTAAACTCTCGACACACGGCACCCGACAGTCGAATCACGGATCGGGAAATATAATTCGCGTGTGTGTGTGGGGGGGGGGGAACAAAACACCAACAACGGATGTCGTAAAACTCGCGTTCTCGAAAGAGTGTCGCCCATCGTCGTCGAAAGCAAAGGGAAATACAGATTACTGTATAGACCAATCACATAACGAATAAATTGCAGATTAAACGAACGTTCAGATATGTTTTTGATTTCTCATCCCGACGAGAACAATAACCATTTTTAGATGCGTTCGTAATTATATAAATACGTAGCACCTACAGTCGTCTCACCGCATATAACAGAGCAAAAACTACCCAACCGAACGGTATGAAATTTTAAATATACCATCGTTTATAATTTTGTCGAGCCATTTAAAATTTTATGAAAATCGGACGTATAGTTTAATTACAGGGACAGTCAAAAGTTTTTCTTTACATTACGACCAACGGGAAAACTCATCGCGAGTGTATTTCAATGATGTCACAGCCTTCCGAATGGTCTGAAATTTTAAATATGTAATTGTCGTAAAATTTTGTCGAGTCATTTCAAATTTTATGAAAATCGGTGTATAGTTTAATTACAGAGACAGCCAAAAGTTTCACGTTACATTACGGGGAACGGGAAAAAATTATCGCAAGTGCATTTCAACGATGTTACAGACTACGCACTCATGAAGTGTAAAAAAATATACATTCAGTACGATATGGGATGCAAAAAATAATTATAAAACTAGTTATAGTACGAACGCACCTCATTTGCCACGTTCGAAGAGCAATTTCCAACTCGTTTCGAACGGTCGAAAAACAATTACAGACCGAGACGAGTCGCGATAAACGATAATGGCTAGAGCGCTATGCTTTTTCTCGGAAATTTTTCCATCTCCGAGCGTTCGAGAAACATATTTTTCAGTGGCTTTTTTAAGTTCTTTGTCGTCGTATTTACGAGCCGATACCACGAGCCGTATTCATTTCGAAGCGTCCATGCGAATTTTCCAGTGGCTTTTAAAAGTTCTTCGTCGTCGTATTCACGAGCTCCGTACTTCTCGAAGCGTCCACGCGAATTTTTCAGTGGCTTTTTTAAGTTCTTTGTCGTCATATTTACGAGCTCCGTACTTCTCGAATCGTATTCTTTTCGAACAGTCATTCGGAGCACCGCGTCCGCGAATCGAATCCGGTGTCGAAAAAGACATCGGCGGTCGATCACACCACGGAACAAGCAAAGAACAACGTGATCGCGGCGAACGCGAGTTCGAACACAGCACAGATCCCCCAGAACACGTCTTTCCATTCCATTTCTTTATACTTAATTTTTTCTTTACATCTCGTTCTTTTCTTCGCGAGAGAGAAAACATCGCGTAAACAAAAAGCCCAGTTTTCGACATCGGGTGGGGAAAAGACATTTTTTACTTTCTTCTGTCTTTACGAGAAGAAAGTATTGGATTCATGAAAATTTTCGAATTCCGGTTTTCGACGGTCACGATTTTAGGGGTCAGAGAACCCGAAAAACATGTTTTTACAAAATGTCTGTCTGTGACTCTGTGAGTCTGTCTGTCTGTGTGTACGTGACACAAATTTTGTGGGCGCTCTATCTCAAGAACTAATGCACGGAATTTAATAAAAATTTATATTCTGTCAGTCCCTAATACAATTCGATACTGATTAGTTTTTGGTGTTAATCACCCAATAGGGGGCGCTGCTATGCAGTAATTTTCACGATTTTAGCTATAGCTCTATCTCGAAAACTAATGCACGGATTTTCTCCAAACTTCAGATTCAGTCAGATTCCACACTTTTTTCCCGAAACAGCGAAAACAAGGCGGGATCGTCATCGGAAGCCCGTCGCGCGGGAAACAGGACGCGTCGGCTTTTTTCGTCCGGAAGGTCGAAAGGTCGCGCGGGCGATCAGTCACAGCGAGTTTTCTTATCGGCTTCCGCCCGCGTCGTTCCGAGAAAAGACGAAAAGAAACGGGTCGAAAGGACATCACGTGATCCGTTTCCCGCGAAACAGGATGTTTACGCCGCGCGAGATTATTTTCGTTTCGGCTTCGATTTCCTCGAGTCGTGGAAAGGAAGTCACGTGATCGCGTGTTTTTCTTCCGGCGAAACAGGATGTTCTGGAACAATCTCTCGACCTCGAGAGACGGTATAAATACGGGTCCGTGGGCGAAAGGAAAATCATTCTGCCTCAGAGAATCGCTGCGTGTGGACAGCTCCGTGTTCCCGACGAGTTTTTTTCTCTGACTTTTGCCTGCCGAGTTTCTCTGACTTTTGCCCGCCGAGTGTTTTCCAGTCTTTCGTCTGCCGAGTTTCATCATGTTTTTCTACCTGTGTCACGATCGCCTGCCCGCCCCCGTGCTGGTCGTCCTGTCCGCCGACGGGCTGCCTTTCCTGAGGGCCGCGGACGTGGCCCGGATCCTGGAATACAGAAACACGCACCGATTTTCCTCGATGTACGCCAGTCTCAGGATCCGGGACATCGTGTACAAGAGAATGGAGCTGCCCCGCCAGGTGCTGGACATGAAAATTTTTTCTGCCGAAGAAGCCGTCGAACTTCTCAAGCCGTGCAGGCGGAGATCGGCCCTCTACTTGCGTTGCGTCTTCGAAATGTCGGATACCTGTCGAGTCTTGCCCCTGGACACCATCAGGGCCGCCACCATGCAGAAAAGGGCCATGCGCGTCAAGTTCCTGGTCGCCGAGTATTCGAATTCCATGACTTTTCGGGATTTCCTGAACGAGTTCAAGACGAAGACGTTTCTCCTGTACGAAGACCTGGCCCGAGAATACATGTTCAAAAGGATCGAAATACACTCGTACAACTCGAGCCTGGAAATCCTCAGACTTCCCGAGCCGCCGAGAAAAGTATTGGTACATTTCGGGGACGAAGTCTTCGAGTACCGATTGAACTGATTTCTGTAAAAATTGATTTATGTAAAAAAAAAAAAAAAAAAAAAAAAAAAAAAAAAAAAAAAAGGTCGAACGAGGTGTGTGTAAGGAAAGACTTTATGTCTTTGTCCACACACACCTCGTTCGGCCTTTTTTTTAAAAACAGACAGGTCGCCAATATTGAAAATATCTTAAAATAAAACTTGTACGTTTCGAAACGGATTGTCGCAAAAAACCGTATTCGGTATTAAAAAATCCCAACTTTTTTCGTTACCCGACTCGTGTGAAATAACGTGACGGAATTCCTCGAGCGTAAAACCCATACGTTCGATTTTTCATGAAATTTGAAACGACTCGACGAAATTCTGCAAGTATCGAAAAGAAGCGACGATTATAACTTTTTTCAGCTTTTCGATAAACTGGACTTTCGATTCTGGACTTGTAAAAAAATTCAATCTTGTTTCGCGTTCTGGACTTGTAAAATATTTCGAACAAATTTCCTAGTCATAGAAACCATGCATTTAAAAAAAAAAAAAAAAAAAAAAAAAAAAAAAAAATTTTTTTTTTTTTTTTTTTTTTTTTTTTTTTTTTTTTTTTTTTTTTAGATTTTTATATAATTTAGATTTTCGAATCTCTGGACTTGTAAAAAAATTCAATCTTGTTTCGCGTTCTGGACTTGTAAAAAAATTCAATCTTGTTTCGCGTTCTGGACTTGTAAAAAAATTCAATCTTGTTTCGCGTTCTGGACTTGTAAAAAAATTCAATCTTGTTTCGCGTTCTGGACTTGTAAAATATTTCAATCTTGTTTCGCGTTCTGAACTTGTAAAATATTTCAATCTTGTTTCGCGTTCTGAACTTGTAAAAATTTTCGAACAAATTTTCTAGTCATAGGAACCATGCATTAAAAAAAAAAAAAAAAAAAAAAAAAAAAAAAAAATATATATATATATATGTAATATGTGTATATATATATGTATTTTTTTTTTTTTTTTTTTGTTTTTTTGTTTTTTGTTTGCTCTACAAAACGGTCTCGCGGAAAACCCGAGAACGCGTTTGCTACGAAACCTTTCGACCAAACTCATGTCCCTGAGCATCGCGAACGTGAGCGGAACCGTGAACGTGATGAATTACACGATGAACGTCACGAACAATCGCATCCACTCGACCAGGATCTCGGTCCCCGCCGGCGAAAAGCCGAAGGTCCTTTCTTCCGAATCCGAACGGCCCGCGAGGATCGTGCACGAACATTCCAGGTGCGTGGCCTCGCTGGCCGTGTCCGCGAACGGATTCACCCTGTTCGACGGACGATTCAGCGTGGTCCACGACGGGGGCCTCAGCAATTCCGGGTTGGTACGGGAAATCGCGAAACGCGGCGTCAGGAAACTGCACGTGTGCGACGACAGGACCTGGAAAAAAGTGAAAGATCTCCGAAAATCGTACCCGCACCTGTTGGGAAAAATGGAAGTGAAAAGGCACGAGGCCCCGAAGCACGCGAACGCGACGTGCGCTTACTGCCGATCCGCGAACTGTCACAGGTGGATCGCCGTGTCCTTGCTCTCGGAGGTTTTCGAAATATTTTTCGACCACGCGATCCACTGATTGAATTTTCGCGAAAAGAAAGGGGATGAAAATTTTCCAGATAGGTATCCGAGAAAGTGTATAAAAGAAAATATATAAATCTTTCAACGCTGGAGATTTATATACTTTACATTTTTGAATCTTAGTTAAATTTATCGTAGCGTTCTGGACTTGTAAAATATTCCAGATTTGATATCGCAGTCTGGACTTGTAAAAATTTCAATCTTGTTTCGCGTTCTGAACTTGTAAAAATTTTCGAACAAATTTCCTAGTCATAGAAACCATTAAAAAAAAAAAAAAAAAAAAAAAAAAATTTTTTTTTTTTTTTTTTTTTTTTTTTTTTTTTTTTTTTTTTGAGTTTTCCTTCCACGCGTTTCGAGAATCAAGTTCAAGTTTTCTGACGCAATATCTCTGGAAGGTTACGCAATCCCGGGGTATAAATACAGGTGTGCGAGCCACATTCGTTCATTTGATCGTCGGTGCCAAAGGAGTTGCTACCAGAAGTTCTGCTGGACGGAAGATGGACTCGTGGGTAAGTCGATTTCTGATTATTCCTTTAATCGTACTTTGAAGTTTTTGCCTCGCGCTCTGGACTTGTAATTTTTTTCAGTTTTGCCTCGCAGTCTGGACTTGTAAAAATTTTCAGTTTTGATCTCGCAGTCTGGACTTGTAAAAATTTTCAGTTTTGCCTCGCAGTCTGGACTTGTAATTTTTTTCAGTTTTGCCTCACAATCTGGACTTGTAAAAATTTTCAGTTTTGATCTCGCAGTCTGGATTTGTAAAAATTTTCAGAGTTGATCTCGCAGTCTGGACTTGTAAAAATTTTCAAAGAAATATTTTCGAAAAAAATTTCATCATTACCCTCTAGTGAAAAAAAAAAAAAAAAAAAAAAAAAAAAAAAAAAAAAAAAAAATATATATATATATATATATATTTTTTTTTTTTTTTTTTTTTTTTTTTTCACGCGTTTCGAGAATCAAGTTCAAGTTTTCTTTTCTGACGCAATATCTCAGGAAGGTTACGCAATCCCGGGGTATAAATACAGGTGTGCGAGCCACATTCGTTCATTTGATCGTCGGTGCCAAAGGAGTTGCTACCAGAAGTTCTGCTGGACGGAAGATGAACTCGTGGGTAAGTCGATTTCTGATTATTTCTTTAATCGTACTTTGAAGTTTTGCCTCGCAGTCTGGACTTGTAAAAATTTTCAGTTTTGCCTCGCAGTCTGGACTTGTAATTTTTTTCAGTTTTGCCTCACAGTCTGGACTTGTAAAAATTTTCAGTTTTGATCTCGCAGTCTGGACTTGTAAAAATTTTCAGTTTTGATCTCGCAGTCTGGACTTGTAAAAATTTTCAGTTTTGATCTCGCAGTCTGGACTTGTAAAAATTTTCAGTGTTGATCTCGCAGTCTGGACTTGTAATTTTTTTCAGTTTTGATCTCGCAGTCTGGACTTGTAAAAATTTTCAGTTTTGATCTCGCAGTCTGGACTTGTAAAAATTTTCAAAGAAATCTTTTCGAAAAAAATTTCATCATTACCCTCTAGTAAAAAAAAAAAAAAAAAAAAAAAAAAAAAAAAAAATTTTTTTTTTTTTTTTTTCTTTTTTTTTTTTTTTTTTTGAAAATTCAATGTATAAAAGTGTGCGTTTTCTTTCAGAAAACTAAGAAGACTCTTCGGACGAACAAATTGGTAAGTTTCGTGTTTTCTTTTTGTGTTTTTCTATCTTTTCTTCTCGTTCGAGGCGCTGGAAACCCATCGGTGTTAACTGAAAGCGTCTCGATCCCTTCAGCTTTTTTGTGTTTTTCTGTCTTTCTTCTCGTTCGGTGCACCCGAAACCCAGCGGTGTTAACGTAAAGTGCCCGAACCCTTCGACTTTTTCTTCGAGGCGCCGGAAACCCAGCGGTGTTAACGGAAAGCGTCTCGATCCCTTCAGCTTTTTTGTGTTTTTCTGTCTTTCTTCTCGTTCGGTGCACCCGAAACCCAGCGGTGTTAACGTAAAGTGCCCGAACCCTTCGACTTTTTCTTCGAGGCGCCGGAAACCCAGCGGTGTTAACGGAAAGCGTCTCGATTCTTTTTCTGTCTTTCTTCTCGTTCGGTGCACCCGAAACCCAGCGGTGTTAACGTAAAGTGCCCGAACCCTTCGACTTTTTCTTCGAGGCGCCGGAAACCCAGCGGTGTTAACGGAAAGCGTCTCGATTCTTTTTCTGGCGTGTCGTTTCGTCCTTTGCTCGTGCGAGCGAAGATTCTCCGGACGTGCCAGCCAGGCGACAGATTCCAAGGACGTGCCAGCCAGGAAACAGATTCTCGGAACGTGCCAGCCAGGCGACAGATTCCAAGGACGTGCCAGCCAGGAGACAGATTCGAAGGATGTGCCAGCCAGGATTCCGATTCTTTGGACGTACCAGCCAGGAAACAGATTCGAAGGACGTGCCAGCTAGGATTTCAATTCTCGGGACGTGCAGGCCAGGAAAAAGGGGTGAGTATTCTTTTCGTTTTTTCCCAGGCATTTTTTTTCACTCCGAGTCGGATTCGCTTCGAGTCAGTGCGCGTTCCGCCAATTACCGAGCGAAAAAAACCAGGCGCGAGTCAGGTAGTCCGTTTGATCCTGGTCTTGCGGCAAAAGACGAGTTTTTCAGAGCGCGTGTTTAACGAAAAACGCGCGGTTCTAGCGCGTTCTCAAAAACCAGTTTCACGAATCAAAAAGTCCTTTCCTTGGTGCTGGTCTTGGGAGGCACGGTTCGTCTCGAGAAACAGTTTTTTCCCGAGACGAACGCGCGGATAGGAAAGAGCCATCTCGGACGAATTCGATCTCGGAGTCGGAGTGTTTTCTTAACTATTTTTTTTTGGATTCGACCCATCGAGCCATTCCTTCGTCTTCGGGCGAGCGAGGAAACGTGCAATGCCTTCAGCGACTGCGTTGGTGAATCGCTCGTTCGATTCGACGATGCGTTTTCGTGGATCGGTGCTCGGGCCGAATCTCGAATTTTTCTTAAATGTTTTTTTTTCGACCGATCGAACTCGTTCCTTCGTCGTCGTTCGAGCGAAGAGACGTGCAATGCCTTCAGAGACTGCGTCGGTGAATCGCTCGTTCGATTCGGCGATGCGTTTTCGTGGATCAGGGGTTCGAAAGGTCTAGAATTTTTTCGAAACGGGTTCCCGTTCTTCTCTCTCTCGGTGTCCCCGTTTTATACGCCGGCCGGAAGCCGTTCGGGCTCTCGAGCGTGGATTTTCTCGACGATCTGTTCCCAGACGCCAAGCCGCGGATTTTCGGAGGGTTTCTTTTGTCTCCGGCGAACGTTTAAGGAAAGCACTCGATATAATTTCCCTTGCGGGAGATTTCGCGTGGCCTCTGGAGCGAGAATCGATTTTCGGGTCGATTCCCGTTGCAGCTGCGTGTGGTCTGACCTGGTACGCACCGCAGAAAGGCGTGGCGGGTAGACACTTTCCAGTTCGGTGGAAAAGATACCGACGGCGTCGACGGAGACAATCGACGCGTTTTTCTTCTCGAATCGGGAAGGAAAACGCGAACCGGTCCGCGGCGAACATCTTTTCACGCACCCCCGGCGCCAGAAAAAGTCCGGGAGTAAATTTGCCGTCGAGCTGTCCTCCGTGAAGCCGCGGTGAATCCAATCCCAGTTGTGACGGCGTTTTTTCGTTTTTTATGTTTTTTTATCTTTTTCTCGAGGAGGTGCGTAAAGATGGCGTTCCCGTTCGGTAAACCGCAGTAACCGTCCACCTGCTCGGTAACGCAGATGAATCTCCGGACGATGCTGGCCGATGCGAGATCGGTCGGTAGGTGGCGGCGATCTGCGCGTAAACCGTTTAGGCACCCCGAACGGAACGAGCTACGATGTGCGGCTCTGGGACTTTTCGAATGACTGAATTTTCCGCCGAGAATCACTCGTTCTGCCGATGGCCGGTGGAAAAACGCGGGGCCGACGAGCGAGAAAACGGGAACCGTACCGCGGAATCTGGAAACGAGGTGAGTGAAATTTTTATTTTTTCAATAAAGTTTTTTACAAACGCTCGTGTACGTGTCTGTTTCTCGAGTCGAGTCCTTATTTTTTTCTTCCCACGCAGACAGAAAACAGATCCGTCGGGCGGGAACAGAGCGAAAAAAATTTTTCTGGTAATAAAAAACGCTGGTTCTCCTTCGACGGATCGCGTACTTTATTCTCACACGCTCTAGGAACTCTGTTTTTTTCGAATCGATTCGATTTCTTTTTCAGGTTTTCTCTTTCAGATTTTCTCTTTCAGCTTTTCTTTTTCAGCTCGTCCGTCGTTTCGTCATTTCATCATCCGATTTCCCGTCCGATCATTCCATCATTTCATCGTTCCGTACCGAATCCCAAATCCCAAATCCCAAATCGCGAGCCCCATCCCATCATATCCGATCGTTCCACCATCCATTCGCCCCGTCCAAACATTCCACCACACCCGAATCCCGAGCCCCGTCCGATTATTCCATCGTCCATTCCTCCACTGCCCCGAATCCCGAATCCCGAACCCCGTCCGATCATTCCACCGTCCATCGTCCCTTCGCGCACTGCCCCGAATCCCGAATCCCGAGCCCCGTCCGATCATTCCGCCATACATCGTCCGTTCATCCCGACCGTTCGAAGTTTTCCGTGGTTTCCTTCGAACCTCGAGCGAATGCTGGTCGGGTTCGCCAAAGTCCCGCCACGGAGGGCAACAAATGATCAGGGTCAAAAAAGATTTCTAAACTCGACTCGTAAAAAATGATCAGGGTCAAAAAAAGATTTCTAAACTTGACTTTTAAAAATATTACCAGAGTAAAAAAAAGATTTCTAAACTTAACTTTTAAAAATATCAAAAAAAAAAAAAAAAAAAAAAAAAAAAAAAAAAAAAAAAAAAACTCTCTATCCTATAATGTAAAAAAAAAAAAAAAAAAAAAAAAAAAATATTTTTTTTTTTTTTTTTTTTTTTTTTTTTTTTACATTATAGGATTTATATACTTTACATTTTTGAATCTTAACTTAACTTTTAAAAATATTATCAGAGTAAAAAAAAAAAAAAAAAAAAAAAAAAAAAAAAAAAAAATTTTTTTTTTTTTTTTTTTTTTTTTTTACGTTATGGGATTTATATTTAGAGGGAACTTTGTTGCCTATAAATTCGACGCGGGATCGAGTAGTAAAAAAGGGTATTTATTTTTTATAAGCTTTCGTAACGTTTTGAGCCTGGGGTTTCGTATCGATAGAAAATTCTCGACCGCTCGCTTTATTCGTCTTTCGCGTCTCGAACCTATAAAAGGTGAGATCGCAGCATGGACGCACCGTTCGAAAAATTCCCGGAGGAGACGTCGAAACACCTCAAAGATTTCGACCGCGTCGAAAAGAAAAATCCCGACTGTTTCGGAAAAATGTCTCGTAAACGCGCGGAAAGAAAACGTCATCGAGGTCGCGCGTGTTCCCTCTGCAACGATTATTACGAATGTCTGAATTTAAACGATCGAGAATTGGAAGAAAGAAAGAATCGGGTGTCCAGACACAGAGGAAAATCACCTCCGAAAACACCGGAACATTATTGGGAACCGGAAATTCCCGACGACGAAGAGTGTTTGAGACGCGGCTACATCGATCCCCCGCAACCGTATTACTTTCAAAAGACAAATAAATACGATAAAAAAGTTGTATCGAAAAATCTAAAAGACGTGAAAATTCAAAACTGTAATTGAAAGGAAAAATTCTTTCAATCCTATAATGTAAAAAAAAAAAAAAAAAAAAAAAAAAAAAAATTTTTTTTTTTTTTTTTTTTTTTTTTTTTCAGGGTTGGAGATTTATATCTTTTAGACTTTTGAATCTTAGTTAAATTTATCGTAGCGTTCTGGACTTGTAAAATTTTTCACATTTAATCTCGCGTTCTGGACTTGTAAAATTTTTCACATTTAATCTCGCGTTCTGGACTTGTAAAATTTTCCACATTTAATCTCGCGTTCTGGACTTGTAAAATTTTCCACATTTAATCTCGCGTTCTGGACTTGTAAAATTTTTCACATTTAATCTCGCGTTCTGGACTTGTAAAATTTTTCACATTTAATCTCGCGTTCTGGACTTGTAAAATTTTCCACATTTAATCTCGCGTTCTGGACTTGTAAAATTTTCCACATTTAATCTCGCGTTCTGGACTTGTAAAATTTTCCACATTTAATCTCGCGTTCTGGACTTGTAAAATTTTCCACATTTAATCTCGCGTTCTGGACTTGTAAAATTTTCCACATTTAATCTCGCGTTCTGGACTTGTAAAATTTTTCACATTTAATCTCGCGTTCTGGACTTGTAAAATTTTCCACATTTAATCTCGCGTTCTGGACTTGTAAAATTTTCCACATTTAATCTCGCGTTCTGGACTTGTAAAATTTTCCACATTTAATCTCGCGTTCTGGACTTGTAAAATTTTTCACATTTAATCTCGCGTTCTGGACTTGTAAAATTTTCCACATTTAATCTCGCGTTCTGGACTTGTAAAATTTTCCACATTTAATCTCGCGTTCTGGACTTGTAAAATTTTCAACATTTAATCTCGCGTTCTGGACTTGTAAAATTTTCCAGATATTTATCCGAGAAAGTGTATAAAAGAAAATGTATAAAATTCTCTGAATCCTATAACGTAAAAAAAAAAAAAAAAAAAAAAAAAAAAAAAAAAAAAAAATTTTTTTTTTTTTTTTTTTTTTTTTTTTTTTTTTTTCAATGTTGGAGATTTATATACTTTACACTTTTGAATCTTAGTTAAATTTATCGTAGCATTCTGGACTTGTAAAATATTTCAATCTTGTTTCGCGTTTATTACAGGATCACGCGTACATTATAGGATCGAGAGAATTTTTATTGCTCGGAGAAACTTTTCGAAATATTTTACGAGTCCGCGACGCGAGATCAAAACTGAAAAATTTAGCGCAAACACTCGTAAATAAAGAATTTTTTTCTTCGGTATTTTACAATAATGGCGATGCGTCCGACGCAAAAAAAACGGGCCGAACGAGGCGCGTACGGACAGAGACTCAGAGTCTCTCCACACGCGCGCCTCGTTCGACCCGTTTTTTCTTTCTCTTTCGGTGGAAGAGAGATTACGACAGTCTGTACTCGAAAGTCCGTTCGCCGAAACGAACCAGCAGGCTTTCGGGCGGCTCCGGCAGATTCATGTTCTCCAGGCTCTCGTTCCTCAGGCTAATTTCCAGGTTTCTCGCCGCGAAGTCCCTGGCCGCGGTCTCGTACATCTCCGCGGTCGCGCGCGAGAATTCTTCCAAGAATTCCTCGAAGCTGGGCGCGTTCCGATAGTCTTCGACCCCGATCTTCACGTCCTGGGCTTTTCTCCGGTCCGTGCAGGGCCTGACGGGCTCGAGAAGGGACACCCTCGGTACTTCGGGATTCCGGAACCAGAATCTGATCATGCGGGCGGATCTGTCGCCGCAGTCTCGGAGCAGATCCAGGGTCTTTTCCACGGAGAATATCCTGGTTTTCAGCGCGGAACGGGGCAGGTCCGTTTTCCTGCGGACGACGTCCCGCACTCTGAGCGCGGCGAGTCTTTCGCCCGGCCGGCGGAGATTCTCGCGGCCCAGGATCCGGATCACGTCCATCGCCCTCAGGAAAGGCCGGCCTTCGGAAGACACGACTATCAGGATGGGAACGGGCAGGCGATCGTGGCACAGGTTGAAGAACATGGCGAGAGTGACAAAAAAACGAAGGCTAGAGTGACAGAGATTCGACAGCACGGTAGTCTCAGGCAGAATGATTTTCTTTTCGCCCAGAGTCCCGCATTTATACCCGATCGATTGCGCAACATCCCGTTTCGCCGGAAAAGATTGCGTGCGCAACATCCCGTTTCGCCAGAAAAAGATTGCGCGCGTGCCAGGAAATCACGCGTCCGAGAAAAGACTGGGCGGTTTCCCGTGACCTAGAAGAACGGATGCGGAACTTCCTTTCGAGACGAAAAAAGATCTTGCGCGTGCCAGGAAATCACGCGTCCGAGAAAAGACTGGGCGGTTTCCAGTGACCTCGAAGAACGGATGCGGAACTTCCTTTCGAGACGAAAAAAGATCTTGCGCGTGATTTCAAATCATCTCTATTCTATATTGTAAAAAAAAAAAAAAAAAAAAAAAAAAAAAAAAAAAAAAAAAAAATTTTTTTTTTTTTTTTTTTTTTTTTTTTTTTTTTTTTATAATTTAGATTTTCGAATCTTGGTTAGATTTATTGTAGCGTTCTGGACTCGTGAAATGTTTCGAAAGATTTTCAATAACAATTATTTCAAACACGTAACGTAAAAAAAGTGCAAGAATCCAGCTCGGAAAGAAATATTTACCCTTTCGAACGGAAAGAAAATATCCAAGAAAATCGATATCCGAGAATATTATCGACTGTCGTTTGTAAAAAACAACACGGTTTATCAAAAAGCCGAAAAAAGTTATGACTGTCGACCTGTATCTTATATAATACAGGTTGACAATACAATTTTGACACTATGGTCAGCCCGTATACAAACATGGAAGATCCAATCTGAAAATAATTTTTTTTTATTATTAGGTTTAGATTTTTATATAATTTAGATTTTCGAATCTTGGTTAAATTTATTGTAGCGTTCTGGACTCGTGAAATGTTTCGAAAGATTTCCAATAACTATTATTTCAAACACGTAATGTAAAAAAAGTGCAAGAATCCAGCTCGGAAAGAAATATTTACCCTTTCGAACGGAAAGAAAATATCCAAGAAAATCGATATCCGAGAATATTATCGACTGTCGTGTGTAAAAAACAACACGGTTTATCAAAAAGCCGAAAAAAGTTATGACTGTCGGCCTGTATCTTATATTTAATACAGTTTCGACACTGCGCCGCGCTCGGTTCCGAAACGCGAGTTTTATTCTTCTGAATTTTTCAATATTGGCGATGCTTCCGATTTAAAAAAACGGGCCGAACGAAGCGCGTCCGGGTCGAAAAGACTCGCGTCTTTTCACCCTTCGCGCCTCGTTCGGCCCGTTTTTTTCTTTTTTTTCAAAGTTTTCTTTTCACTCTCGTTCCAGCCGGTCTCTCGCCCACTCGGCGAAGAAGAAACACTCGACTTTAGCGCAGTGAGCCGCGGCCCCTTTCCCTTTCAGTTTTCCGTGGTGTCCGCAGTCTCTGACCGCCGATTTCATGGGATGCAGCAAGTCGTCGAATTTCGGGCATCCGAAATTTTCCAGGTTCACGCAAGGTATGCCCAGTTCTTCCAAGACGTCCTTTTCGACGTGGCCCCCCTTATACGCGACCAGGCGCTTTTCCACCGTGGCGTTTTCCTCGTACACCACGCGCAGGAGGATTTTCAGGAAATCTTCGTCGAACAGGTCCGTTTCTCCGGGCAGGCTCCGGAGCGACATTCCGTGTATCCTGTCGGTGCAATAGCGGACGCTCTGCCATTCTTTTGTGGTCGGGGTCAGATGGTCCAGCCGGAACCTGAAACAACGACAGTCGTTTCTGGTCAGCGAAGCGAATCCCATCTCGCGGGCCCGAAATTTCTTGTCGATGCGAAATCCGTCGAGGTCCAAGACCATGCACACTTCGGACAGGCTCATGGCGGCTTGTTTTTCGAGAAAAAACAGCAGAGTGATGCGGAGAGAAATTTTTCGACGTGTCCGCTGGCGAGAACAGAAATTCAGAATGATTTTCTCTTCCCCCGGAGACACGCATTTATACGCGCGATCGACCTCGATCGGTTCCGGAAAGGCGCGTTCGCAGAAAAAACACCGGGCCGCGTGATTTCCGCGCGAGATGAAAATAAAAACGTGTCCGGTCGCGCCTTCCGTATTCGTCGCTTCGAGGAAAAAGATTGCGCAACTTCCCGTGACCCCGACGGCTTGTCGCTACCGACCGGAAGTTCTGGAATAAATCCGACACGAGTTCGAAAGCGTAAAAGATACAAACCTCCATCCTTGAAAAAAAAAAAAAAAAAAAAAAAAAAAAAAAAAAATTTTTTTTTTTTTTTTTTTTTTTTTTTTTTTTCAAGGATGGAGGTTTGTATCTTTTACGTCTTTTACTATCTTTTGTTTGTACTCTTTTATCTTTTATCTTAAAAAAAAAAAAAAAAAAAAAAAAAAAAAAAAAAAATTTTTTTTTTTTTTTTTTTTTTTTTTTTTCGAGGTTGGAGATTTACATCTTTTACGCTTTCGAACTCGATGAGATATTTTCGTCGAGGTCACCGGATGTTATGCCGTCTTTTCCTCGAAGCGACGAATCCGACAGGCGTTGCGCGACCGGATGACCTCGTTTATTTCTGTCTTTCCTTCTGATCGTTCTGGAAATCCGGTTGCGCAACTTCCCGCGGCCCGAGCGTATAAAAGCCAGAGCTTCGGGCCGTAAGCATCATTTCGATTCTTCATCGAGACCTGCGTGCCCGACCGCCTATCGTTTCATTTTTCCTTCGTGTTTTTCGAAAAGCCATGAACACCAAGAAATCTTTCAAGGGAACGGACGTGTTCCCCAAACGCCCGTCTACGTCTGTCTACAGACTCCAGTATCCCGAAAAAAACTTCAAGTGCTGGACTTCCAATAAGGACGTGAAGGTTTTCGTCCCGTTCATGAACGAAGACCGCAAGATATATTTCTGCAAGCACGTAGGCCACGACGGAAACATGTCCAGCGTGCAGTACATGGGAAAAGAATGCCAGAGATTCGACTCGTTTCACCCCGAGAGCATAGACTGGTCCCTGATCGCCACCAGGTACAGGAGAAACCCGAGGCAGGAGTTTCGGAAGAACGCGGACGTGAGGATGAGCTTCAAGATGGAAAATCAGTTTCTCGTGAAAGCTTATTTCACGTTCGGCCTGAGAACCGTGACGGAAGGCACGATCCATCTGATCCAGACCCTGAACGTACCCTTGCTGTTTTATCTGCTCCCGAGAACGATGGGGAGAAAAGAACTGAGCCGCGAAGACAAACTGTTTCATTACGACAACGTCCATCTCTTCGACAGGAGAATTTTGCTGGCCGACGGCGCTTACGCCGTTCCCCCTGGAACCACGTACATGCTTTTCACGACTCAGAAGAATTTTTTCTCTCTGGATCTGTTGGCGAGCGATTTTCCGATTCCTTTCCGGACGACGGATCCCGTGGCCCAGCGAGTCACCAGACTGGAATGTTCGATGGATTTTCCACCCCAGACCCCGTACATCGACGACGAAAGGGACGAAGACGAAGATCGGGCCGCCATGCCGCCGCCTCTGCCGCGATCGGAATCTAGTACTTTTTCGTATTTCGAACCGCAGCCCGGCCCTTCTTCGGCTTCTAACTATGTCGAACTGCAGCCCGGCCCTTCTTCGGCTTCTTCGTATTTCGAACAGCGACCCGTGACTTCTCCTTACTTTCCACCGCAACCTTGCACTCCGTCTTACTTTCAGCGGCAAAAGCGGGCCAGGACCGAAGCGGAAAGCGATTTCGACGAGTTTTTCGTGCCCGAAGAAGCGCCGCAGCAAATGCCAGAAGCGCCGCAGCCAATGCCAGAAGCGCCGCAGCAAATGCCAGAAGCGCCGCAGCAACAGATCACGTACTGGCTGATTCCCAATCCGCCGATTCTGGAAAGGCGCGTGGTCACGGCTTCTCCGGATTTCGTGAAGAATTACCAGATCTTGAACTCGAAGGTCTTGGACGATCCGAAAGCGGTGGTTTTTCGCAGCGAAGAACCGGATCCGGAACCCTTGGACTTGACGATCCGCCGGAACGCGGAATGCGTGGATCTGACGGGAGAAATGCCCGAAAACTCCGACGGTTCGAATCCAGAAACGCCCGATTCGGAAAACTCTGACGTTTCGAATCCCGAGAATTTCGCAGACTGCCCCCAGGTCGACCGATCCGATTCTCCAGAAAAAGAATTGGATCTGGATGCCATGTTGGACATGCCCTTCGATCCGAAAGAAGACGTCGCCCTGGACAGCATCATTTCCGACCTGTACAATTCTTCTCCCGCCATGAATTATGATCTGTGTCCTTCTGTGTTGTAAAAAAAACTCTTGTAAAAATATTTGTGATACTTGTAAACTTGAAAAAAAAAAAAAAAAAAAAAAAAAAAAAAAAAAAAAAAAAAAAAAACGGGTCGAACGAGGCCTGTGAGGTATCTTTCCTCACAGGCCTCGTTCGACCCGTTTTTTTGCGTTAAATATACAACCAATATTGAAAAATTCTTCAGAATAAAACTTGTACGTTTCGAAACAAAGTGTTATGGTGACGTATTTGATGATACTGTGCCGCGTGACACTTGGCTTTTTCTCTAGTCTAACAAATAACTTTACTTTTTCCGTTATCCGACTGTTTTCGTATACACCAGTTTCTCCGTTATTTTTTCACAAGTTTTCCTGCTTACATAAAACTCTATAATGTAAAAAAAAAAAAAAAAAAAAAAATTTTTTTTTTTTTTTTTTTTTTTTTTTTTTTTTTTTTTTTCATGCATGGTTTCTATGACTAGGAAATTTGTTCGAAAATTTTTACAAGTTCAGAACGCGAAACAAGATTGAAATATTTTACAAGTCCAGAATGCTACGATAAATTTAACTAAGATTCAAAAGCGTAAAAGATACAAACCTCCATCTTAAAAAAAAAACGAACGGAAAGAAAATATCCAAGAAAATCGATTTCCGAGAATGTTATTGACTGTCGCGTGCAAAAAACAACACGGTTTATCAAAAAGCTGAAAAAAGCTATAACTGTCGAACTGTATCTTATATAATAAAGTGCAAGAATCCAGTTCGGAAAGAAATATTTAGCCTTTCGAACGGAAAGAAAATATCCAAGAAAATCGATTTCCGAGAATATTAATGACTGTCGCGTGCAAAAACAACACGGTTTATCAAAAAGCTGAAAAAACTAAAATAATTTACAAGTTCAGAACGCTAGCATAAATCTGATCAAGATTCGAAAATCTAAATTATATAAAAATCTCAATACTAAAAAAAAAAAAAAAAAAAAAAATTTTTTTTTTTTTTTTTATTTTTATTTTTTTTTTTTTTCATAGTTGGGAAAATATCAATATTACGACTCGTGAAAAAAATTAAATATATTTTTCGATGCGGTAGTTTTCGAATCTCGGCCGAATTCGTTCTACGACTTCCTGTCGCCGTTTCGGCCGAATCGATTACGCAACTTCCCGTGACCTCGGTCGGTCGCGTTTCGTACGACCGCGGATGAAAAAAACACGCGCGGCCTCGTTTTTCTGGAATCCGGTTGCGCAACTTCCCGCGATAACAGGCCGCTTTTGTTCCGGCGTTTCCTGTCGTTCCGCGTATCGAGTTGCGCAACATCCCGCGACCGAAAGGAAATCGTGGGAAGACGAACGCGTGTTTACCCTTTTTTCTCGGAACGGGTGCGGCGACCCGGAAAGATTTGTTTTCTTCTGCGAACCGGATTGCGCAACGTCCTTCCCCGGGGGCTTTTTTTATCTGCCTGGAGGAAACCTTCGGATAATTTCGGCTGGGGATTTCCTGTCGTTCTTCGAACCGGTCGGGGCCGCGGGAAACGCGCGACCTCGATGTTCCGTATAAAAAGGCGAAGATATTCTGATCGAAATCATACCCTCCTGAGTTTTCGTAGCGCGCTGTCGCTGTTGCTGTTGCTCCGCTGATTTTTCTTTGCTCGTTTGCCAGAGTCCCGTTGGATTTTAAATTTCGTTTACTCGTTGCCAGAGTCTCGTCGGATTACGTTTTCTTTACTCGTTGCCAGAGTGCTGTTGGATTTTAAATTTCATTTACTCGTTGCCAGAGTGCTGTCGAATCGGATTGATTTTCTCGGACGAGATGGCTCTGAATTTCGAAGACCTGGAAGGACTGATGGAATGGTGTGACGAACAGTGTTCCGACCGGAACGGAGTCTACGATCCGTACCGCATGGTACTGCACACCCCACTCGTCACTTACGAAGAAGATCGTCCTTGCCCGCCGGATCCTATGCCGGTTTCGTCCGGAGAGGAAAAGTTTTCGGAGGTTTTCGCCCTGGACGAATCCGTTTTCTTGCCGCCGCCTGCACCGATGCCCGAGCCCGAAAAATTCTCTCCCGTTTTCTTGCCTCCGGAGCCGGAAAATCTCGCCCCGGAAGAATCGAAGAAGGCTCTCGTTTTCTCGCCGCCGATAGAAAAAAAACCAGTTCCTGTGAAATCCGAGCCGCCCCGAGAAAAAAAAACTGTTCCCGCCGAAATTCCTGCGAAACCAGAGCCCGTGAACGAGAAACTGAAAAAGCCTGTTCCCGCCGAAATTCCTGTGAAACCAGAGCCCGTGAACAAGAAACTGAAAAAAACTGTTCCTGCAGAAATTCCTGTGAAACCCGAGCCCGTGAACGAGAAACTGAAAAAACCAGTTCCTGCGAAACCCGAGCCCGCGAACGAGAAACTGAAAAAGCCTGTTCCCGCCGAAATTCCCGTGAAACCAGAGCCGCCCCGAGAGAAAGAACCTGTTCCTGCCGAAGATTTTCGGAAAAGGAAATTTTTCGAAGCCGTGGAGGCCTCCAGAGCTAAAATTAGAGAGGGGTTGAAACAGTTCAAGATCCCGAAGAGAACGCCGGTTCCCGAAGAGAAATCGAAACCGATTTCTCGCGAAAAGATGGTTTCGAAAGCTGCGGAGCCGAAGCGGAAAAATCTTCGAATTCCTCGGACGAAGAAAGAGGAAAGGAAAGTGTTTCGAGCCATGGAGATTGCCCCCGCCCGGTCGAAAAAAGACGAGGTTTTCAAAATACCCTTTCAGAAAACTAGAGATCTTCGGAAACACGTTAAGAAATTCGAGCCTTCCAAGTTCACTTTCGACTCGGATTCTATCCTGATTCTCTCGCCGGATGCGGAGGATTACGGGTACATTTTTAATCTGAAAGGAAAAAGCTTCCTGAAATTCAAAGAGCAGTACGAGAAAAGCTTTGTGTGAAGGACTTTTTTCCACCTGACGTTTCGAAGAACCGTTCGAAAAAAAACTTTGTGTGATGGACATTTTTCCACTCGATGTTTCGAAGAACTGTTCGAAAAAAAAACTTTGTGTGAGAGACATTTTTTCCACTCGATGTTTCGAAGAACTGTTCGAAACAAAAAACTTTGTGTGAGAGACTTTGTTTCACCTGATGTTTTCCCCCTTTCTTTTTCGAACGGGTGAAAAAAATTGTTAGAGGTGAAAGTGAAAAAATGGGTCAGAGGCGGGTTCATACCCGCCTCTGGCCCATTTTTTTGCGACGCTTCGTTTACCAATATTGACGAAACGTAAAAGTTTCACTCGTGTATTTTTCTTCTCGAAACGAGGAGACTTTTTCGCCTGATGTTTCCCCCCGTTCGAAAAAGAAAGAATGCGAAAAATTGTTAGAGGTGAAAGTGAAAAAATGGGTCAGAGGCGGGTTTATACCCGTCTCTGGCCCATTTTTTTGCGACGCTTCGTTTGCCGATATTGACGAAACGCAAAAGTTTCACTCGTGTATTTTTCTTCTCGAAACGAGTAATAAACGGAATTTTATCCTGTAATGTTTTGTTGTCTGTTTTTGTTTCTTTCCGCTTTGGAATGCGCGATCTGTGGATGATTCGGTGGAACTGCTTTCGATTTTTAAACTGTTTTCCTTCGGAAGTTTGATCTTTGCTATTCGATGAAATTAATGGAGGAAATTTAGAAATTTAAAATTGTTCATTGGCCTTGGAACGCGCGATCTGGATGATTCGGTGGAACTGCTTTCGATGGTCTCGGTTTTTCTTCGGAAGTTTGATCTTTGCGATTCGATGAAATTAATGGAGGAAATTTAGAAATTTAAAATTGTTCATTAGCCTTGGAATGCGCGATCTGTGGATGATTCGGTGGAACTGCTTTCGATTTTTAAACTGTTTTCCTTCGGAAGTTTGATCTTTGCTATTTGATTCCGGATAGGATTCGATGAAATCGATGGAGGAAATTTAGAAATTTAAAATTGTTCATTGGCTTTGGAATGCGCGATCTGTGGATGATTCGGTGGAACTGCTTTCGATGGTCTCGGTTTTTCTTCGGAAGTTTGATCTTTGCGATTCGATGAAATTAATGGAGGAAATTTAGAAATTTAAAATTGTTCATTGGCTTTGAAATGCGCGATCTGGATGATTCGGTGGAACTGCTTTCGATTGTCTCGGTTTTTCTTCTCGAAACGGAACTGGGGAGTTTGTTGATGAGGGTGACTGGTTGGTAGAATTTATTATGGGATTCGATGAAATCGACGGAGGAAATTTAAAATTTAAAATTGTTCGTTGGCTTTGAGATGGTAGTCGTGTTGAGAGAAATGTTTTTCTTTCCCTTTTTCTGTTTCGAATGGGGAAGGGAAAACGGGCCGCCTCTGGCCCGTTTCTTCGAGACGCGTCCTGTACCGATATTGATGAATCGAAAAACTTTTACTCTGACGCGAAAGAAACTAGATTTTTACCCGATGGTGTTTTGTTTCTCGAACCGTTCGTCGTTGGTTTTTCGTTTCCCCGTCCCCCTCTCCCCCCGCGAATTATTTTTCCCCGACCCGTGATTCGACTGTCGAGAGTTTAATTTTTACGCGTTCCCCGTGCGAACGACCTCGGACCCTTCGTCGTTGTCTTTTCCTTCCCCGTTTTCGCTTCTTTTTCGGATTCGGAAAAAACCCGCGGGGGTCAGAGTGCTCGAAGATTAAATCGTCCGACTGTCAGAGAACGGTTTACGTACCGCGATCGAACGCACGGTCCTTCGTTCGCGGTACCTGCCGTAAGAGTAATGTCGGACGCGCTTCGATCGTTCTGCTTCGCGATGCGCTTATTTTTTCTCCGAGTTTGGCGAAATCCCGAGTCTCGTACCCCCGACGAAGCGAAATGGATCGTCTTCCACGTTCCGCGGCCGATCGACCCGCCGAATGTC
The DNA here is from genome assembly GCA_963932465.1 of Maratus speciosus. Classification (NCBI taxonomy): domain Eukaryota; kingdom Metazoa; phylum Arthropoda; class Arachnida; order Araneae; family Salticidae; genus Maratus; species Maratus speciosus. The sequence goes on from OZ010792.1 coordinate 502,141,075, forward strand.
GATCGCGGAGGGTCGGCGGGCGGGAAGAATCGAGATTTTAAAAAAATGAACCGTCGATGAAAAAACGACCGATCGTCGAGAAATGTGATTGTTTGAAAGCGGAGGGTCGGGTCGCACGAAAAGCCACGAATACGAGACGCGAGAAAAATCAATCTACTTAAACGGTTGAGTAAAAAAAAAAAAAAAAAAAAAAAAAAAAAAAAAAACTGAGGTCATTCACTTCTGACGTCATCTCATTTGCATATTGAAAACGTTAGTTTTTTTTCATTTTTTTCTGAGACAGTTTTATAAACTTTTTCTGTGGCTATAGAAATGTAAATTCTAAAAATAGAAACTGAGGTCAATGACCTCTGACGTCATCTCATTTGCATATTGCAAACGGTAGTTTTTTTTCATTTTTTTTGGGAGAGCGTTTCACAAACTTTTTCTGTGGCTATAAAAATGTAATTTAAAAAAAAAAAAAAAAAAAAAAAAAAAAAAAAAAAAAAAATTTTTTTTTTTTTTTTTTTTTTTTTTTTTTTTTTTTGTATGGTTTCTATGACTAGGAAATTTGTTCGAAAATTTTTACAAGTTCAGAACGCGAAACAAGATTGAAATATTTTACAAGTCCAGAACGCGAAACAAGATTGAAATATTTTACAAGTCCAGAACGCGAAACAAGATTGAATTTTTTTACAAATTCAGAACGCAAAACAAGATTGAATTTTTTTACAAATTCAGAACGCGAAACAAGATTGAATTTTTTTACAAATTCAGAACGCGAAACAAGATTGAATTTTTTTACAAATTCAGAACGCGAAACAAGATTGAATTTTTTTACAAGTCCAGAACGCTACGATAAATTTAACTAAGATTCAAAAGCGTAAAATATACAAACCTCCATCCTTAAACCTCCATCCTTGAAACGGCGATTTCTCTCCTGTTTTCGGCGAGTTCCTTTTTCATTTCGTCGTTTTCCAGTTGAAGTCTCGAAATTTTTTCCTTCGGCAGATATTTGATTTCCTGTTCCGATTCCTCTTGCTTTCTTTCCCATCGAGCCGTTTCCCGTTTCGAGTCTGCGAGCCTCTCTTCCAGCGACTCGCGTTTGCTTTTCAGACCCGCGTTTTCCGATTCCAGTTCCCTGTTTCGAGACTCGAGTTCACGGAACCGATCGTCGATCACAGGTTTGAAATCGCTGATCGGGCCCAGAGTTCTTCGCCCGCGACGAAATAGAAGCGAATCTTTCGCGAGAAGAAACTGAAAAATTTCAAGTCCAGAGCGCGAAGGTAAAAGTGCAGAATGCCAGGGGAAATGTATAGAGGTAAATCTTTAAGTTTTAGTTTTTCAAAGGGTTATATTTCCAATTAAAAAAAAAAAAAAAAAAAAAAAAAAAAAAAAAAAAAAAATTTTTTTTTTTTTTTTTTTTTTTTTTTTTTTTTTTTACATTATAGGATTGAGATATTTTATACACTTTCTTTTATACACTTTCTCGGATAAATATCTGGAAAATTTTACAAGTCCAGAACGCGAGATTAAATGTGGAAAATTTTACAAGTCCAGAACGCGAGATTAAATGTGAAAAATTTTACAAGTCCAGAACGCGAGATTAAATGTGGAAAATTTTACAAGTCCAGAACGCGAGATTAAATGTGAAAAATTTTACAAGTCCAGAACGCGAGATTAAGTGTGGAAAATTTTACAAGTCCAGAACGCTACGATAAATTTAACTAAGATTCAAAAGTCTAAAAGATATAAATCTCCAACCCTAAAAAAAAAAAAAAAAAAAAAAAAAAAAAAAAAAAAAAAAAATTTTTTTTTTTTTTTTTTTTTTTTTTTTTTTTTTTTTTTTTTTTTTTTTTTTTTTAGATCGATTTGGTCTAAAGTCTGTCCGACCATAATCCAATATAGCATCGTTTTTCTGGATGATTTTTTAAACGAAACATGGAAATAACCTCATAATCGTCCAAGTAATATTCAGCCGCAAAGTGCCTGATCGTCATAGAGGCGGTGTTGTTTTCTTCCTCAAAGTTTGAAAATGTCACGGTCGAGACGGCGTGTAGAAAATCATTATTCTCCCAATCGCATACGCATTCCCCTTCGGGACGACCATCGCAAAATTCGAACGACAACGGGGTCAACCAGGTATAAAATTTATCGCGACAAGGAGTTTTGCATTCTAAAATTACCGTTTCGTCCCTCTCGAGTTTCAAGACCAAGTCGTGTTTATGATCGTCATCCCATTCGGGTATCACACATTCGTTATTTTTCAGACGATATCGCGTTTGCCGTTGTCCCCAGTAAACAGTTTTTTCTTTTATGAAGATGCAGAACCAAAAGTAAAAATATTCGTTCGGGAAACGATACACCAAGACGTTGTTTCTCTCGAGACGGGTTAAATTAAAGTTTCGCAAGGTGGTTAAAGTCTGTCGCGCGTCATAAATAGGTACCTCGGCTCTGTGTAAATAACACAGATTCGGTTTTCGGAAAAAATCGCTGAAAAACCTGGCAGCGTACTCTATATTAAACGAATGCAACGTAAAGGCGAGACGATCGTAATCGACCGACAAACAGTACCGGTTCCAAGGATTGTCTTCGTCCAAATACCATCCCGGTTCCAGACCGCGAACCAGAAGATATAAATTCAGGGTCGACCGATACCAGACGCCGTTCAGGGCGAGATACGGTCGAAACGCTTCGATCGTGGACAAAGGGCCCGTTTTATCAGGAACAGGTACGAAGTCTTTTTAAATTTTCAGAATCACGACTACCGGTAAGTCGAAAAAGGGAAACGGTTGACCTTTACGTGTTTCGTCTGATTCGGGACCTCGAAAGAACAGGAACTTCGATCGTTCTCGTAATAATTTCGAACGCCGTGGATGAGAACAGATTTCGTACGGACGACGGCGCCCTATGGAAAGTAACATCCCGTCGACATGAATAAAGAATCTATTCCAAGCGGATACATGGAAAAAATTTTTCATCTCGAATGAATGAAAATGCGTCGATTGAAATAGCCTTACGAAAATTTTACAAATCCAGAGCGCTGAGATAAAACTGGAAAATTTTACAAGTGCAAGAACGCCAGGGGAAAATGTATAGAGGTAAATCTTTAAGTTTTAGTTTTTCAAAGGGTTATATTCCCAATCAAAAAAAAAAAAAAAAAAAAAAAAAAAAAAAAAAAAAAAAAATATTTTTTTTTTTTTTTTTTTTTTTTTTTTTTTTTTACTAGATGGTGATGATGAAATTTTTTTCGAAAAGATTTCTTTGAAAATTTTTACAAGTCCAGACTGCGAGATCAAAACTTAAAATTTTTACAAGTCCAGACTGCGAGGCAAAACTGAAGTCCAGACTGCGAGGCAAAACTGAAAAAAATTACAAGTCCAGACTGCGAGATCAAAACTGAAAATTTTTACAAGTCCAGACTGCGAGGCAAAACTGAAAAAAATTACAAGTCCAGACTGCGAGATCAAAACTGAAAATTTTTACAAGTCCAGACTGCGAGGCAAAACTGAAAAAAATTACAAGTCCAGACTGCGAGATCAAAACTGAAAATTTTTACAAGTCCAGACTGCGAGGCAAAACTGAAAAAAATTACAAGTCCAGACTGCGAGATCAAAACGGAAAATTGTTACAAGTCTTGACTGCGAGGCAAAACTGAAAAAAATTACAAGTCCAGACTGCGAGATCAAAACTGAAAAAAATTACAAGTCCAGAGCGCGAGGCAAAAACTTCAAAGTACGATTAAAGAAATAATCAGAAATCGACTTACCCACGAGTCCATCTTCCGTCCAGCAGAACTTCTGGTAGCAACTCCTTTGGCACCGACGATCAAATGAACGATTGTGGCTCGCACACCTGTATTTATACCCCGGGATTGCGTAACCATCCAGAGATATTGCGTCAGAAAACTTGAACTCGATTCTCAAAACGCGTAGAAAAAAAAAAAAAAAAAAAAAAAAAAAAAAAATTTTTTTTTTTTTTTTTTTTTTTTTTTAATTTCATATACAGCATTTATCTACGGCGATTTTTATCAACGTCGGCCAACCGCCTTGTTCTTGAATCCAAACGTCCAAGTATTTTTCAAAGCTATTCCATAAGATCGACCAGGCAAAGTCGAACGCGTTTTCGGTCGAGTCGTTTCGCACATAACAGACGGTTGCTTCTACGAGGTACACCATGTAACCGATTATGTGACTCCAATCGATTCCGTACGGAAACGACTGCAGAAGCAAATTATTTAAACAATCCGATAGATTTTTAAAAGTTAATTTTGCTGTAACTACATCTCGAAGAATGCGCTGATTAAATCTGGTATAAAATCTATGTATTAGGAATTTAACGACTTGGATAGTTTCTTTCTCCTCTACGTTAACTGGGACGGAAGATATATCGAACGTATTGAAATTGCGGTTGGAAAGTAAATGCGTATAACTGTGCAAAACAATCACCTGTGTATTGATAGTCATTGCCGAAAATTTACCTCTAACAATCTTGACTGGCGTCTGGAATCGTTTAAATATAACTGGTATTTTTTTTTTTTTTTTTTTTTTTTTTTTTTTTTTTTTTTTTTTTTCTACATATTTGTATTTTTGATACCAGTTTGACGCGTGGTTATTCATTTCTCGTCCGGGATCTTCCGCGTTTACCGGTCTCTGGAGAAAAAAAAGCATGCGCGAAAGGCGAAACTAGATTCGACGCCGAAAACATCTTTTCCGTCGGAAAACGCGACGGCTACAGTGCTCGAAGATTTTCGCGACCGACTGTACGGAGACGGTCCGAGTATCGCGATACTCGACGCGCTCTAGATTTCGCGGCACCTGGCGATGCGAAGCAATGTTAAATAAATTACGTCTCAGAGTGCACTCTCGGGGAAGCACGTGCTCGGAAGATTTTTCCGCCGACCGTGGAGAGATCGCCTCCGTACCGCTAGATTCCGACCCGACTCGAGTTTCGCGGTACCTGGAGGTACCGGTGAAAAAACGACCGAATGTGAAGAACGGTAATGTTTACCCGTTCGACGAACGAAAAAAGAAAGGGGAAGGCGAGTGTTTGGGCGAATCGTCATTAGAACGAAAAGTTTCGATGGCCGAAAATATCCGATTCCAATATGATTTTTTAACGTTTGCCGTCGCTGAAAACGAGAGCCGTCGCGATCCGTTTCGAATACCGCTTCCGCCGCCTCATCCTTCACGAATGATCGAAGCTAGCGAAAACGAAGATTACGATGCGTGCTGGATGTCGGAAAAACCGGTCGCGGAATCTGTAATCGCTTCGAAGGTTTCAGAGTACGCGTCGGAAATCGAAGAAGACGATTTGAGATTAGATACCGCTTCTTTCGACCGTGCTTATGCGAATAGTAAAGTTGAAAAAATAAGACTCGACTCTGTATAAAATTCTTTTCGAGACAACAGAGGAAACAAATAAGTTTCAGATATAAATCTACAAGCTTAAAAAAAAAAAAAAAAAAAAAAAAAAAAAAAAAAAAAAATTTTTTTTTTTTTTTTTTTTTTTTTTTTTTTTTTTTTTTTTTTTTTTTTTTTTTTTTTTAAGGGTTGGGGGGGTTTATATCTTTTAGACTTTTGAATCTTAGTTAAATTTATCGTAGCGTTCTGGACTTGTAAAATTTTTCACATTTAATCTCGCGTTCTGGACTTGTAAAATTTTTCACATTTAATCTCGCGTTCTGGACTTGTAAAATTTTTCACATTTAATCTCGCGTTCTGGACTTGTAAAATTTTTCACATTTAATCTCGCGTTCTGGACTTGTAAAATTTTTCACATTTAATCTCGCGTTCTGGACTTGTAAAATTTTCATCATTTAATCTCGCGTTCTGGACTTGTAAAATTTTCCACATTTAATCTCGCGTTCTGGACTTGTAAAATTTTCCGCATTTAATCTCGCGTTCTGGACTTGTAAAATTTTCCAGATATTTATCCGAGAAAGTGTATAAAAGAAAGTGTATAAAATATCTCAATCCTATAATGTAAAAAAAAAAAAAAAAAAAAATATATATATATATATATTTTTTTTTTTTTTTTTTTTTTTTTTAGGGTTAGGGGTTTATATCTTTTAGACTTTTGAATCTTAGTTAAATTTATCGTAGCGTTCTGGACTTGTAAAATTTTTCACATTTAATCTCGCGTTCTGGACTTGTAAAATTTTCCACATTTAATCTCGCGTTCTGGACTTGTAAAATTTTCCACATTTAATCTCGCGTTCTGGACTTGTAAAATTTTCCACATTTAATCTCGCGTTCTGGACTTGTAAAATTTTTCACATTTAATCTCGCGTTCTGGACTTGTAAAATTTTCCACATTTAATCTCGCGTTCTGGACTTGTAAAATTTTTCACATTTAATCTCGCGTTCTGGACTTGTAAAATTTTCCAGATATTTATCCGAGAAAGTGTATAAAAGAAAGTGTATAAAATATCTCAATCCTATAATGTAAAAAAAAAAAAAAAAAAAAAATTTTTTTTTTTTTTTTTTTTTTTTTTTTTTTTTTTTTTTTTTTCAGGGCACAGACTTTTCCTTCGGTTCGGCAGACTACTTATATACGCGTTATCCCTCTCGGGTTTTATACTAGCATTTCCTTTCCTCGTCCTGGTTCCTGTCTCGTGCCAGTCGCAATTCCAACCGGCTTCGAAGAGAATCGCAACTCTCGTCTTTCGTCAGAGTGAAATTTACCAAAACTCGCGAATCATGTTGATCCCGGCCGATCCTCCCGGCAATCCACCCGATTCCGGATCCCGAAAGGCGTCTATTTCCGATTCCGCGGAAACATCCGACGCCCTTCGCGTTTCGAAAAAGCCCCGAAGCGAATCCGCGGAATCGCGCGACGAGAACCGAAAGTCGCGTTTGCGTTTTCACGACGCAGACTTGGACACGGCGGCCTACTACGTGCGCAAATTTTCAGAAGGTAGATTGGAATGGCATCACCTGGTTCTCCGCGAAGAAATGGACGATTTTTGGTTCGTGCATTTCTCGGGAAAAGACGAAGAAGGTTGGTTCCATTACATCATCGCGTCGCCGAAACACTATCTCTGGCGCAACGCGTGGAGAAGTCGGGATTTGACCCGCGGGCAAGTCTCTCTGATCATGAACCCCGTCCATCTGGCTAGATTCCTCGTGAAAATGAGCGATTTACCTTTCGCCAATTTTTCTTTGCCGCCCGACAGCCTGTGGGTCCTGGCGAGTCTGTGGAAGGACGGATTGCGGACGCTGCTCGAAGACGGGGAAAAATCACCCCCGCCGAGATTTTGTTTTCCGGTGCGACAGAATTTCAGACCCGCGAAGAACGGTCCCACCGATTACTTTTTGTATTCGATGGACGGATCCGAGTTGTACTTTGAAAGGGACGACGGCCTGTGGGATTTGAACGAGGAAGAATGGACCGAACTTCAGTTGAAATCGGGAAACGAGTTGATTCTAAAAACGTTTTGAGATGTAACAAAGTGGAACGAGAACTTGGAAACTTAAGATAAAAAAATACGAGATTTGTGTAAAATGTGCATCTCTCCCAGATTTAGAGACTAGGATTAAAAATATATTTTATATTCCATTATCAAATTGTTTAAGATAAAATTCTTTTGGCAATATTTCTTAAAAAAAAAAAAAAAAAAAAAAAAAAAAAAAATTGTAATTTAAGAAATTACAACAACCATTTGAAAAAATGGTTTTTTTTTTTTTTTTTTTTTTTTAGGATGGAGGTTTGTATCTTTTACGCTTTTGAATCTTAGTTAAATTTATCGTAACGTTCTGGACTTGTAAAAAAATTCATCTTGTTTCGCGTTCTGGACTTGTAAAAAAATTCATCTTGTTTCGCGTTCTGGACTTATAAAATATTTCAATCTTGTTTCGCGTTCTGAACTTGTAAAAATTTTCGAACAAATTTCCTAGTCATAGAAACCATGCACAACTCAACATTTGTTGGTGCGAGAGTTTGAGAAAATTATATAATACTTTTTGGGGAGTGGCTCCCCTTCGATCATACCGACGGAGTTCGCTTTTGCACATTTCTAAGTAAGATGGATCTTTGAATCTCGTGAAATGACGAACTTGCCCACAGTAAATTTTCGGATAGGAAAGTTCATCTCCGAGCGTATCGAACCACAAAGATATAGGCATTTTATTTTCACCCGGAGCCAAACATAAACCCTTATTCTCGAAATCTTGATAGCGTGGCATGATGATTGTTTCAGCAAGGGTCGTAAATTCCTCGTCGCCATCGTCATTTTGAAATTCATCGTCCCAAAACTCGATCGGTTCTTCATCCTCATAATCATTATCCGACGAAATTAAATCGACCTCGGTATCAGTACCCGATGGAAACGTTTGTTCGTCGTAATTTCCGAGCCGAGTCAAATCCAATTCGACGCCTTGAGACTGATATAGCGGTGTTCGCGAAAGATACCTTGCCGCTTCGTGGATTCGTTTTTTATCGATCATTTGAGCCATGTAATGAGATTTGTGTCTCAGGCGTTTTTTCAGTTTCACGAAGATTGTCTGTGATTCGTTGGGATTTCTTGGCAGGAATTTTACGGTTGGTCCGAGTTCGATCGGCACGTTGGTCACAGAACCTTTGCAACCAAATTGCCGAGTGGATCCCAATTCTCTAATTTGCATGAAAGGGTTGGGTTGGGTTGATTGTTGACGGCCAATTATCTACACGAGGAATATGGGCCCTAGGGGGAGTGCCTTCCGTGGAGGTCTTTCTAAGGGAACCTAATCCGTATTAACGCATGGAAACCCACGGTTCGAAGAAAACCACGAAAACTCCGAACGATTAGGCCGACGGGCGCGATTGGGTTCGAACCCAGCAGCTCCCGTCTACCAGCTTCGAGAGCAGAACCTCTCAGCCACTGGTGGGGCTTGCATGAAAGGAATCCGAAGTGACACCAAGCGTTCTCCCAACTCGTATAAATTGGAAAGGCGAGGTGGTAGAGGGAGATATTTAAATCCGCAATTGGCTGCCAAAGGTGGGGTATGGCCGTAACGAACGTGAGAATAACACGTTTTGCAAAACGACGCGACATCTTGAATCTTTTCGGAAAAAACAAAATCGTAAGAGTTTGGTAAATACTTTTTGATTTTAAATTGCGGAACATTTGTCATGGATGTTTTGAACCATAGCCGATCGCAACACGTGCACCTGTGAGTGGGTCCAACGGCCATCGAATCGAAAAAGTTTTTCTCTAGTTTTTCCCAAGCAGACATGGGTTGTTTTTTAGATTTCTTTTTAAGTAGTGGAGAGTAAAGAGTAATAGGTGGTACATTTACAGGCTTGTTAGAATCTGAACTTGAACCCAATTTTTCATGGCTAGAATCGACCGATTGCGAAACGCCGTGGTTAGTGGATTGGAGCCCCTCGAAACACGGCCTTTTACTATCAATCGATTCAAGATTAGATTGTTTCCTTTTTCGTGATCGTCTTTCATTTCGTAATTGGTTTTCATGGGTTACATAATCAGTTGAAGACCTCGATTTTTGCTTTGCAAGACATTTTTTCATCCGACGTCGCTCTTTGGATTCGGCTTTTTCTATATCTGATAATTTGCGTCTACCCATTTTGCAACTTTCTTTATTATGAACGATTTTACGCATTTGGATCGCCTATTCAAATACAAATTCTTCTAAAAGTAAAGAATTTCTTTGGAAATGGTTAAAAATAATAAATTGCGGACGTCAGGGGGTCAATCCTCGACCGAAAACAACAACCATTTTTTCAAATGGTTAAAAAAAAAAAAAAAAAAAAAAAAAAAAAAAAAAAAAAAAAAAAAAAAAAATTTTTTTTTTTTTTTTTTTTTTTTTTTTTTTTTGTAGTTGTATTATATTACTTTGCTAGAAAAATCGTGTTCTACTTTCTGAACAGATACTAAGATGGCGAGTTGTGATGATTCGACGACTCTTTTAGATTCATCTTGCGTTTGTTGTAATCCTCCAGATTTTAATCCTTATAAATCTATTGTCGATTCCGCACCTTTAGATAATTTGCTTGAACACAGAATAAACACTATAAATAGGTACTCTATTATGGAATTCAAAGGGCGAGGAATGAAAAAAGGAAAATCAAATGAGGAATTATTTATAAATCACATTGATCCAACGGAGTATGGAATAATTACACCAGAAAGTCAAGAACCCATGCAAAAACGTTTTGAGATGCAACGAAGTGGAACGAGAACTTGGAAACTTAAGATAAAAAAATACGACATTTGTGTAAAATGTGCATCTCTCCCAGATTTAGAGACTAGGATTAAAAATATATTTTATATTCCATTATCAAATTGTTTAAGATAAAATTCTTTCGACAATATTTCTAAAAAAAAAAAAAAAAAAAAAAAAAAAAATTTTTTTTTTTTTTTTTTTTTTTTTTTTTTTTTTTTTTTTTTAATGATGAAGATACTTAAAGACTTTCCTTCGGTTCGACTTGTGTATAATTTCCTTTTCTCGGATAGTGCATCTCGCTCTCGCCCGCCATTACATTCGACTTTCCTTTCGTGTCCGGTCAGCGATGGACAAAAATCTCGTATCGCCTTCCAGTGTTCCACAGTCGACAGGGTCTGCTTGTTCCGAGATGAAAATTTCCCACGAATCGGGCCGCTACGTTTATATCCCAAAGACCTCAAGGTTGTCCTTTTCGGACGGATACTTGAACTCGATAGCTAAATGCGTGCGCGCGTTCTTAGACGGCGGTTTCGAATGGTATCACCTCGTTCTAGGCCAAGCTATAGATTTCGACCGCTGCACTCTACGAATCTTCGGCCGAGACGAAAAAGAACGCTACCATTTCGTCGCGGCGTGTCACGAGGGTCGTTTCGAGAAAGACGTGTGGGAAAAACTCGACATGGTCGACAAGCGTGCCAGTCTGATCTACGAACCCATCGAATTGGTTCGCGTTCTCGTCAGAACGAGTCGATTACCCATCGCCAATTACAAGTTGCCGCCTCACAGCCAGTGGGTCCTGGCGAGCATGTGGAAAGAAGGATTGCGGACTCTGTTCGATTACGAGAACGAAGAACAGACTCCGCCGCGTTTTTGTTTTCCGGTGCGAAAGCATTTCAGACCCACGAAAAAGGGCCCGACCGATTACTTTTTGTATTCGAGGGACGGATCGCCGCTATACTTTGAAAAAGACGATAGCTTGCTGGATTTGAACGACGACGAATGGACAGACCTTCAGTTGAAATTGGGAAACGAATTGATTCGAAACGACATCGATTAGTAAAAAATATAACGCCTAGTTTAGGTTTCGAAAATACCTTGTTTCCTGGACTTGTACAAATTTTCAATCTTGCCCAGAGTTCTGGACTTGTAAAAATTTCTTAGTCGTAGAAATCATGCATGTACAAAAAAAAAAAAAAAAAAAAAAAAAAAATTTTTTTTTTTTTTTTTTTTTTTTTTTTTTTTTTTCAGGGTTGGAGATTTATATCTTTTAGACTTTTGAATCTTAGTTAAATTTATCGTAGCGTTCTGGACTTGTAAAATTTTCCACATTTAATCTCGCGTTCTGGACTTGTAAAATTTTTCACATTTAATCTCGCGTTCTGGACTTGTAAAATTTTCCACATTTAATTTCGCGTTCTGGACTTGTAAAATTTTCCACATTTAATCTCGCGTTCTGGACTTGTAAAATTTTCCACATTTAATCTCGCGTTCTGGACTTGTAAAATTTTTCACATTTAATCTCGCGTTCTGGACTTGTAAAATTTTCCACATTTAATCTCGCGTTCTGGACTTGTAAAATTTTCCAGATATTTATCCGAGAAAGTGTATAAAAGAAAGTGTATAAAATATCTCAATCCTATAATGTAAAAAAAAAAAAAAAAAAAAAAAAAAAAAAAATTTTTTTTTTTTTTTTTTTTTTTTTTTTTTTTTTTTTTTTAATCTTATAGATTTATATTTGAAATTTATTTTCGTTTTTATACGCGACTCGCATTCTTTCGTCTCTTTACTACAATTTTCTTTCCGCGTTCGATCATGGCGCTCGTTTCTCTCTACGTTCCCGACGGCGTGCCCAGAGATTTTTTAACTGCCGCCGAAGATTCGCAGCTCGTTCGCCTGGTTCCCGTGCTCACCGAGCCCCACGCACTTTTCGATCGAACCGATTCCTGCGCCTGTTCCACCCGCCACGGTCTGGCCATTCGTGGACGGAGCGTCACGGTTCCGTGCGACGGACACGCCGTGGTGGGTTACCCCCTGTACGCTCTGCCGCCCGATTGCACGTCGGAAGAAACCAACGTCGTGGTCGCGTGGTTATCGCGCCACCGAATGAAAACCTTTCGGAGCGTCGTCGAGATCGGCGGCCCCTATGTCAAACACTACGACAAAGAAGAAACGTTGAAAAGAACTTTGGGACCGGCGACGCACGACGGCCTGTTTCGAAAAACTCGCCACGGAGAGTGTTGCGAAATCTACACGCTCGAGAAGGATCCCGTGTTTATGTTGAAATCCGTCGTGTTGTCGATTCACGGCCGGGGTCCGACGTTGGAAAGTGCTTGCCGGTCGAACGAAAAATGTTGAACGGGTAGACGAATGACGTGAAATCGTCGGCGTCTCTCGTTCGAAACGTTGTCTGATAACGGTGTTTGCTCGTTTGAATTCACGTGACGTCATAAATAATTTCGGGTTTTTCGACATTTTGAAAAACGGCTCGAAAAACCACATTCGGATTAAAAATAAAGTGTAAAAAATGTCGGTTCAATGTGAAAATTATCCTACGGCGAAAAACGCATCGTTAGTACTCGACCCCAGGAAGAAACCTCCGTTCGCCATAGGCGACTACGTACCCTATTACTGTAATCCGGGTTACGATTTCCGCGACAAAATGTCTTTCGCTATCGGAACGAACACTCCCGTGTTTCGATGCGAGCTGGATGGCGATTCTGCCGTGTGGAAGATGGATACGGAATGCGATCCGATAAACTGCGGCGATCCGGGGCAGGTGGATCACGCGACGAGAACGGGTTCGGATTTCTCATATAACGGCGAAGTGAGTTACGAGTGTAAGGACGGTTATAAAATGACGGGCAACAAATCTCTGTTTTGCGGGGCACACGGATCGTGGGTGCCGTCGGTCGACAAAGTAAAATGCGAACCGCCGACTCTGCAAGATGTTCTAAATTCCCCCAATTATATGACTTACGCTTTCCCGTTCCTGTTACTTTCGATGATTATGGCTGGCAAAGCAGCCTCTTAGAAAAATTCGAATGGTAAAAAAATCGCCGTTTTCGTTATTACCCGTCGCGGCGGTTTCTTTGAAAGGATAAAGATGCAAACACCTAGTTTAGGTTTCGAAAATACCTTGTTTCCTGGACTTTTAATTTTCTAAAAAAAATTCAGTCATAGAAAAAAAAAAAAAAAAAAAAAAAAAAAAAAAAAAAATTTTTTTTTTTTTTTTTTTTTTTTTTGTTCGAATAAAACAACTACTTCTGGGACGCAAAAGTATCTGAATGTAAACTTTGGATTCAAACATGGATACCTGTACCGCTCGACGCTTGACGGTCGCTGTAGATAATCGATCGTCGGACGTGACGGACGAGTGTGCCATTTGTGCCATTTGTTTAGAAATTAAACTACCCGAGGATTCTTTTACGTTTCCGAACTGCAAGCATTCTTTCCATAAAGATTGCGTCGCCTTATTGATAACCGAATCGGAATACGAATTGCGTTGTCCGTGTTGTCGGACGAAATTGAACAGAGACGAATTACTTTCCGAGATCGGATTAGATTGTTTTCGTTCGTATTTTAAGGGAACTATTAGAAGAAATAACAATGGAAATTTCGAACCTATTCTGATTCGTTGCGGGTTTGAAAAAGAATGTGGTGTAATGAACTTCAGAATATATTTGAACGATTTAAAAAAAACGTATATTTACAGAGGAAATTACCATAATGTTAAAGTTGGGGTTGAGTACGATCTGAAATTTGATATGAATGTTGAGATTGACGAATTAAATACTTCAAAAGATAAGATGTTTGTAGTAAAAAAAAAAAAAAAAAAAAAAAAAAAAAAAAAAAAAAAAATTTTTTTTTTTTTTTTTTTTTTTTTTTTTTTTTTTTTTTAATACACAATGTATTTCTCTCGGCTTATATATATTCCCGCCTCGCAAATTTCCACATCTCACTCTACTTACCGTCACCTTTCCTTTACCAGTTTCGGTTCGCGGCATTCAGAAAAAACTTTCGTCATGTGGCTGAAATTGTCCTTTTTTCCCGACAGGCACAGTCTGCTGGCCGTCGTCGCGTCGGACGGAAACGTGTATTTCAAGGCTTCGGAAGTCGGTAAATTTTTAGGTTATTCGAGTCATTACACTTTCGCGAAGAGACACGCAACCAGGAATCTCAGGAAAATGATTCCCTGTAAATTCACGCACGGACGAGGCGGACGTGCTGCCACTGACGTCAACACTACCATGGTTTTCGATTTCGAGGAAATGATTTCGACCATCCGAAAAACATTTAAGAATCACGAAATACCTTGCGACGAGAAAAGGATCGATCAACTCAAAAAACTGTGGCAGTCGGGGACCGTGTCGACCGAAAAACACGACGCCGATAATTTTCGGCAGCAGATCCACGTACCCGATCCGATATCGCACATGTCTCACACGGCGCCGTTCCCGCTCGAAGTGCGCCTGGATCGACCGGACGGCGTGAACGTCCAGGAATGGATCGGAGAATTTTCGGACCGCGTTTTGAAAATGTTCGAGGAAGCGAATGATTTTCTTCTTCGTCGAGGAGACGGAGTTTCCGTCTCCGTCGGTGGAAAAGAAATAAGAACACGAGACGGTGGTTACGCGTCTTCGCCGAAATCGAACGAACCGGTGAATGATTTATACGATACACCCCCTCCATCCGTAAATATAGATTATTATTCTTCGCCGCCGCCATCGTGTAACTCTTATCGACAACAGGAAAACGAGCGACAACCCCAACATTTCAAGTCGGTTTATCCCGTATTCGGATTAGAATACGACGGTTTCGAAAATAATTTACCGGAAGAAATTCATGTAGTCGTGCGCGGGAAGAAACACGTGTTTTTACAATTGCGGAACGCTAGACAAAACTGAAGAATCTTCAGTTTTTGACTTTAAAATTTTCCGAATAAATTTCATGCTTGGAAAAAAAAAAAAAAAAAAAAAAAAATTTTTTTTTTTTTTTTTTTTTTTTTTTTTTTTTTTCAGGGTTGGAGATTTATATCTTTTAGACTTTTGAATCTTAGTTAAATTTATCGTAGCGTTCTGGACTTGTAAAATTTTTCACATTTAATCTCGCGTTCTGGACTTGTAAAATTTTCCACATTTAATCTCGCGTTCTGGACTTGTAAAATTTTCCACATTTAATCTCGCGTTCTGGACTTGTAAAATTTTCCACATTTAATCTCGCGTTCTGGACTTGTAAAATTTTCCACATTTAATCTCGCGTTCTGGACTTGTAAAATTTTCCACATTTAATCTCGCGTTCTGGACTTGTAAAATTTTCCACATTTAATCTCGCGTTCTGGACTTGTAAAATTTTCCAGATATTTATCCGAGAAAGTGTATAAAATATCTGAGTTCTATAATGTAAAAAAAAAAAAAAAAAAAAAAAAAAAAAAAAAAAATTTTTTTTTTTTTTTTTTTTTTTTTAATCAGATTGTATTTCTCTCGGCTTACATATATTCCCACCTCGCAAGTTTCCACATCTCACTCTAATACCGTTACCTTTCCTGTGTCAGTTTCGGTTCGCGGTGTTCATAAAAAACTCTCCACCGTTTCCATTTCTTTCGGTAGGCTTCTCGGAGACTATACTTTTGTTTTTCCCGAAAATCGTTCCCGATTCGAACAATGCCGACACGATGCCACAGGCTGCGAGGCGGTTACGTTAAATCCGGTATGGACTGGCGAGTCGTGCCGGAATCGCCCGATTTGCAGGACGCTTCCGGTTCCGTATTGCCCTTTTCCGACGCACGGTTGAACTGGATGGCTCGCTACGTGCGTAAATTTCTCGGCAGTTCCTTGGAATGGTATCACCTCGTTCTCGGAAAACCCGTTCGTTTCGATCGCTGGACTCTGAGAATCTTCGGCCGCGACGAAAAAAAACAATACCATTACGTCAAGGCGTGCCCGGAAGATACTTTCGTGGAAAACGTGTGGGGAAAACTCGACGTTGCTCGCGTGGCCGACAGATGCGTCTCTACGATCACGAAACCCATCGAACTGGTTCGCGTGCTCGTCGACATCGGTAATTTACCTTTCGCCAGTCGCGAGTTACCGCGCCACAGCCTCTGGGTCCTGGCGAGTCTGTGGAAGGGCGGATTGCAGACGCTGCTCCGAGTCGAGGAAAAATCACCCCCGCCGAGATTTTGTTTTCCGGTGCGACAGAATTTCAGACCCGCGAAGAAAGGTCCGACCGATTACTTTTTGTATTCGATGGACGGATCCGAGTTGTACTTTGAAAGGGACGACGGCCTGTGGGAATTGAAGGAAGACGAATGGACCGAACTTCAGTTGAAATTGGGAAACGCGTTAATTCGAAATAACGTCTAATAGTAAAAAATATAACACCTAATTTGAGTTTCGAAAATACCTTTCGAAAATACCTTTCGAAAATACCTAAAAAAAAAAAAAAAAAAAAAAAAAAAAAAAAAAAATTTTTTTTTTTTTTTTTTTTTTTTTTTTTTATAATTACTCATACAAATAAAATAAGGATGACCAGTCAACGAATTCGAACGGAATACATTTTGTCAAATTTACTCGTCAATCTGAACAATGTCCAGATATTTATGAATGGATGGTTTCCTCGTTCTTTTCCCATAAAAATAACGTTACCCGCTTTGAATGCAAATGAAGAAAAGATTTTTCAACATGCGCTGAGCGTCTGCAAAAAAATTTATCAGACGTACCAGTATAAGATAATTCAAATGACCCAGGGTCTTCAGTACGTTAGAGAAAACAGAATCGAACAATTTCTGTCGAGCTTGCACGACAGACTCTTCGCAGACCATACGAGTTGGACTCGAATAGCGTTATTTATTTGCATCGTTTCCAGTTTCATCGAACCTTTTGTTTCTAACGAAAAATTGCATTCGTACTTTTCCGAGTTTGCGGAGGAAAAACTCTCGCCTTGGATCGAGGGTCACGGTGGTTGGGACGCGATGAATGTCGACGAACCGCCGACGAAAATACCGTACATAAATTTGCAACACGTTTTCCTTCAGCGTCGTAGCGACAGGTTGTCGAGTAAAGAAAAGTTGAGATATTTCGAGTTTTACTGAATTTCGGTTCAAAGTTTTCTCACATCTCGTGGAAAGAGGATCCGACCCGTCTCGTCTGGAACCCGGCCAAACTAGTCTCGGCCGGCGATTCTCGAAAATTTCGCGATTTGTTCGTCTGCCGGTTCCAGACGAGGAATAAAGATGGAAAACCTCAGTCCGGATTTTCTCCAGGAACGAATTCATGACTTGCTGTACGCTAGCATTCGCGCCTACAACTTGATGGAAGACGATGCCGTGAGCTTGAGAACCCTGAAATTGATGCTGGTGGCGAAAGTGTTGGAAGGCCTCGGTTTGGAATGGAACTACATCGTCGACCTGTACAAAACGCACACGCCCGTTCACCCGGAAATCGCGAAAGAATTCAAACGGATCGGCGACGAAGAAGTCGATTGCGCGGTGGCTCAAATGTTTGTCCGAAACGAAAAGCTCGTTCGCCTGTTGAAAGTGTTGGAAAAACACGAGGTGAATACGAACAAGATCCTAGCCGTAGACGGGTTGGCAGGTAGCTTGCATCACGGACCCAATTTCGAACGAAAACTCTACGTGACTAATCTCCGATACGGAAACAGAGGCGATCCCAAATCGTGCTTCGATCTGGATCCCGAGTACAAACGCCTTCACGTTCAAACCGTTCGAGAAATTTACGACATGTTGGGCGATGCACCGGCACCCGCGAAGCAAATTTATGAAATTTTAAGGGTTTCGTTCGAAGAAATGGCCAGGGTGAGGTTACCGCGCATCGAGTTTCTCGAGGACGAAACGATGGATGCCAGACTGCAGGGAAGATGCGGCGCCTTTTACATGAGGGCGATGGGAAAAGAAAATATCGAAAGTGTGGTGAAGGGTCTGAAACGATTCCGAGGCGAAAAACGAACCGAAACGGAACGAGAAATAGAAACTCCCGCTCCGAGTGAAAAAATGACAGAGTTGTGAGTCGTGTAAAAAAACAAACAAAAACAAATCGACATGAAAACTCTGATGGGTAAAAAAAAAAAAAAAAAAAAAAAAAAAAAAAAAAAAAAAAATTTTTTTTTTTTTTTTTTTTTTTTTTTTTTTTTGGGGGGGGGGGGTTCTATGACTAGGAAATTTGTTCGAAAATTTTTACAAGTTTTCTAACGCAATATCTCTGGAAGGTTACGCAATCCCGGGGTATAAATACAGGTGTGCGAGCCACATTCGTTCATTTGATCGTCGGTGCCAAAGGAGTTGCTACCAGAAGTTCTGCTGGACGGAAGATGGACTCGTGGGTAAGTCGATTTCTGATTATTTCTTTAATAGTACTTTGAAGTTTTTTTCGAACAGATTGGACTTGTAAAAATTTTCAGTTTTGATCTCGCACTCTGGACTTGTAAAAATTTTCAGTTTTGATCTCGCAGTCTGGACTTGTAAAAATTTTCAGTTTTGATCTCGCAGTCTGGACTTGTAAACATTTTCAGTTTTGATCTCGCAGTCTGGACTTGTAAACATTTTCAGTTTTGATCTCGCAGTCTGGACTTGTAAACATTTTCAGTTTTGATCTCGCAGTCTGGACTTGTAAAAATTTTCAGTTTTGTTCTCGCAGTCTGGACTTGTAAAAATTTTCAAAGAAATCTTTTCGAAAAAAATTTCATCATTACCCTCTAGTAACAAAAAAAAAAAAAAAAAAAAAAAAAAAAAAAAAAAAAATTTTTTTTTTTTTTTTTTTTTTTTTTTTTTTTTTTTTTTTAATGATCGTTTGGTCGGACTTCCTTTTCTGGAATATGCCATTCCTTATTTCCTCCGAATCCCCTTTCCCCACGTGCAGTTTCAGACACATCCTTTTTGTCTATTTCAATTATAATCGGTCTTATTGCCAGTTGAAACATGACTCGGGCGATAGCTGTACCTTCATCAATTGTAACTGTTTTTGAAGAATCATTTTGCAAAATTACACCGACAGAACCGGTATAACCAGGATCCACAGCACCGCTACAGACATGGATTTGGCGTAAAGCTACGGATGATTTGTCCCAAATAAACATGCCTAAATACGATGGAAATTCAAAAATAAGTCCGGTGTCGACGACTATCTGTTCACCAGGCTTAAATTCGAGACTTATCGGCGTATACAAATCGTAGCCTAAAGACCCATCTTTTCGACGTGTTGGTTCTATGGCCCAAGAACACTTTTTAGCAAATTTAATTTGTGGTTGAAATTGATTAAAAGTGAAAGAAACTAACCAATCAATGAAAGCTTGTAGACCCATGATGAAGTAGAGTAAAATATGGAAAGTATACCTTGTCTTTATAACTCACTAATTAGGATTTTCATCACAAAAGTATTTTTCGAAATTTATTTCTTCTTTACCAGCCAGCCTCTCACTGCGTCGAAAGATTGCGCTGTCCAAATTTACACTCGGAGGTTCAAACAAAGGCTCGTCAAATTTTATCGTTTCCCAACCATTATGATCTTCGATCCAAGATAAAAGGTTTTTCCTCACAATATCGTAAAAATGATGAAACAAAATATTATTACTATGGAAATAGACCATATAATCTGCAACGACACCGATGAATAACATGATTCGATACCAACTAATACGATCCGCAAAGATTTGTTCATATAAACTCGTCAACAGTTCTTCTAATCTGTTTGTCTCGACGTGAGGAAAATTAGAAGAAATTTGAAATATCCATGATATGTGTTTTTTATAAACTATTTTGCAATATTCCAACACACGTTCGAGAACGTTTTCTTCATGCATATCCGAAGGAGGTAATACAGGCACCGTGGTAGTGTAAAATTGTACTTTTAGAAGAGGAAGAACATTCGACAAAATGTAATCTGTCCGTGCTCGCTGAATCGCCATTTTTCAAATCGGTAAGAAGGTGACAAACCTTATTTTTATGTCTTGTTTTACGTATTTTATAACTCGACAAAACTATCAAACTAGAACAAACTCTAGCAAATCAAAACTCTAACACACACACACACACACAAAAAAAAAAAAAAAAAAAAAAAAAAAAAAAATTTTTTTTTTTTTTTTTTTTTTTTTTTTTTTTTTTTTTTTTGAGCTTTGATTTGCTAGAGTTTTGATTTGCTAGAGTTTGTTCTAGTTTGATAGTTTTTTTGAGGGTATATAAAGCGAGTGCTCTGGCCGATCGGATCAGACTGACTCTAGCCGTCTACGCGAGTTACAGGCCGTTCCGACTCTGTTGAAAATTTATGGAGATTTCGACTTTTAATACGACAGAGATCCCTAAAAACGCTTTACCAAATCTTAAATGTAATTTTTGTAAACAATCTATAGACTTGGTATTTTTGTTTATGTTTGAATGTGGTCATTGTTATCATTGTAATTGCGTGTATAAATATCGAAATTTCATACGATGTA
Organism: Maratus speciosus; assembly: GCA_963932465.1. Classification (NCBI taxonomy): domain Eukaryota; kingdom Metazoa; phylum Arthropoda; class Arachnida; order Araneae; family Salticidae; genus Maratus; species Maratus speciosus. The sequence continues at coordinate 502,161,663 of OZ010792.1, forward strand.
AGACATGCAGAAACATTTCTGATATAGATGAAATGAGGCTCGCAGAAACTCAACAGTGGATCGATAACCGAATCCTGGAAAACCAGATGTAAAGTGGCTGAGAGAACTGTCGACTATCAGTGATCGATTGTCATGTCCCAGAGTTGCCGAATCGAGTGCGGTTCTTCGTCCTTTAGTGGACGGACGAAAGTTGTTCCAGATACAACTAATCACGGGGAAAAGGTAGCTGAAGTATGCGAAAAAGCCTTTCCGATTGGTATGACGTGTAAATTTTGCGATACTGAAATACGTCCGTCCGAGATGTTTTTATTTTCATGTAGACATTATTATCATGGATTTTGTGCAAGGCAAATTATATTTAACGATGTTGACGGAATCGAATGTAAAAGATGTACAAAATATTGCCCGGAAAAGGATTGGCAAAGAATAAGAGTTTTACCACTTACCAAGCCACCGAATTTCGATGAACAATTTATAACTACGGAATAAAAAAATCATCTTTGATAAATCTCACAACTCGAAAAAAAAAAAAAAAAAAAAAAAAAAAAAAAAAAAAAAATTTTTTTTTTTTTTTTTTTTTTTTTTTTTTTTTTCGAGTTGCGAGATTTATCAAAGATTATTTTTATTTTTTTATCCGAGACTACAAGTATATAAACAAACTCCAAACCACGTTTCTAGGTTTTTCGAATCATCCTTCAGCCATGACGAGTTCTGAAGACGCAACCGCGGGTTTTCCCTTCTTCCGATTACCGGTGCTCGTTCAGTGGAAAATTCTAAGGCAGTACGTTCCGATCCTCGTTAAAATCCACGCGCTCGAAAAAATACCCGAGTTTACGAATCTGCTCGAGGATCGTTCTTCGTGGACAGACGTTTCCGACGAGTTGGCCGAATCGACTTCGATCCTTCGATCTCTCCGGGAAGGCCTGTACGTACCCTCGAGAGAAATCATTCCCGAACACGGCTATTACGTGTCGTGGAGCGACTCGGGAAACAGCGTCACGTTTACCCTGTGTTGTATAACTTCCAGGATGCATCAGTTGTTCCCTTTCAAAGTTCACCGGTTCGGCGTTTCCACGCGAGCGTCGAACCTGCGCGACTTTTTAAAACGCTTCCTGGAGGAATATTGTCCGTTGGAACGGAAAAAGATCTTTGCCTATCAATTCGAAAATTCTCATAATTTTTTCATCGATCCTCTCACCGACACCTTGATGTGGTGTGGTGGAATATATCCGATTAAAGATAAAAAATTTTCCGGTTACTTTGGAAATTACAGACTTTCCTTGAAAAATGATGATACGGTCGAATTACACATGTACCGTAGAAAATATACACTGAAACCCAAGTCTTTAGAGTCGCACCTGCTAAACGATGACGAGTATAAATTTCATAACCGACGTGAGGACTTGCTCCGTGACGAATGGGAAGGGGGTCCGTTACCGTTTACCAGAAAAGCCGGTCAATTCGAAATTTCATTGAAACAAAACGAAGAGATATCTGTAGACGTGTCGACGGCTAACGATTATGTAACTTGGCGTTTTAATAATGCTGATTTATTCAATATACTTTCAAATGACATCGTGGAAAAGATTTTAGTGTTGAAAAAAACTCCACCTAGTGTAAAAAATACCTAAAACTCGCTAAACTGCCAAAACGAAAGTCGATAAAAAAGCAAGATTAAAAAAAGATTTATTGTAGCATTCTGGACTTGTAAAATATTTCAATCTTGTTTCGAGTTCTGGACTTGTAAAAATTTTCAGTTTTGATCTCGCAGTCTGGACTTGTAAAAATTTTCAGTTTTGATCTCGCAGTCTGGACTTGTAAAAATTTTCAAAGAAATCTTTTCGAAAAAAATTTCATCATTACCCTCTAGTAAAAAAAAAAAAAAAAAAAAAAAAAAAAAAAAAAAAAAAAAAAAAAAAAAAAATTAATTTTTTTTTTTTTTTTTTTTTTTTTTTTTTTTTTTTTTTTTAAATCGGCTTGCCAGACTATATAAACTTTGTTTGAGGCGAGCACAGACAAATTGTTTTCAATATAATTCGTCAACATGTTAAACTTTGACTGTACTGCTCATATAACTTTTGTCCTACAGAGAGGAAGTTGGATACCTTGGCACGTTGCGTTTACGTCTGTCATTCCACCTTTTGACACGATTTCAATCGGTTTGAAAACTGAAAATCTTATATTTTATCACGATGATCTCAGTTATAATTACATCGTGAATAACTTTCCTAAACCTCGTGGACTTACGCATGATTATACCGTCGATGTATTAGAAATGCGAAAAACCATTCAAGACGTGTATAGAAACATGCAACATACAACAGGTGGTTGGGAAGCGGTTATCGGAGCAGTAGACGTTGCAACGTATAAATATTTGAAAGAAATAATAGTAGATGTTATTCTCTTAGATTCTAAACCGCAAAGCGAAGATCTGACTCTTGCAGCGGCGTACAGGAAATGCGACAGTGATAAAATGTGGCAACGATAAAAAAATATATTGTCAAGAAATATTAATTGAAAAAAAAAAAAAAAAAAAAAAAAAAAAAAAAATTTTTTTTTTTTTTTTTTTTTTTTTTTTTTTTTTGTTGAGTTTACAGAGCATGCAAATTGCTAGAGTACATAAATCTCGTTCGAGGTATACGTTTTTAATAATCACAGATTTTTCTTAGTGGTGGTAACATTTTCCATTCCATAAGCGAAACGACCATGTGGTTAAAGTTTTCCTTCTTCCCCGACAGGCCGAGCCTGCTCGCCGTCGTCTCGTCGGACGGAAAAGTATATTTCAGAGCGGCGGGCTTGGGAAAATTCTTGGGTTTTTCCGACACTTACTCTTTCGCGCGGAAATACGGCACTGGTGATTTGTCCAAAATAATACCTCGGGATTACTTACCCTCGTATTGGAAAAAAGACAGATTACACTTGGTCGATTTCCTGGAAATGATCGACATAATTCGGATGTCGGGTCGATTGGACGAGAACACGACTCAGCAGTTGATCGACTTGTGGTGTTTCGGATCCGTCAACGAACTCACGCCCCGCCATTTGCTACTCAAACCGCGTCAAGCGTTCTCCTTGCACGTGCGACCGTCGGGAAGGGAAAAGGCGAATCTTCAAGACTGGATTCGAAAATTCATCGACGAGCAATTGACGGGATGGAAAAACTCGGAAGAAATTCAAAATCGGATGAAAAACTCCAAGAGACCTCGTTTGGATTCAGCTCGCGTTCTTTCGCCGCCGTCCGACCGAGTTTCTCTGTCGTCCGCAGTCGAGAATCGGTTTTCGTCTTCCAGTTTCGATGCGTCGCGTCTTTCGCCGTCCCCGCAATCTTCTCTCGAGGTAAATTGTCACGTGATCGACGACGATCTTTCCCGATCCGCCGTCGACGAAATCGAACCCTCGAATCGAGTCCCAGAAGAAAACGAGCCCGCTCCGTTTCAGGATCGCATGGAGGCCGAAAACGTACCCGTATCGTCTCCGAATCTTGCAGAACGAAACGTGCCCGCTCCGTCTTCGAATCTCGTTGAGGAAAACGATCCGATCGCGAGTCCGTTTCGGCTTGCCTCGAACCATTTCACTTTTCAAATGAAATACGAAACACTCGACAATTTACCGGACGAAATTTACATATATTCACGTGGGCTGATGCATGTTTACGGAAAGATGAATTAACGGATTAACCTTTACGAGTCGAATTTTTACACGAGTCCAGAAGCTAAAGAAAACTAGAAAATTTACAAGTCCAGAACGCGAAGTCAAAACTGAAAAATTTCAAGTCAAAAAAAAAAAAAAAAAAAAAAAAAATTTTTTTTTTTTTTTTTTTTTTTTTTTTTTTTTTTTTGTAAATGCTCGAACCTTAGTTTTCTCGGCTTATATATATATCCCCGCCTCGCAGTATTTTCCATCTCGCTTTACACTACTGTTACGTCGTATATCATTCCGAGTTGTTTGTTCAGCGTGATTTCGAATACAGAAATGTCTGCATTTTTGTACGCGGCTCATGTTTCTTTCGTTCGCCTTCAGGGGTCCTTGGTTCCCTGGCATGTTACTCTGACGGCTAATAAACCTCCATTCAACACGTTCAGAATCGGCTTGTCGACGAACGATGTGACGTGGAATCACGATGATCTGAAATACAATTTAAGGATGACTGATGATTTTCCCAGATACGGTTCCATCGAATTGAATCATGAAATAAAGTTAGAAAATTTCAAGTCTGATCTTTACGCTATATATATGGACGAATACTGGAAGGATGGGTGGACGGCTCAGTTGGGGGCTGTAGATCAACCCACTTACGACTATTTATCGAAAGTAATCGACTCTGTCATCTTATTGGATTTAACGTTTGTAGGGGTAGATCGAAATTTTGCCGCCGTATGTCGACAACATTATAAGAATACGATAGCGCAAAAATAATCGAAAAAAAGTTTTTCGAGTTGAACGAACAAAATACCATATCTACCTCAGCAAACCTTATCTACCTCAACAAACCTTATCTACCTCAACAAACCTTATCTACCTCATGAAAAAAAAAAAAAAAAAAAAAAAAAAAAAAAAAAAAAAAAATTTTTTTTTTTTTTTTTTTTTTTTTTTTTTTTTTTTGTGTGCGTGTGTGTGTCTGTAACAAGTATAAAAGGATTCCAAATCTTTGCTGGTATAATTTTCACTTGTTCAAGATGGAATCTGAAAACTCAGCAGATAGACGAGCAACAAAATCAATAGATGATATATTAAAGGATGTCGATTTGGACGATCTACTAAACTACTTTTTATTTGACGATAAATGTTCGGAAAACGGCCTGGATAAAGTCGTGATTGCATGCTTAGAAACTGAAGAAGTTGAAAAATTGAGAAAGTCTATCGATCAACTCGAACGTGACAAAAGCGAATTGCAAACAGAAAATGGTCAGTTTAGAGAAACTAATGAATTTCTATCAATGTTTAATAAATTATTGTTTACGGAAAATGCTGTATTGAGAAGAAAACACTTTTTGGCTTGCGCAGAAGCATCGGTTTCGATAACATGCCTCAATCGGCGTTACAACAAATTAAAACTTGGTATTGAACGAGAGATCAAAAACCTAAAAAAGGAAGCGAAAAGAATGAAAAGGAAAATGGAGGAAGAGGTAGAAGTTGGTAAAAACGTTATAAATTGCAAACGAATAAAAAAACAGAAAAAATGTACAATTTGCGAAAATTAAAAAACAATTTGAAAACCATATTTACCTCATTAAAAAAAAAAAAAAAAAAAAAAAATTTTTTTTTTTTTTTTTTTTTTTTTTTTTTTTTTGTTAGTAATCAAGTGGTTCGAGTGTATATAACCATTCGATCGCCGACGACTTTCAAATTTCTTTTCGATCTTTTGTTACGCTTTCGCCTTTTGTCGATTACATTGACTTTTTTCATAATGGAACTCGATCCCATTACGATGTTGATCGACGGAGCCATTCAACACGAAGTTTTGCAGAATAAAAATCAATATCTGACGTTGGAAACCATCATTTTACGAGTGTATAGAAAAATTTTCGAGCACACACGAGTCGCCCATTATCAGTTCGAGAAAACCGTCTTGTTTTCCCAATGGCACGATGAAATTTTAAACGCTTACGAGTCCCTCAAGTCCAACATGTCTCACGAGGAGAGAGCCAGCGTCGAACGCGTCTTGTCCAAAGATTGTCCTCATCCGACCGAATTGACTAAATTTGCTTGTTGCTGGTACAAACACGATCCCACGACCGCGTGTAAATGGTTGGCGGTCGACGGAATCATCGGAACGCATCCCAAGGTCTACGTACACGACGCTTTTTCCACGAATTTCGAAAAACATAACACGGCCGTGAGGGCACTGTACGGTTATTACAGTAATCCGGAACAAATCAAACAGATCGTGGGGACGGCGCTCGACATCCAGCAGGAAAATCCGTACGAATCCGACCCGGACATGGACAGATGCGTGGGCCTTTATGCGGATATGGTCGGAAAAGACGAAATGGCTCGCATAAGGTCGGACAGATTGTCCAAGTTGCAAGCTCAGCAGCAACCCAACAAACGTAAAAGAAAAATTCCGACTCAAGAAAACTCGTCGATCGATATTCCGCAACCGATTTCCCCAGCCGATTCGCCACAAAATCCGTAAAAAAACATGTGTATTTTATTTAATCGATATTTTGAAAATATCGTAATGCAAAATAAGTTGAGTCGAAATGTATTAATCAATACTATAACAAAAAAAAAAAAAAAAAAAAAAAAAAATTTTTTTTTTTTTTTTTTTTTTTTTTTTTTTTTTTTTTTTTGAGAAATATAACTTTCTGAAAACTTAATTGACTTGTAAATTTTTTCAGTTTTGCCTCGCAGTCTGGACTTGTAAAAATTTTCAGTTTTGATCTCGCAGTCTGGACTTGTAAAAATTTTCAGTTTTGATCTCGCAGTCTGGACTTGTAAAAATTTTCAGTTTTGATCTCGCAGTCTGGACTTGTAAAAATTTTCAGTTTTGATCTCGCAGTCTGGACTTGTAAAAATTTTCAGTTTTGATCTCGCAGTCTGGACTTGTAAAAATTTTCAAAGAAATCTTTTCGAAAAAAATTTCATCATTACCCTCTAGTAAAAAAAAAAAAAAAAAAAAAAAAAAAAAAAAAAAAAAAAAAAATTTTTTTTTTTTTTTTTTTTTTTTTTTTTTTTTCATGGCAGGCAAACTGTTCAAAAGCAAGTTTTATTTTCTTACACAAATTTCATCTATCGAAAACGACACGGTACGCATTGGACCTGCGATTTAATAATTGTGTTCCGAATCATCCATCTAAAACTCGTAAGAGATGCTTATCGTAATTTGAATCGTGAGGTTTTATTTTTTTCAACAAGTCTCGGCGTAATCGTTGTGGAATCGATAACGACCACACCGTCGATGGTCGAAGGAGGTCGAAAACCGTAAACAGTTTTAAATATCCTTCGTGGCAATTCTTTACGTTCGACATGTCGATTCGAATTTCTTCGTCATCGAATGCGGGAAGAATCGGATCAGCGTGGCACGTAGGGGGTATCACGATCGTCTGATCGGCTTCCGGTTCGACGGGTTGTGAAATGTTTAAATATTTTTCGCATTTTACGACTCGCGTCGTCAAAGGATCCCAAAAGAGTTGTAAATGGCTCGACAGGACGATCGTCCAATATTTAGACGAAACGAGTGTATCGAACGGGGGTTCGATTAAAATGTACAAGAGTCGAGATTCGTATAAACTCGGACGATACCAAAACACCAATTCGTAATCCGATGCGGGTTCCAATTCAGGAACGGAATCTAAATAAAATTTTACGAGAGACGGGTAACGACCGTAATGACCATAGATAATCGTGGAACGTTTAGAGGCAAGGGCCTCTCGAAAAACTTGCATTATTTTATTAGATAATAAAATAACTTTTGACTTACTTTATTAAATCTCAAAATAGAAAATACATTTCATCTCGTCGGAATGAACTCGTAAATTTTTTTTCAAAAAAAATAATCGAGTCGTAGAAATCATAAGTGTAAAAAAAAAAAAAAAAAAAAAAAAAAAAAAAAAAAAAAAAATTTTTTTTTTTTTTTTTTTTTTTTTTTTTTTTTTTTTTTTTGGTTGGGTATTCTCTTCTATATGTATTCGAGATTTTCAAAATATAATTTACAAGATCTGTGCCTGCCTCATCATGAAGAATCGCCGTAAGAATCACCGGAAGAATCCTCGAAATCGTCGGAGTCGTCCCGCGGTCGAACCTTTCCCGTTTCTTCGGTTACCCGCGCTGGTTCAATCTAAAATTTTAAAACAGTACGTTCCGGTTCTCTCCAAGATCCAAGCGCTCGACCAGATACCCGAGTTTTCGGAAATGCTTCGCGATCGGTCTTCGTGGATGAACGTGTCCGAGGAATTCCAGCGGTCGATCGCGGTTCTCCGATCGCTCCGAGAGGGTCTGTACGTCGTTTCGACAGATTTACCCGATCACGGCTATTACGTTTCGTGGGAAGACTCGGAAGATAAAATCGCGTTCACACTGTGTTGCATCGGTGAAAAAATCGATTACACGAGCCCCTTGGAAATGCATCGGTTCGACGTTTCTACGTCCGTTTCCAACCTGCGTGAATTCGTAGAGTATTTTCTCGACCGTTATTGCCCGGTGGAAGAAAAACGGGTCTCGGGTTATCGGTACCAAGGATCTTACGACTTTTTTATCAATTCTTCTAGAAACGCAGTGTTGTGGCACGACGGTTTCGTGTATCCGATCGAATGCGATACGTGTTCTATAAGTAGTCCGTGGAACTTGTTCTCGGCCGATATTCACGTGAGATTGGAAAACGGTAAGACGGTGACCGTACACGACGGTTGCGACGAAATACGCAAGCTCCGATCCAGGTCGTTAAAGTCGATCCTCTTGACCGACGACGGCCTTCATACCGAATCCGAAAAATATCTCTCGAGCGAAAATTGGATAGGCTGCGATCCGTTACCCCTCAGCAGAAAAGCGTGTCGGTTTGAAATTTCGTTGAAGGGTAAAGATAAAATATCGGTAGAAGCGTCGACTCCTAACGCGTCGCTGTGTTGGCGGTTTAACAATAAAAAATTGATGGATAAGCTTTCGCCGAGTCTCATGGAGAACGTTAGATTACGAACGAATTTAAAGAATTTTACGTTTTAAAAAAAACGAATAAATTTCAATATAATCCGTAGAGTTTTGACAAATCATATTAATCGATAACACTCGTAAAAAAAAAAAAAAAAAAAAAAAAAAAAAAAAAAAAAAATTTTTTTTTTTTTTTTTTTTTTTTTTTTAACTAGTGTTATCGATCTCATATATATTAAGCTTTTTCACTTGATAAGTATTTGTATAGCAAAGCAGTAAAATTGAGATGAAACGTTACAATAATTTTACCAACTCCTACGGTTTGATCGTTAAGACAAATAATGGTCGAGTTGTAATGATAAAACGTAAGGTGCCTTACTGCGTACAAAATTTTTATATTTATTTACATAAAAATAATGTTCCGTACGAATTAATGACGCACGATCCGTTCGTCCACATAAAAGATTTATTCGAAGAGAGATGGTTACCGACACTCGATGAAAGCGACCGCTTGGATTACATGCGTTTCATAAATGGCGAAATGTTCGAAGACCTTTATGATTTTCCACATGGGCAATTATCTCATAAACACCCGCAAACATTATATCAATATTTTATGGAATCGTATAGGGAATTTCGTGAAGAAACTGGGTATAGATTTTATTTCAAAAGAGAAGATGTGAAAAATTATCCGATTGTTAAAGTAGAGTTTACAGGATGCAATCACGTGCACTATAAGCAATTTTATTTTGTCGTCGAAAATGTAAACGAACTGCGAAGATATAGATATTTCGATTCCTACGAAATTCCTCTGTTGTCGACGATTAAAATAAAAAGCTGGAACGATGATCGACTCGTATTTCAAAGCGAATTGTTAACCTTATCGGAAGCGTATTTAGTTTTAAACAAACAACAAGAAATGAAAATTGATTATAAACATTTACTTTTGGAGAATTCATTACCCAAATGCTATTTCGTTTGCTGTTATGACGAAGATGAAAATGAAGTAGTGGGAAAAATTTTTCATTAACAAAAAAAAAAAAAAAAAAAAAAAAAAAAAAAAAATTTTTTTTTTTTTTTTTTTTTTTTTTTTTTTTTAATATGTATTCAGAAGGTTTTCTGTTATAAATATCCGAATCAAAAATTAAACGGTTACTTTTCTTTCCGACTACTCTACCATGTTGTTCGCCGAGGCTGTTTGGGCGAGTTGTTCTAGTGGATGGTACATGCCATTAGAAATTGCTTTTACCTCTTGTCCTACAGAGGTGACTTTACTTCAAGTGGCTCCGTTACCCAATTATTATTGGTTGACTTTAAGGGATTGGGCCACCAGTAGGTCCAGAATGTACAACAAGGATCGTTTTTACAATTCGGAATGTGACGAATTGGATTTGGATATAAATTTACGCAAAATGAGGTTAAAACCCAGCAGATGGAGAGTCCAATTGAAAAACATTATTCCTCTGGAAACTGTATTGTACGTTCGTGGCCGATCGCAATATAGATTTTTCAAATACTTTTGCGGGTATCTAAACGTAAAAAGAGTAAAGCTGTCCACTGGCAGAAAAATCGCAAAAGTTAACCATGATCATGATCGATCGAAATTAATGTGTTATCCCTGCCCGGGTACTGAAGTAACCACCATGGCCTATTATAAATCGCACGTGCAGGTGTTGTAGAAAATTTCAGAGTCGTACACCTCTTGAAAAAAAAAAAAAAAAAAAAAAAAAAAAAAAAAAAAAATTTTTTTTTTTTTTTTTTTTTTTTTTTTTTTTTGATAGATAAAGTTTAAAAATGACTTACAAGTCTTTTCTCGAATCAATCTTTGGTAATCAATATTCGATTCATAGCCCGTATCTCCACGGGTTGAATTTATATTGTCTCTTTGTCGTCACCTTGACGATTTCGCTCTGCGTGTATACGCTTCACCAACATCAATATGTCTGCGACAACACTTTCAGGCAACGGGTCCACGATCTCAGAGTCAAATATGCCACGACTCGACGTCCCGGCTATGATTAGGCCGATTTTGCACAATTACGACGCGCACGTGAATAATTTCATCAGATTTTTACGCGACAGGCTTCAGATTCATCTCGTGTACGAAGGTCCGAACGAAATCCGCAAACACATTTTGGAAAAAACAGTTTACGCCTGCTCGGTTCGATGCAATCCCAAAAAGATTCTGAAAAACGTGTTTCCCGTCATGATCGGATCGCGTCTGGATCTGGCCGTTCGCCACGCAGGCGTTCGGAGTTTTCGAGAGCCGTTCGACCTTTCGGAGTCTCCGCCCCGTTCCCGATTCGAAGAACTGGACATCGCGACTGGATTTTTCATCGTCGGCGGTTTGGTGCGCCACCTTCCGTATTTTTACACAAACGACCCGACCAACACGCACGTGATCCAGAGAAAAAGCGTTCGCGTTTATTCGTACAACGCCCAGGATCGAGGGAAAGAACTGAACTATTACGTAGCCGACAAGAACAAAAAGAAATGCGGGGACGTGGTCGTGGTACACAACGACGGATCGGAAACCGACCACGATCCCCGTTTTTTCGACCATTGCCCCCATCCCGTCCATCTGACGGCGTACATGAACCATCTCTATCGAGAAGAACATTTCGACATCGATCACCTGGGTAACAAAATGGTCGTGAGCCCCGGACACATGTTTACGAAACTTTTCATAAAATATCTGTACGGGCCTCTGAGGGAGCGAGATTGGAAACTGGTCAAATCGAGAACGGCTCTGGTGTGCAGTTCGATCGAAAACGGGTATTTGCTTCACGTGTTGTCTAGAAAAACCGTTTACTTCAAGGAGGGTAAGTCGGCGGGTAAAATGACCAACGAACCGCAAGAGTCCCATCGGGAAATCGGATCGAACGGCAAAGTTTTTATGGAAAAGAACGTGGGTTGTTACCGAGAAGTGTCGACTCAGACTTATCCTCTGAATCCGTATCTGTTGTACCTGATCGTGAGGCAAACGTCCAAGAAAGTGAACCATTCGGCGATCGAATCGTTTCATCCGAGTTATTTGTATTTTCTGTGCATACTGGGCGTTTTCGAAACGAAAAACGTGGGTCGCACGACCATGATGGTGAGAGACACGATCGTGTCCACGTGCGACGACTTGGATCCGGTTTATCACGACAAGCCCGACGAAAAATTTTGGAACGCGTTGAATCTCGAGCCGGAAACCGACAGCCCTTACTACGTGGTCGTGAACGAAGCTTGCGTGCCCGTGTCCAAACGGTCTTTTCTCGACATCGACTTGCAGAAACTAAAGTTCGAGTTCGAGACGATCGAGTGTTTCGAACGAGGAAAGTTTATCGTCATCCGCTTCAAGACGGGCATCATCATGAAAAAGTTACCCCACATGCCGATCTGGGTATCGCCTTACGACGAAATCTATTGGACGAGGCGTATTTACGGAGTGGAAAACAGGTATCATTTGTATACCCACACGACCAGTTACTTTGTGGATTTCAATCCTTTTTACGCCCACACGGGATTTTCTAAAGTCATCCTGGCGTTCAACGCCATGAAAAATGCCGTTTTGGCTACGAACGACAAATACGCGCGCTATTTCATGGACACGGTGACTGCGTATTTTCGAGACCCGACGCCCGACCACAGCGTTTTGATTCTACCCGCCGACGACGGAGTTTCGAAACATTTCGTCGCGATGATGCCTCAACCCGTAGTCACTTACATGAGTTTCCAGGGTTGCACGCAAGAAGACTGTATCGTGAAAAGAAAAAATTTTCGTTCTTTCGATTGCTGTCGGTTTTACACCGTGAGGATGAAAATGACCGCGGACCCGACGACTTGGACGGTTTTCTATCCGGTTCGCGGCGACCGAGATCCGGATTCCGATTTGCTGGGCACTCTGATCAGCGGAAAACCCTTGGAAGTCGAACCGTTTTCCATCCACGCGAGTCTGGAAAAAATTTCACCTTGCGAGTACCGCGTCCGGTTTTCCAAGTTGCCTTTTCGAGTCGTCCAGCACGTGATATCGGGGGACAAACTGTCCGTGAGCGTCGAGCAAGAACACGTTTCCGACACGGGTGACAAACTTTGTAGTTTGCACGGTCAAAAAGGAGTCATTCGAGTCATGGACAGAGTGCCGGAGTTGGACGACGGCGTTTCGCCCGACATCATCGTCAATCCGTACTGTATGTTTAGGATGACCGTGGGTCAAATACTGGAATCCGTCGCGTTGGGCGGGGGAAAAGATGCCGCGACCGTTCGAAATTCCAGCGGCGTTTTGATCGAAGGGGCCAAGGCGTTTTACGGCAGAACGTTTTATTTCGTCGTCGTTTATTGGGCGAAAGATCATTTGTACGCGATCGCGAAATGTTCTTACGACAGAGTGACGAACCAGCCTTTGAAAGGCCGGAGCAGGAACGGCGGGATGAAGATCGGTAACATGGAACTCAACGCTCTGCGCGGCAACGGAACCGGATTTATTATTTTAGAAAAATTTTTCGAACATGCGGATCTCGTGCATCTGACGCCGACCGTGACGATACCGAAATCGGTCAACGTAGTGATCGAAGACGCAAAGTGTTATAAATATCACATGGAATTTAATTGTACTCCGTCGGTGCAACTGATAGAAAAGAACGAAAATAAAAAACGTAAAAATAATCAAATCGCGTCGCGTTGAGTTTCGACCGGAAAATGTTCGAATCCGTTCTCGGCGAATCTCCGTTTATCGAGAAAACGATAATTTGAGCACGAAAACAAACTTTTAAAACGTAAAAACGCGGATTTGAAACCTTCTTTATTAAAACAGAATACTTTTCGATAAACTAATATTTTTTTTAGTTTTTCGAAAAGCTTACGGCGAGTGAACGGTCGACGTCCTGTATTTCGGACCGTTCACCTCGATGCCGCAAAAATCCCTTTTTTCTAACGAAAAGGGTTAAAAATTCATTTTTTCTAATCTCGGGGTGCATTTCCGAATCGTACCCTGAAATTAGAAAAAGTGAATGTTTTGATCCTTTTCGTTAGAAAAAATATTCGAGTGTTAAAGTGAAGATTCGATTAAATTAATCCGTCGTTCCGGACGAGACTTGTTTCTGTTACGGTAAAAAAACAGGTTGTAGAATTCGTGAAAAATATTTCGAGCATTCTAGGTGCCGAATTCGTGCAAAACGCTTCGAGCAATTCGACACAGACTTGCCAAATCACGTGAAGCGATCGTGCAAAATTGTGAAGCGGATGCAAAACGCTTCGAGCAGTTTGACACAAGCTTGCAGAATCACGTGAAGCGATCGTGCAAAATTGTGAAGCGGATGCAAAATCACGTGAAGCGATCGTGCAAAATTGTGAATCGGATGCAATTCGTTTAGAGCAGTTCGACACAGGCCTGCCGAATCAAGTGAAGCGATCGTGCAAATCTGTGAAGCGGATGCAATTCGTTTAGAGCGATTCGACACAGGTATAAAAAATTCGTGAAGCGATCGTGCAAATCTGTGAAGCGGATGCAATTCGTTTAGAGCGATTCGACACAGGCCTGCCGAATCAAGTGAAGCGATCGTGCAGATCTGTGAAGCGGATGCAAAATGCTTAAAGTGATTCGACTCAGGCTTGCCGAATCACGCGAAGCGATCGTGCAAATCTGTGAAGCGGATGCAAAATGCTTAAAGTAATTTGACGGAAGCATGCACGATATATAAAGTAGAGTAAAATTGTAAAAAAATATCAAAAATATTAGAAATATTTGTAAAAAAATAAAACATGCGTAAATTTGTAAGCATGACTTGAAAAACTTTTAAACTTGACTTTAAATTCCGGAATGTAAAGGTTTTTTTAAACCACGAAAAAAGCAATATGTATTTTTACTACAACTTCCTTTCATTTTCTATTTTATTATTCTTATTATTTCTACTAGATATTATATATCTAAAAAAAAAAAAAAAAAAAAAAAAAAAAAAAAAAAAAAAAAAAAAATTTTTTTTTTTTTTTTTTTTTTTTTTTTTGAGAAATATAACTTTCTGAAAACTTAATTGACTTGTAATTTTTTTCAGTTTTGCCTCGCAGTCTGGACTTGTAAAAATTTTCAGTTTTGATCTCGCAGTCTGGACTTGTAAAAATTGTCAGTTTTGATCTCGCAGTCTGGACTTGTAAAAATTTTCAGTTTTGATCTCGCAGTCTGGACTTGTAAAAATTTTCAAAGAAATCTTTTCGAAAAAAATTTCATCATTACCCTCTAGTAAAAAAAAAAAAAAAAAAAAAAAAAAAAAAAAAAAAAAAAAAATTTTTTTTTTTTTTTTTTTTTTTTTTTTTTTTTCATGGCAGGCAAACTGTTCAAAAGCAAGTTTTATTTTCTTACACAAATTTCATCTATCGAAAACGACACGGTACGCATTGGACCTGCGATTTAATAATTGTGTTCCGAATCATCCATCTAAAACTCGTAAGAGATGCTTATCGTAATTTGAATCGTGAGGTTTTATTTTTTTCAACAAGTCTCGGCGTAATCGTTGTGGAATCGATAACGACCACACCGTCGATGGTCGAAGGAGGTCGAAAACCGTAAACAGTTTTAAATATCCTTCGTGGCAATTCTTTACGTTCGACATGTCGATTCGAATTTCTTCGTCATCGAATGCGGGAAGAATCGGATCAGCGTGGCACGTAGGGGGTATCACGATCGTCTGATCGGCTTCCGGTTCGACGGGTTGTGAAATGTTTAAATATTTTTCGCATTTTACGACTCGCGTCGTCAAAGGATCCCAAAAGAGTTGTAAATGGCTCGACAGGACGATCGTCCAATATTTAGACGAAACGAGTGTATCGAACGGGGGTTCGATTAAAATGTACAAGAGTCGAGATTCGTATAAACTCGGACGATACCAAAACACCAATTCGTAATCCGATGCGGGTTCCAATTCAGGAACGGAATCTAAATAAAATTTTACGAGAGACGGGTAACGACCGTAATGACCATAGATAATCGTGGAACGTTTAGAGGCAAGGGCCTCTCGAAAAACTTGCATTATTTTATTAGATAATAAAATAACTTTTGACTTACTTTATTAAATCTCAAAATAGAAAATACATTTCATCTCGTCGGAATGAACTCGTAAATTTTTTTTCAAAAAAAATAATCGAGTCGTAGAAATCATAAGTGTAAAAAAAAAAAAAAAAAAAAAAAAAAAAAAAAAAAAATTTTTTTTTTTTTTTTTTTTTTTTTTTTTTTTTTTTTGGTTGGGTATTCTCTTCTATATGTATTCGAGATTTTCAAAATATAATTTACAAGATCTGTGCCTGCCTCATCATGAAGAATCGCCGTAAGAATCACCGGAAGAATCCTCGAAATCGTCGGAGTCGTCCCGCGGTCGAACCTTTCCCGTTTCTTCGGTTACCCGCGCTGGTTCAATCTAAAATTTTAAAACAGTACGTTCCGGTTCTCTCCAAGATCCAAGCGCTCGACCAGATACCCGAGTTTTCGGAAATGCTTCGCGATCGGTCTTCGTGGATGAACGTGTCCGAGGAATTCCAGCGGTCGATCGCGGTTCTCCGATCGCTCCGAGAGGGTCTGTACGTCGTTTCGACAGATTTACCCGATCACGGCTATTACGTTTCGTGGGAAGACTCGGAAGATAAAATCGCGTTCACACTGTGTTGCATCGGTGAAAAAATCGATTACACGAGCCCCTTGGAAATGCATCGGTTCGACGTTTCTACGTCCGTTTCCAACCTGCGTGAATTCGTAGAGTATTTTCTCGACCGTTATTGCCCGGTGGAAGAAAAACGGGTCTCGGGTTATCGGTACCAAGGATCTTACGACTTTTTTATCAATTCTTCTAGAAACGCAGTGTTGTGGCACGACGGTTTCGTGTATCCGATCGAATGCGATACGTGTTCTATAAGTAGTCCGTGGAACTTGTTCTCGGCCGATATTCACGTGAGATTGGAAAACGGTAAGACGGTGACCGTACACGACGGTTGCGACGAAATACGCAAGCTCCGATCCAGGTCGTTAAAGTCGATCCTCTTGACCGACGACGGCCTTCATACCGAATCCGAAAAATATCTCTCGAGCGAAAATTGGATAGGCTGCGATCCGTTACCCCTCAGCAGAAAAGCGTGTCGGTTTGAAATTTCGTTGAAGGGTAAAGATAAAATATCGGTAGAAGCGTCGACTCCTAACGCGTCGCTGTGTTGGCGGTTTAACAATAAAAAATTGATGGATAAGCTTTCGCCGAGTCTCATGGAGAACGTTAGATTACGAACGAATTTAAAGAATTTTACGTTTTAAAAAAAACGAATAAATTTCAATATAATCCGTAGAGTTTTGACAAATCATATTAATCGATAACACTCGTAAAAAAAAAAAAAAAAAAAAAAAAAAAAAAAAAAAAAATTTTTTTTTTTTTTTTTTTTTTTTTTTTTTTTTAACTAGTGTTATCGATCTCATATATATTAAGCTTTTTCACTTGATAAGTATTTGTATAGCAAAGCAGTAAAATTGAGATGAAACGTTACAATAATTTTACCAACTCCTACGGTTTGATCGTTAAGACAAATAATGGTCGAGTTGTAATGATAAAACGTAAGGTGCCTTACTGCGTACAAAATTTTTATATTTATTTACATAAAAATAATGTTCCGTACGAATTAATGACGCACGATCCGTTCGTCCACATAAAAGATTTATTCGAAGAGAGATGGTTACCGACACTCGATGAAAGCGACCGCTTGGATTACATGCGTTTCATAAATGGCGAAATGTTCGAAGACCTTTATGATTTTCCACATGGGCAATTATCTCATAAACACCCGCAAACATTATATCAATATTTTATGGAATCGTATAGGGAATTTCGTGAAGAAACTGGGTATAGATTTTATTTCAAAAGAGAAGATGTGAAAAATTATCCGATTGTTAAAGTAGAGTTTACAGGATGCAATCACGTGCACTATAAGCAATTTTATTTTGTCGTCGAAAATGTAAACGAACTGCGAAGATATAGATATTTCGATTCCTACGAAATTCCTCTGTTGTCGACGATTAAAATAAAAAGCTGGAACGATGATCGACTCGTATTTCAAAGCGAATTGTTAACCTTATCGGAAGCGTATTTAGTTTTAAACAAACAACAAGAAATGAAAATTGATTATAAACATTTACTTTTGGAGAATTCATTACCCAAATGCTATTTCGTTTGCTGTTATGACGAAGATGAAAATGAAGTAGTGGGAAAAATTTTTCATTAACAAAAAAAAAAAAAAAAAAAAAAAAAAAAAAAAAAAATTTTTTTTTTTTTTTTTTTTTTTTTTTTTTTTAATATGTATTCAGAAGGTTTTCTGTTATAAATATCCGAATCAAAAATTAAACGGTTACTTTTCTTTCCGACTACTCTACCATGTTGTTCGCCGAGGCTGTTTGGGCGAGTTGTTCTAGTGGATGGTACATGCCATTAGAAATTGCTTTTACCTCTTGTCCTACAGAGGTGACTTTACTTCAAGTGGCTCCGTTACCCAATTATTATTGGTTGACTTTAAGGGATTGGGCCACCAGTAGGTCCAGAATGTACAACAAGGATCGTTTTTACAATTCGGAATGTGACGAATTGGATTTGGATATAAATTTACGCAAAATGAGGTTAAAACCCAGCAGATGGAGAGTCCAATTGAAAAACATTATTCCTCTGGAAACTGTATTGTACGTTCGTGGCCGATCGCAATATAGATTTTTCAAATACTTTTGCGGGTATCTAAACGTAAAAAGAGTAAAGCTGTCCACTGGCAGAAAAATCGCAAAAGTTAACCATGATCATGATCGATCGAAATTAATGTGTTATCCCTGCCCGGGTACTGAAGTAACCACCATGGCCTATTATAAATCGCACGTGCAGGTGTTGTAGAAAATTTCAGAGTCGTACACCTCTTGAAAAAAAAAAAAAAAAAAAAAAAAAAAAAAAAAAAAAAATTTTTTTTTTTTTTTTTTTTTTTTTTTTTTTTTGATAGATAAAGTTTAAAAATGACTTACAAGTCTTTTCTCGAATCAATCTTTGGTAATCAATATTCGATTCATAGCCCGTATCTCCACGGGTTGAATTTATATTGTCTCTTTGTCGTCACCTTGACGATTTCGCTCTGCGTGTATACGCTTCACCAACATCAATATGTCTGCGACAACACTTTCAGGCAACGGGTCCACGATCTCAGAGTCAAATATGCCACGACTCGACGTCCCGGCTATGATTAGGCCGATTTTGCACAATTACGACGCGCACGTGAATAATTTCATCAGATTTTTACGCGACAGGCTTCAGATTCATCTCGTGTACGAAGGTCCGAACGAAATCCGCAAACACATTTTGGAAAAAACAGTTTACGCCTGCTCGGTTCGATGCAATCCCAAAAAGATTCTGAAAAACGTGTTTCCCGTCATGATCGGATCGCGTCTGGATCTGGCCGTTCGCCACGCAGGCGTTCGGAGTTTTCGAGAGCCGTTCGACCTTTCGGAGTCTCCGCCCCGTTCCCGATTCGAAGAACTGGACATCGCGACTGGATTTTTCATCGTCGGCGGTTTGGTGCGCCACCTTCCGTATTTTTACACAAACGACCCGACCAACACGCACGTGATCCAGAGAAAAAGCGTTCGCGTTTATTCGTACAACGCCCAGGATCGAGGGAAAGAACTGAACTATTACGTAGCCGACAAGAACAAAAAGAAATGCGGGGACGTGGTCGTGGTACACAACGACGGATCGGAAACCGACCACGATCCCCGTTTTTTCGACCATTGCCCCCATCCCGTCCATCTGACGGCGTACATGAACCATCTCTATCGAGAAGAACATTTCGACATCGATCACCTGGGTAACAAAATGGTCGTGAGCCCCGGACACATGTTTACGAAACTTTTCATAAAATATCTGTACGGGCCTCTGAGGGAGCGAGATTGGAAACTGGTCAAATCGAGAACGGCTCTGGTGTGCAGTTCGATCGAAAACGGGTATTTGCTTCACGTGTTGTCTAGAAAAACCGTTTACTTCAAGGAGGGTAAGTCGGCGGGTAAAATGACCAACGAACCGCAAGAGTCCCATCGGGAAATCGGATCGAACGGCAAAGTTTTTATGGAAAAGAACGTGGGTTGTTACCGAGAAGTGTCGACTCAGACTTATCCTCTGAATCCGTATCTGTTGTACCTGATCGTGAGGCAAACGTCCAAGAAAGTGAACCATTCGGCGATCGAATCGTTTCATCCGAGTTATTTGTATTTTCTGTGCATACTGGGCGTTTTCGAAACGAAAAACGTGGGTCGCACGACCATGATGGTGAGAGACACGATCGTGTCCACGTGCGACGACTTGGATCCGGTTTATCACGACAAGCCCGACGAAAAATTTTGGAACGCGTTGAATCTCGAGCCGGAAACCGACAGCCCTTACTACGTGGTCGTGAACGAAGCTTGCGTGCCCGTGTCCAAACGGTCTTTTCTCGACATCGACTTGCAGAAACTAAAGTTCGAGTTCGAGACGATCGAGTGTTTCGAACGAGGAAAGTTTATCGTCATCCGCTTCAAGACGGGCATCATCATGAAAAAGTTACCCCACATGCCGATCTGGGTATCGCCTTACGACGAAATCTATTGGACGAGGCGTATTTACGGAGTGGAAAACAGGTATCATTTGTATACCCACACGACCAGTTACTTTGTGGATTTCAATCCTTTTTACGCCCACACGGGATTTTCTAAAGTCATCCTGGCGTTCAACGCCATGAAAAATGCCGTTTTGGCTACGAACGACAAATACGCGCGCTATTTCATGGACACGGTGACTGCGTATTTTCGAGACCCGACGCCCGACCACAGCGTTTTGATTCTACCCGCCGACGACGGAGTTTCGAAACATTTCGTCGCGATGATGCCTCAACCCGTAGTCACTTACATGAGTTTCCAGGGTTGCACGCAAGAAGACTGTATCGTGAAAAGAAAAAATTTTCGTTCTTTCGATTGCTGTCGGTTTTACACCGTGAGGATGAAAATGACCGCGGACCCGACGACTTGGACGGTTTTCTATCCGGTTCGCGGCGACCGAGATCCGGATTCCGATTTGCTGGGCACTCTGATCAGCGGAAAACCCTTGGAAGTCGAACCGTTTTCCATCCACGCGAGTCTGGAAAAAATTTCACCTTGCGAGTACCGCGTCCGGTTTTCCAAGTTGCCTTTTCGAGTCGTCCAGCACGTGATATCGGGGGACAAACTGTCCGTGAGCGTCGAGCAAGAACACGTTTCCGACACGGGTGACAAACTTTGTAGTTTGCACGGTCAAAAAGGAGTCATTCGAGTCATGGACAGAGTGCCGGAGTTGGACGACGGCGTTTCGCCCGACATCATCGTCAATCCGTACTGTATGTTTAGGATGACCGTGGGTCAAATACTGGAATCCGTCGCGTTGGGCGGGGGAAAAGATGCCGCGACCGTTCGAAATTCCAGCGGCGTTTTGATCGAAGGGGCCAAGGCGTTTTACGGCAGAACGTTTTATTTCGTCGTCGTTTATTGGGCGAAAGATCATTTGTACGCGATCGCGAAATGTTCTTACGACAGAGTGACGAACCAGCCTTTGAAAGGCCGGAGCAGGAACGGCGGGATGAAGATCGGTAACATGGAACTCAACGCTCTGCGCGGCAACGGAACCGGATTTATTATTTTAGAAAAATTTTTCGAACATGCGGATCTCGTGCATCTGACGCCGACCGTGACGATACCGAAATCGGTCAACGTAGTGATCGAAGACGCAAAGTGTTATAAATATCACATGGAATTTAATTGTACTCCGTCGGTGCAACTGATAGAAAAGAACGAAAATAAAAAACGTAAAAATAATCAAATCGCGTCGCGTTGAGTTTCGACCGGAAAATGTTCGAATCCGTTCTCGGCGAATCTCCGTTTATCGAGAAAACGATAATTTGAGCACGAAAACAAACTTTTAAAACGTAAAAACGCGGATTTGAAACCTTCTTTATTAAAACAGAATACTTTTCGATAAACTAATATTTTTTTTAGTTTTTCGAAAAGCTTACGGCGAGTGAACGGTCGACGTCCTGTATTTCGGACCGTTCACCTCGATGCCGCAAAAATCCCTTTTTTCTAACGAAAAGGGTTAAAAATTCATTTTTTCTAATCTCGGGGTGCATTTCCGAATCGTACCCTGAAATTAGAAAAAGTGAATGTTTTGATCCTTTTCGTTAGAAAAAATATTCGAGTGTTAAAGTGAAGATTCGATTAAATTAATCCGTCGTTCCGGACGAGACTTGTTTCTGTTACGGTAAAAAAACAGGTTGTAGAATTCGTGAAAAATATTTCGAGCATTCTAGGTGCCGAATTCGTGCAAAACGCTTCGAGCAATTCGACACAGACTTGCCAAATCACGTGAAGCGATCGTGCAAAATTGTGAAGCGGATGCAAAACGCTTCGAGCAGTTTGACACAAGCTTGCAGAATCACGTGAAGCGATCGTGCAAAATTGTGAAGCGGATGCAAAATCACGTGAAGCGATCGTGCAAAATTGTGAATCGGATGCAATTCGTTTAGAGCAGTTCGACACAGGCCTGCCGAATCAAGTGAAGCGATCGTGCAAATCTGTGAAGCGGATGCAATTCGTTTAGAGCGATTCGACACAGGTATAAAAAATTCGTGAAGCGATCGTGCAAATCTGTGAAGCGGATGCAATTCGTTTAGAGCGATTCGACACAGGCCTGCCGAATCAAGTGAAGCGATCGTGCAGATCTGTGAAGCGGATGCAAAATGCTTAAAGTGATTCGACTCAGGCTTGCCGAATCACGCGAAGCGATCGTGCAAATCTGTGAAGCGGATGCAAAATGCTTAAAGTAATTTGACGGAAGCATGCACGATATATAAAGTAGAGTAAAATTGTAAAAAAATATCAAAAATATTAGAAATATTTGTAAAAAAATAAAACATGCGTAAATTTGTAAGCATGACTTGAAAAACTTTTAAACTTGACTTTAAATTCCGGAATGTAAAGGTTTTTTTAAACCACGAAAAAAGCAATATGTATTTTTACTACAACTTCCTTTCATTTTCTATTTTATTATTCTTATTATTTCTACTAGATATTATATATCTAAAAAAAAAAAAAAAAAAAAAAAAAAAAAAAAAAAAAAAAAAAAATTTTTTTTTTTTTTTTTTTTTTTTTTTTTTGAGAAATATAACTTTCTGAAAACTTAATTGACTTGTAATTTTTTTCAGTTTTGCCTCGCAGTCTGGACTTGTAAAAATTTTCAGTTTTGATCTCGCAGTCTGGACTTGTAAAAATTTTCAGTTTTGATCTCGCAGTCTGGACTTGTAAAAATTTTCAGTTTTGATCTCGCAGTCTGGACTTGTAAAAATTTTCAGTTTTGATCTCGCAGTCTGGACTTGTAAAAATTTTCAGTTTTGATCTCGCAGTCTGGACTTGTAAAAATTTTCAGTTTTGATCTCGCAGTCTGGACTTGTAAAAATTTTCAGTTTTGATCTCGCAGTCTGGACTTGTAAAAATTTTCAGTTTTGATCTCGCAGTCTGGACTTGTAAAAATTTTCAGTTTTGATCTCGCAGTCTGGACTTGTAAAAATTTTCAGTTTTGTTCTCGCAGTCTGGACTTGTAAAAATTTTCAGTGTTGATCTCGCAGTCTGGACTTGCAAAAATTTTCAGTTTTGATCTCGCAGTCTGGACTTGTAAAAATTTTCAGTTTTGATCTCGCAGTCTGGACTTGTAAAAATTTTCAAAGAAATCTTTTCGAAAAAAATTTCATCATTACCCTCTAGTAAAAAAAAAAAAAAAAAAAAAAAAAAAAAAAAAAAAATTTTTTTTTTTTTTTTTTTTTTTTTTTTTTTTTTTATAGGGATTTATATTTTTAAGATTTTCGAATCTCCGTCAGATTTATTCTAGCGTTCTCGACTTGTAAAACTTTTCACATTTATGCTTTCTTTTCTACATCATTTAATACTGCAAATAAAGTCCTACCCTCCTTATGTTCCCATCTAGCATTGGGATTATTAAATCTATACCCATCTCTATCCTCAACTGATTCTTGATCATTCTCTTTCTCTTCGAAATCTAATTGAGGTCGTTTATGTGTTCGAGTATGGCTGTCCAAATGAGGATTGTATCTTTCTGTATTCATTATTATACTTGATTAAGACCAAGTGTTACGATGCTAAAAGTTTTTCGCGACCTTTATTCGTGGTTAAAATCGATTAAAAATAAAAGTGTCGAATTATTTCGTAAGGACATGTTTGATAAGAACAATTTCAGCTTTTATGAAAAGTTATTTCTTTCAATGGATATAGCTATTATTCTTTTGACGCTTTCAATAATAATAATTGCCAAACAAAAAAAAAAAAAAAAAAAAATTTTTTTTTTTTTTTTTTTTTTTTTTTTTTTTTTTTTCAATATATATTTATAAAATTATTACGCCGGATTAATCTTTGTCGAAAAAATTCAACTTTGCCTTTTCCACGCAATGCGGTTTGTCGTCGATCGTTATCGAACGGTACGGCGGTAGACACAGACACAGAAAATTTCTTCGATTTTTGTACAAAAACATTCCGTGCTCGCAGACGTCTCGGTTCAATTCCGAACAATCCGGACCCCGATAAAACGTCGAGTTGGTGCAAATACAGGACCAATGAGGTACGGGATCGTCCACGATCATTAAAATTCCCCCCGTTTCCTCTTTGCAGGGAACGGGCATCAGTTCGTCTCGAACCTGGCAGATTCCGCCTATGCACGCGGTGTTGTTTTCCACGCACAGAAACGAACAGTCGTCGATGCAAGGGATCTCTTTGGTCGTGCAGTTTTGCCGAAAAGTCGGAGCTTCGGTTCGAATCGTTATCGAATCGTCGCTGGAAGACTTCGTAGTTTTCCAAACCCACGCGTACGCCAACCACATCAAGAGAAACACGATCCACGTGTCGCGCATGCTTTTTTGTTCTCCCGAAGAGTCAAGATGACGGGTGAAGAAAGACCGATCGATCGGCACGAATCCAAACGCAATCCCAGTAATATTCGCTCCATGAGCAGGATCAACAAATGGCGGGACGCGTGGATGGCGTGCTATAGAATAGTCGAAGAATTCACCACCGTAGATCTCAAACATTTTCACACCGTATTCGAACGTTGGGTTCCAGTTCTCAACTGGGTTTTCGATCGACCCATTCATCGGTTGGACCGATACGAGCCCGTTTTTTTCTACTGCAACCAACCCAACGGCCCGAAAGAAATCATCAAACTGTACATGGACGAAAACGTGGCCGACGAGCAGGTGACGGTCTACGTGATTTTCAACATTTACGAGTTTCAAATCATTCAGAAGCGGTATTGCCTCGACTATACGAAATCGAACCAGATGCTTTTCAACGAGGCTCGAGGGACGGTCAACTTGGCTTCGATGATGGAAAGCGATCGGTACAATCCGGCCGAATATTTCCAGACCGTGACTTGCTGGCACCTTTTGTTCATTTACACGCTCCACGCTTTGGCCCACTGGGACGCGTACGACAAATACGAACACGGTTATTACGACACGCACTTGAACGTGAGAGATTCGCCCTTTTTCAAATTTCATTTTTACGGACAAGTCGTGTACCGTAAATAAAGTATGCCTAGACCTACGAAAGTACCGATTATCTACGCCGCTTACATATTGAACGATCTGAATCGAGGATACGAAAATCCCGAAAAAATCGACGCGGACGAACTGAACGCGTTGGCGGTCAACGACGGTTTCTTAGTACCCGTAGCGAAACTGAGGAAATTTTTCGCAAAACCGATATTCTTCAAGCAATTTAAAGAAATGATGTCGGTCGCGGATGATTTTTGGACACGCACTATAGATCTGTGTCCGTCGATCGAGAAATATGCGAGACGGTTCATGAAAAAAGTTCCCAAAAAGAAGGGAAGGCCGCGTACGAAAGGTCCGGCGAAAAAATACAGTTCCACGTTGGGTAGTTTTTCGGATCAAGAAATTTCGGACTTGGATTCGGATGCGTCCGCGATATCCATCGCTCCTTCGAACGACGAATGCGACGCGACCGATGTCAACTTGCCTTTGCCCAGTTGCGCGGGCGTGAGACGCGTCTGTCGAAAATACGATGTCAATCGCCGATACATGAGTTACTCGCCAGATTCTAGCGAAAACAAACAATATCTTTTCCAGATTTCGTACGACGACCGCCAACCTTAAACGATGATCGGATTTTCCAACGGATTGTACGCCAGAGGGATCGTAGTGCGCCACAGGGTGGAAAAATGTCGAGTGTATTTCAAACGCGGAAATTCGACGTTGTCGTTGAGAGACAGAAGAACGGAACTCGATTTGCATTCGGACAAACGACCCAGGATCGTTCGGGCCGGAAAGATTTCCGTTCGCTCGGAGGGACCGAAACACGATCGTTCGGCCTCGCTGAGCGGTTCGTAAGTGACGTCTCGTACGCCGTATTTGAAAACGAAAAGGTTGACTCTTTGCGGTAGAAATCGCGTACTGGCGAAAAATTCCATGTTCAACACGCCGGCCACTCGCGGAACGTCGTAGTTTAAAAGCGTCAAGAATTTATAAATCTCTTCTTCGAAAGTGTCGCTTTTCTGATGCAGCACGCTGTCGTCCAAATAAGATCGATCGATCTTGACCGAAACGCATTTCGTCGGAAACGTTTCGAGGTCGAGCGCGCTCGTTTCGTGTAGATAGAAAGCGTAATCTCCCACGCACACCATAAAGTTGACGCTGAAAGGTTTCGAATCTCGTACGTAAACGTCTTCGGGATTATCGAACCGCCGATCGTAACGCGAAATGGACGAAGACGGATAATCCGCGGGAATCATTTTGTAGTAAACGTCTACGACGACGTAATCTTCTAATTTAGGATATTTTCTTTCCTTCAAAAGCCGTAAAACTAGAGTTCGATAATCCATAACTCTTCGATACTTGATTCAGAAGCGTCGAGTAAACTAGTAAAGCTTAAAAAAAAAAAAAAAAAAAAAAAAAAAAAAAAAAAAAAATTTTTTTTTTTTTTTTTTTTTTTTTTTTTTTTTTTACATTGGAGATTTATATATTTTACATTTTTGAATCTTAGTTAAATTTATCGTAGCGTTCTGGACTTGTAAAATATTCCAGATTTGATATCGCGTTTTAGACTTGTAAAATATTTCAGATATGATCTCGCGTTTTGGACTTGTAAAAATTTTCGAACAAATTTCCTAGTCATAAAAAAAAAAAAAAAAAAAAAAAATTTTTTTTTTTTTTTTTTTTTTTTTTTTTTTTTTTTTTTTTAAGATTACATTGATCGTCTCAAGACTTTCCTTCCACGCGTTTCGAGAATCGAGTTCAAGTTCTCTGACGCAATATCTCAGGAAGGTTACGCAATCCCGGGGTATAAATACAGGTGTGCGAGCCACATTCGTTCATTTGATCGTCGGTGCCAAAGGAGTTGCTACCAGAAGTTCTGCTGGACGGAAGATGGACTCGTGGGTAAGTCGATTTCCGATTATTCCTTTAATCGTACTTTGAAGTTTTGATCTCGCAGTCTGGACTTGCAATTTTTTTCAGCTTTGATCTCGCAGTCTGGACTTGTAATTTTTTTCAGCTTTGATCTCGCAGTCTGGACTTGTAATTTTTTTCAGTTTTGCCTCGCAGTCTGGACTTGTAAAAATTTTCAGTTTTGATCTCGCAGTCTGGACTTGTAAAATATTCCAGATTTGATCTCGTAGTCTGGACTTGTAAAAATTTTCAAAGAAATCTTTTCGAAAAAAATTTCATCATTACCCTCTAGTAAAAAAAAAAAAAAAAAAAAAAAAAAAAAAAAAAAAAAAAAAAAAAAAATTTTTTTTTTTTTTTTTTTTTTTTTTTTTTTTTTTTACAGTATATTTTCTAAGGGTTATCATAAATAGTTTGCTTGCCTTGTCTTCATTCAGTTTTTAAAAGTTCAGACTCGGAAAACAGTGTTGGATAAAGTTGAACGATACCCATCATTTTGCGGTAAAATGGCCTGGAGTCGTTTATTTAAAGCGGTGTTTCAGCGTGGAGAAATTAATGATTTTGAAAAAAGAATTTGCACTAAAGAAAATATATTCAGAACAGATTTTTTCCTCGAAAATGTGTTTTCCTATTTGATACGTGATCATTACAACTTCCACCCGATCGATCCGATGAACGAAAAAGAAAAACTTGTCTTCGAAGAGACGACGAAACTCCTCGTTACTTTTAGAGACTCTTACAAACTTGCGGTGAAAATTCTGTGTGCGGAATTAGGTGTCGTAAACGAAAATACTGTTGAATCTGTTTTACTAGGCGTATCTAACGAACTGTTTAGCGAAGGCATAACTTGGAGCCGGATAATAGCTTTTTTCGTTTTCGTCGGGGAATTGGCCATCGCGGGTATTGAAAAAAATCTACCCACTTCGGTCGTCGACGTAACGTACGAAAGTTTTTCTAGACTGGTGAAAGAAAAGATCGAATCGTGGGTGGAAGATCACGGTGGCTGGGAAGGCGTGAGAAGCTTGTCGGTTGTCACGGAAACAGAAAATTCGTTAAAGTGTCCCAAGTCGAGATGGGCTACAACTATCTTCTATAGCACAAGTACAATAGTATTGATTGGTACCTTAGTGCAAGTTTTCAGAAAACTAAATTCAGAAAACTAAATTAAAAAAAAAAAAAAAAAAAAAAAAAAAAAAAAAAAATTTTTTTTTTTTTTTTTTTTTTTTTTTTTTTTTTTTTTTTTTGAATCGAAGATTAAATTGATCGTCTCAAGACTTTAAATACGACGCACGCCAAGCATACCAATTTAATTCTGCTTCAGGATGGATTCCCATATCACACCATCACGTCCGAAACCTAAACGTGTTCCTTTCAGCATGAGGCCCATGGCCTGGAAAAACTGTTTTTTTAATCATCTTCTCGAGAACGAACCTTTGGGAGCTTTCGATCACGTATGGCCCGTGCTTTTAAAGAAAAACAATCTGAGTTTCGAAGACGAAACTCTGGAAAAGGCCGTCGCGTGCGTCCGACTATTCTTAGAACCAGAAGATCCCGTCGAATGGTTCCACGTGTTGGTTCGAACCCCGGCCTTTCCCTCGTTCCGCCGTGCTCTCGACGAAGACGAAGGAAAAACTCAAACTTTACCTTTTTCGTGTTGGTGCGACGGAGGCGAAGAAAAAGAAGATAGATTCAGGCAACACCGTCACTGGATCGTCGTTTCGCATACCCCGGGACGTTTCGAAACAGACTTTTTACCGCGAGTTAAAGTCGAAAACGACGACGAGATTCCTACAGGTTACAAATTTATACGTCACGAGCCCATCGCTTCAGTCATGCGGCTCGTGGATTTGATGGGGTCTTTGAGCAAACGGGAAACCCGTTGTATTTTTTCTGCAGAAGACAAATATTTACCGGAAAAACAGAATCATTTTTATATAATGGAAAGTCTGCCCGAAGAATATAAGTTGCCGCTCGTATTGCAGTGGAAAGGAGGTCTGCAAGAGTTGTTAGATTCGAATTTCGAAAGTTTAAACCCGGTCGAACTGGGGCGGGTCAAATTGTCTTTCTACGAAGGAAAGTGGCGATTGCAGATCAAAGATATTCCGGGCATCAAGCTCAACGTCGTGTTACCCGTTTCTCGGAATTTCGAACCTAGCCCGTATCACACGAGCACTTTTCTCCATCTGACGGGGGATAAAAAGTTTTATTTTCGACACAGTACCGATACGAAGAAATTGACTCGCGAAGCCTGGTTGAAGAAACAGGCCGATATGGGTAATTTATTTTATGACGCGGTCAAAAACGAGTATTGGATTCTGCGTTCGGACCACGAAAAACTCATCCACCATTTCAGAAATTTGGTCGATTGTAACGACCGGCTGAAAATCGAAAACACTGAATTAGCCCGACAGTTGGCGACGATGTGCCGAGCGCTGGAAGAGGAAGCGTCTCACTGGAGAAAGAAATGCGAGATTGTTGAATCGGATGTCAAGACTCTGTGGGAAAAAAATTTAAAGTTGAACGACAAATTGCAAGAGTCGAACGATCGAGAGATTGAGCGATTGACTCGGGAAAAGAAAATCCTCGAAGAAAAATATTAAAAAAAAAAAAAAAAAAAAAATTTTTTTTTTTTTTTTTTTTTTTTTTTTTTTTTTTTTTTTTTTTTTGGAGAGAGTTGATAAAAGCTTTACCTTCAACAACCCTCTTCTTCTTCTACGGAAGCGATCCAATCCACCAATAAGCCCGACGATATGTTTCCATCTCCCATTAAATGTCGAAATTCTTTTAAGATGTCCAACAAGCTTTTCTTGTCGCTTTTGCAAACGAGTCGATGCGTTTCGTCCGGAAACGGTTTCTCCGCCTCGTTCAAAATACAGACTTTTCCCTTTTTCTTCTTTTGAAAAAATTTCGGAAAATAAGCTTTCAAGTACTGAACGACGGGTTTATGCGTCCTACGCTGCATGAATTTTTTCCATTTTTTCTTGTTAAAATGTTCCTTCCGATCGGTGTGCCTTTCCTTGTTTTCCACGTTATGATTACCGATGTCGCATAAAACCGGGTGGTCTTTGGTGTACAAGACGGAAAAAAACTTCATGTTGGGAGCATTGCCGCCCAGTCGGTGACAGACGGCTACGAAAAACACGACTGTCGTGAAAACGGTCTCGACGAAATTGGACGGGTCGATTATGTGCGGCGGATACATGCCCACGTTCTGTCGAAACATGCCGATGGTGTACCCGGTTTCTTCTCGAAAATGGCCCGCGAACGGTAAAACGTATCGATCTCCCAAAATCCGATTCAAAATCATCAAGTCGTTAAAGTGTTCGGGAATGTCGCACGATTTCGTGACGGAATACGACATCCACCGGCTGGCCTGATTGGAAAACAGGCAGTGGAATCTCTCGGAATTGAAATTGTTGAGCAGCGTGAGACACGGTTTGTTGAAATGGAAAACGCACAGAGACGCGGAAAAATGAGGGTTTTGTTTCTGAATGTGGCGAATGAGACTTTTGACTCTATCCGAATTGCTGCTAGTCGAGCGTTTTTCTTTACGACTCATGTCTTTTTTAATTCCCGCTCGACTTTATTTTCCAAGGCAAGCAATGATCGTAGCCGTTTTAGATATGGACGAAACTCTGGGCGTTTACCAAAACAACGTTTTTCATCCGCGTCCCAAATTAGATTTCATGATAAAAATGATGCGAGCCATGGACGTCGAAATCATACTGTGGAGTTTAGGGGACGACAGTTACGTCCAGAGAGTCGTGAATGGTTTTTTACCTTCCATTTACGAGCACGCGCATAAAATATTCGCTCGGAGAGAAGCGAAAGTTTCCATGAATCTGTACGGATATTCGAAAGCGTCGCAACGCATTCGAGAAATGTACGACGAGCCTATATTTTTAATCGGGGTGGACGACAAAGTCACCGAAAACATGGACCCTGGATACGACGCCAGGATACACGTGAAGCCGTACGACAAACCCGAAAACAAAGACCGAGTTTTGTTGGATGTGTGCGAAAAAATTGTCGAAAACGTCAGCTCGACGAAAGATTTTACGCCGACCCGATGCGTATCTATCGAATGTTGGTGAGTACAAGCAAAGATGGGTAAAGACAAAGATAAGAAAAATAAGAACTTTCAGGAATCTCAAAAATACACTGAGAGAGAGGTTAAAATGAAAAGGGATAGTGAAAAAATCAAAAGAGAGAGAACGGTCGAAATAGATAAGGAATTGGCAAAATACAATAGTAAAAATGATGAAATGAAGGGGGATGGTGACAAAGTCGAAAAAGAGAGAACAGCCGAAATAAATAAGGATATAGCTATGAATAAAGCTGCAGAAGGATTAAAACGAAATAAAAAAATAGTAGAGCTGAAACTGCGTGGAGTCGACCAAGAAGTTACGCCTGAAAACGACAAAGTTTTGAGCTACTTTCAAATGAGGAAATATTTACGTGCGATGCGAAGATTTAAATGTTTAGTTTATTTTTACCACGGAACGGACGAAGAACACCCATTGTATAATGAAAGTGATAACAAACTCTATCATTTGTATTATGATGTGGACGCTCCAGTAACCATTGCAAATGACTTTATGAAATATATGTATGTACAAATGCTTCAAGCTCATAAATCTAAACGTGACGAATTATTTAAGAAACAAGAAGCAGAGAGACTTGAACTATTAACTAGGCCTAAGAAAGACAACGCGGACATGGAAATGCTTTGAAATGCTTTTTCTATTGCTTAAAAAAAAAAAAAAAAAAAAAAAAAAAAAAAAAAAAAAAATTTTTTTTTTTTTTTTTTTTTTTTTTTTTTTTTTTTTTTTTTTCATGCATAGTTTCTATGACTAGGAAATTTGTTCGAAAATTTTTACAAGTTCAGAACGGGAAACAAGATTGAAATATTTTATAAGTCCAGAACGCGAAACAAGATTGAAATATTTTATAAGTCCAGAACGCGAAACAAGATTGAATTTTTTTACAAGTCCAGAACGCTACGATAAATTTAACTAAGATTCAAAAGCGTAAAAAAAAAAAAAAAAAAAAAAAAAAAAAAAAAAAAAAAAATTTTTTTTTTTTTTTTTTTTTTTTTTTTATCGCTGGTATAAGATAAAAACAATTGTTTATTTTATAATATTATTTTTTTATTCGACACGTTTTTGTATGCGACGACATTAATACTTTTCGTGTTGAATTTTTTCATCGAAAAATGAGAAAATTTGAAAATATTTTCCTCATTCACTTTGGGGGAAAATAAAGTTATGAGTTTCAAGTCACCCTTTCTGAATAAGGTCAACAGCACGTCCGAAGTTCCACCGGAAACTTATATCGTATATGATCTCAACGGAGGAATATTTTGGATCGAAACGAAAAATTATCCCGATTTCGTTTTGCAATGGATCGGAGCATCGAATCGACCTTCCTTGACGATGGATTTGTCGTCGGCTCTCGTTCACTCGATCGTTTTAGATTTCGATTACCGAGCCGGGGAACCGTTTTCCCCAACGGCGCTATTCGATGCGATCGAATACGTACTGAAATCGATCCTTTTACCCAACGTGAAAAATTTCACTTTCATCGTCGCTCTGAGGAAGAACGGAAAGGGCATGCACGTTCATTTACCCAAATTCAAAATCGGAAGCGACGATTATATTCTGTTTTGCGAATCGCTCCAGTATAAATTCAAAGAGGCCATGATGGGTCAGCGAGCTTACAAACTGGACATTTTATCCAACGTCATGCTACCCGGAGCCGCTAAACCCAATCAGAGTCCTTACGTACCTTTCAGATTATGTTACGTGGACGAACAGAGAAATTTTTGTCTGGGCGTCAGTAAAGTCGGGGAACCGTGTTTTCAACAACAAGTACAAAATCTGAAAAAAAATTTTACCAAGCGAAAAGATAACGAAAAATCCATCTTTCGTGAAATTTTGAATTGTACGCCCAGTATGATGGTCATCAAACTGGTGCAATACATGATGCCCGTCGTCGTCAAGGCTCAATTTCACACCTTGGCGTACGCGACGGTTATAGGAAATCATTTAAGCAATTCGCCGGATTCTCGAGACGTGGCGAGTTTCGTTTTTAAAAAGTCGAACGATCGAGGTTTCATCCGCAAAAGCGAGACTCTCGGTTTCGACAGACACAAATTGTTCAAAGTGTATCAATACTTACAATTCAACGCGAAAATGATAAAAGATTTCGAGACCGACAACAACGTCATCAAAACTTGGTACAAACGTATTTGCGAAAACGACTCTCTCAGTTACCCCAGTTCCCACGTTCCGGAGATGTTTCTCGACTTGCACGAATCGCTTCGATTCGAACACGCGTCCCTGTCGGAAAACACGAATCCCATAAAAACCGTATTGCAATTCAACAACGGATATTATTTTTTACCCATATTTTACTCTCTCTGTCGACATTACAATTCGGATTCTCATTCGATGGCCGAAAATTTGAATCCGCTTTTGGACGACGAGTTTCATCCGCTGTTGAAAAAAATACAGTCGATCAACCCGAACATCATACAATACGAGTTGACGAACATCACCGTCAACACTCTGCACTTTTGCGCCAACAACATGTATCTGGAAAGGCCGAAGAGTTACCAGTTGTTGCTCAGATCCATCGTGGAAAACAACAAACGGGCGATTTTGTCCGTCACCACTCACGATCAAATCGGTGATTTGATCCGAAGCATACAGGACAGACATTTCCCCATTCGAGTTCTCAAACTGAAAAACACTCTGAAAAAATCCAGTCGATACATATGGAACGCCCTTTCCGATTGTTGGCAAGACATCGCAAACGCGGGCGAAGTTTCGGATCACATCAACAATTTATGGAACAACATCAAACAGTTTCTCAACGAATATCACGCGTCGGGTGGAATGGGCGGGCCGGACGAGGAGCTGATATGTAAATTTAGCATCAACGCGGTCGTTTCCTCCATCATGAGCGACACGAGCATGGAACGAAAACACATTCAGATGGATACCCATAAATGGTTTCTTCGATTACACGACGGACTTTTGGATTTGCTGACCGGGCACATCGGCGGAGTCGTTCCTGAATTTTTTCTTTCCGATCGACAGATAGACATCGGGATACCGTTGAAGGAAATGATGGTTTTGTGCGACGAGTCTCCGAAACACGTTCGATTATACGAAAAGCTGACGGACCAGACTTTTTTCTTCAAATACTTGCTGAATTTGTTTTTGGACGTGAAGGACAATTTGTTCGACACGCTCGGCGATCTCGTCCGAGACGTGGACACGGACGACGAGTTGTCCGTGTCCATGATGCATTTTTTCATAAACCTTTGCAAATGCACCGCGTTCGAATACGACGTTTTCATGTACATGTTGGACATTTTGGCGAGCGTGTTCATCGGAACGAATTACGAGAGAAAATTTTTCGTGTGGAAAGGTTTGACGCGAAACGGCAAGAGCAAACTGTTCGAGTTGATGGGTAAGGTACTCGGAGGCTATTATCATTCGATCCAGTCGGAAAATTTGGCTCCGGGTCATTCGGCGAACAACGCGACTCCGGAGTTGGCTTCCACGTTGTTTTCGTGTCGGATGGTCACGAGCGAAGAACTGGAAAAGAAACTCAACGAAAACCGCGTGAAACAAATCACGGGTAATTCTTTCGTGACTTTCAGGAACATGTACGAACAAAATTCCGGAGGGATACCGACGGCCAAGTTGTTCGTCACGACGAACAATTATCCGGAATGCAAGGCTTCGGAAGCGTTCAAGGATCGCGTG
This sequence comes from Maratus speciosus, assembly GCA_963932465.1. Taxonomy (NCBI): domain Eukaryota; kingdom Metazoa; phylum Arthropoda; class Arachnida; order Araneae; family Salticidae; genus Maratus; species Maratus speciosus. The sequence continues at coordinate 502,196,528 of OZ010792.1, forward strand.
GTGGCCATACCTTTCGACGCCGAATTCACGGACAACGCTCCCGGAACGACTTCGGAACAAGTGGGCACCAACACTTATATGAAGGACGTGTACGTCGTGGAACAATCGTACAAAGGTTGTTTTTTCATGTTGTATTATCATCTGAGAAAATTCATGAGTTTAGACGACGGTCTGCTCCATTACCGGCCCGAACCCGAATACGTGCTAGAATACACGCACGATTATTTGATTCACACGGACATTTACGTTCAGTTCAAACTGTTCATGGACGTGCAGTTGATGGCGGGAACCATGACGACGATAAACGACGTCAAATCGGCCGTCAGACAATTTTTGAAAACGACCAAAAACACTTCGTTTCACGAAACGGATCTTTTCGTTCACTTCCAGAAAGAATTTAGCCATCTGCGTCGTTCCGACATGAATTTCAAGTCCGAACCGTTCAGTTACACGAGCATCGTGGATCGAGAAGAAGAAGAACCGCCCGCGAAAATGGCAAAAGCGAGCGATTCGATACTGGTGTATTACGAAGGGGTCGTGATTAAAAATTTGAGGCGAACCAACACGGAAATCTAACCAAGATGAAATGACTTGCAAACTCGAAAAGGAACATTTCGACGATTACTACGACTTGAAACTTTTGAGCCAGGGCAATTTACCCATCGATTGCCTGATCGACCGAGTCGCGTCTCAGAATCTCAGCGAGATCGGTAAAACGCGATCGCAGAGTAGAATTTGGAGCATGTTTTACGACGTGACGCCAAACTTGGTCGATGCTTTTCAGAGGGAAGCACGCGACCACGTTAAATCCGTAAAGGAGAATCCGAGTCTTTACGGCTATTTATATTTCGTGGCGGAAAATAAAAGTCATTGGTACAACGCTCCGTATTTCGATTACGAACAGTTTCCTCTGATGATCAAAAGGCAATGCGTGTTGAATAAAATTCGAAAGATTGCCAGAGAGTTTTCAGATCCGAATACGATGGATCACGACGTCGCGTGCCTGTATCTGATATATTTTTACGCCTTGTTAGCGAATCCTCATACGAATTGGATCACCGTGGATTACATGGCGAACGGAAACCGATACCACCAGTTCGGAACGCGACTGAAAGGCACGATGAAAACGTGCGTGAAAAAAGTTTGGTCGCTGTGAAAAAAATATCGGCAGAAATAGAACAAGGTAATCTTTCGAAAGATGGCTGATTCTACGAAAGCGGAGCGATTGGCTCTTTTACAAAGACTCGAGCGTGTCGTGAGAGATTTCGAAAAGGTTTATCCGAAGTTTATGAAAAGATGGACCGATATCGTCGAAAAAATTGATTGCGACGGCTGGTGTGCGGAAGACGAGAGTTTACTTCCCGTACTCGAGTGTCTACAATATTACGATTACTCTGTGCAACGTCTACGGGATAATTTAAATCGTCTTCGGGGAGATCTCGACAAGGTGACTCTCAGTTCCGATTCACACTTGCGAAAAAAATGTTTCTGTAACGTCTCGTAAAAAAAAAAAAAAAAAAAAAAAAAAAATTTTTTTTTTTTTTTTTTTTTTTTTTTTTTTTTTTTACGAGTTTCAGGGTTTGCTATATTTGTGCGAGTCGTATAATTCAAGTACCAGTCCTCTTTCGAATATTTTCATTCCGGACAGAATTAACAACTGCCGAATCGTACAGGCGATACCAACACCCATCAAACAACTTAAAAAAAACTTCAAGTTGTAAGCGTTTAAAAAGTTTAAACGCTTATGATAACGCTTCGAAATATTCATCTTTATTAAAACACGTAAAAAAATTATCGTAATATATCGAATCATGAACGATGCTACAGTTTCTGAAAACATTTATCATATATTACTTGTGAATTTTAAGACGTCGCATAGCATTCAAAATATATGTAAATGTGCTGGATGCGACAGAAGAACGGCGAATAGATGCTTGTATGACATGTTAAAAAAGGGAATGGTTTTGAAAACAAAAGAAAAACATCCACCCTGTTGGCAATATCGAAATCCAGAAGACTAAATTGATTAATTACAAATTATACAGTTACAGCGGACTTGAAAAAATTTCCGAGTCTCAGATCTCCATCATCAAATTCAACCTCATGAAAAAAAAAAAAAAAAAAAAAAAAAAAAAAAAAAAAATTTTTTTTTTTTTTTTTTTTTTTTTTTTTTTAAATTAGGGTTGGAGTTTAATTATTTCTTCCGGAGTCGTATTAAAAGTGTTCGTAGGCGCCTCTGGCTTAGACATCGATACCAACAACGCTATGATATATTCGCTCATGGCTTTCATCTGTTGAGTGAATCGACTGTATAACGGATTCGGAATTTTAACCGTTTCTTTATTTTCCAACATTTCCTGAATACAGTACAAAAGACATTGAAACTCGGTTTCCGTCCCGTCTTCCTCGGTCTCCGAACAGTTTTGATATTTTTCGTATGCCAGTTGTAATTGTTTGGACGATAAAACTTTGAGCAGCGCAGGCGAAACGACTTTTTCGTGAACGTAACGCAAGACGAGTCCGTAAACCATGTCGAACACGGCGTGGAAGGCTTTGATTTGTTTTACGCGCATCTGAGACTGGATCAGGCTTTTCGCCGCGGTGAACATGTATTCGAAATCGTTCGGCCCGTTCCTGCTCGAGATGATGTTGACCAGTTCTTTTCCCAGTGGCATTTTGCTCATGAGTCTTTCCATGTAAACGGTAAAGTATTGTCTCTGAGTCTCGAACAAACGTTTTTCCATGTGGTCGTTCAGATCCCCTTTCATTAAATTTGCCTGTAAATCTTTTAAAATCAAAGTCTCTTTGGGAGAAGCATCGTCTTCTTTTTCTTCTTTTGTTCCTTCCGCTTTCAACTTGGGTTGTTTCGACGCGGTCGGTTCGATTTCCGAATCCACTTCTTCCACCGAACGTTTCATTCTTGATTTTAAAAACTTTTTTATAGACCCGATCGCTAGGAGATGGCGATCGGCCCGGGGGCGTTTATCGTATTCTCCGGCTCCGGTTTCTTTCGGATGTAGTACTTTGGCACGTTCGTCTGCATGGCTAAATATCGGTCTACTTTGTATTCGCGACCCAAATCCAGCGTCCAGCGTTCGTTGCCCACGCTCGCGTCGTATTGTAAGACGAACGCGTTGAAACGATGCAGATGCGTGTGTTCTTTATACGTCAGATGCTGAGGATTGACCACGACCTTGTTCCAAAACATGCTATATTTCGGATCGATATCGGTCATTCGACACACTGGACTTTTGTATAAAATGTCGTACACGTCCACGCGAGGATTGAATCTGTCTTCCCAAAAAGTCGGAATCGCGTCGCATTTCGCGGGGTGAAAGTTATTCACGTACAACCACTCGTGGACCGATTCGATCTGGAAAATGTAAGACGAATGGATCTTTCGCGTCCTCGCTCGGAAAACCGGATTCGTTTCGAAAAAATACTGAGCGTAATCGTATCGCCAGTTCTTTTGACTCAGCGTGATTCCCGTCGATCCCTTCAGCGGCGCGATCAAATCCTCGTCGTTCGGCTTGTCGAAGAAAACGACAGAGAACGGATTCCGATCTCCTAAATAAAAATACGTGATGTGTTCGACGTCGATCGCGTCTTGCGGTTCTCGAGTGAAAATACTCGCGCATGCGTCGTAACCGGGCGAGTTTAAATATTTTTTGTCCGCGCCTTCGAGCACGACGCCGAAAAGACCGTATCTGGGATCGCAGACGCATCCCCATCCGTCCACGTGCTTGGCGCGCTTGAGGGGCCTTCCGCTCAGAGCGTCGAACGAACACGGTCGTTTCACGCATTTGAATTTCGATAGACTTTTCACGTAATCCGCGTGAAATCCGTCCGAAGGCTTTATCTGCGAAACTCGGATTTCGTCGGGTCCGCAAGGATTAGAATTGATGTGATCGATCGCCGGTAGTTTTTTACAGCCGAAACCGACCGCTTTGTACCCCGGATCGCACTCGCAAACCTGTTTGTTTAAATCGTATCGACCGTGAACTCCGCATCCCACGTTCACGTCGCAGTTTCCTCCGAAATATTTTTGGTTCACCAGATGCGGATTCGAACAGACGCAAATCGCGAACGTGGCACCTTGATGAACGTACGAAATCCAATGACCCGTGGCCGGGTTGCATCGACCGCGACGTAAGAGTTTCGGAACGCAAAGGTTTCCGAGGCAAACGTGACTCGACGGACATTCCTTGTCGGTCGCGCATTCCGATTTTATCCGTTCTGGTTCGGGCGAGACGGTCAGAACGGGCCAGGGTGAAATTTCCTTCGTTTCCGTTTTCGTCACCGCGTACAGAAGAGTCAGGCCTACGTATAAAAACAAAAGGAGCCAAAAGGCTAACAACATGCTTTAGTAAATGTGAACGATTTTAAAAAGGCCTCGATGGTAGGCCAAACCGATCGACGGATCGACCGCGTTCAGCTTTTCGAGGTATTTTATAAACTTGAGTTTGGTCTGTTGATTTTTCAAACGCGAAAGCAAATTGTATACGCTGAAATACATGT